>CANQKQ010000023.1:0-276181 GCA_947623515.1 Neoascia interrupta
CCGTCATCTATACTATAGACGTCATCTATACTATAGACGTCATCTATACTATAGATGTCATCTATACTATAGACGTCATCTATACTATAGACGTCATCTATACTATAGACGTCATCTATACTATAGACGTCATCTATACTATAGACGTCATCTATACCATAGACGTCATCTATACTATAGTCGTCATCTATACAATAGATGTCGTCAATACAATAGTCGTCATTTATACTATAGATGTCGTCTATAGTATAGACGACATCTATAGTATAGATGACGTCTATAGTCATCTATACTATAGACGTCATCTATACTATAGACGTCATCTATACTATAGACGTCATCTATACTATAGACGTCATCTATACTATAGTCGTCATCTATACTATAGATGTCGTCTATACAATAGTCGTCATTTATACTATAGATGTCGTCTATACTATAGACGTCATCTATACTATAGACGTCATCTATACTATAGACGTCATCTATACTATAGACGTCATCTATACTATAGACGTCATCTATACTATAGACGTCATCTATACTATAGACGTCATCTATACTATAGACGTCATCTATACTATAGACGTCATCTTCATCTATACTATAGACGTCATCTATACTATAGACGTCATCTATACTATAGACGTCATCTATACTATAGACGTCATCTATACTATAGACGTCATCTATACTATAGACGTCATCTATACTATAGACGTCATCTATACTATAGATGTCGTCTATACTATAGACGTCATCTATACTATAGACGTCATCTATACTATAGTCGTCATCTATACTATAGACGTCATCTATACTATAGACGTCATCTATACTATAGTCATCATCTATACTATAGATGTCGTCTATACAATAGTCGTCATTTATACTATAGATGTCGTCTATACTATAGACGTCATCTATACTATAGACGTCAACTATGCTATAGACGTCATCTATACTATAGACGTCATCTATACTTTAGCGGTCATCTATACTATAATTGTCATCTATACTATAGCTGTCATCTATACTATAGACGTCATCTATACTATAGCTGTCATCTATACTATAGACGTCATCTATACTATAGACGTCATCTATACTATAGACGTCATCTATACTATAGACGTCATCTATGCTATAGATGTCGTCTATACAATAGTCGTCATTTATACTTTAGATGTCGTCTATACTATAGACGTCAACTATGCTATAGACGTCATCTAGACTATAGATGTCATCAATACTATAGACGTCATCAATACTATAGACGTCATCTATACTATAGACGTCAACTATGCTATAGACGTCATCTATACTATAGACGTCATATATACTATAGACGTCATCTATACTATGGACGTCATCTATACTATGGACGACATCTATACTATAGACGTCATCTATACTATAGACGTCATCTATACTATGGACGTCATCTATACTATGGACGTCATCTATACTATAGACGTCATCTATACTATAGACGTCATCTATACTATAGACGTCATCTATACTATAGACGTCATCTATACTATAGACGTCATCTATACTATAGACGTCATCTATACTATAGACGTCATCTATACTATAGACGTCATCTATACTATAGACGTCATCTATACTATAGACGTCATCTATACTATAGACGTCATCTATACTATAGACGTCATCTATACTATAGACGTCATCTATACTATAGACGTCATCTATACTATAGACGTCATCTATACTATAGACGTCATCTATACTATAGACGTCATCTATACTATAGACGTCATCTATACTATAGACGTCATCTATACTATAGACGTCATCTATACTATAGACGTCATCTATACTATAGACGTCATCTATACTATAGACGTCATCAATACTATAAATGTCATCTATACTATAGACGTCATCTATACTATAGACGTCATCTATACTATAGCTGTCATCTATACTATAGACGTCATCTATACTATAGACGTCATCAATACTATAGACGTCATTTAAACTATAAATGTCATCTATACTATAGACGTCATCTATACTATAGACGTCAACTATGCTATAGACGTCATCTATACTATAGACGTCATCTATACTATAGCGGTCATCTATACTATAGCTGTCATCTATACTATAGCTGTCATCCATACTATAGACGTCATCTATACTATAGCTGTCATCTATACTATAGACGTCATCTAAACTATAGACGTCATCTATACTATAGACGTCATCTATACTATAGACGTCATCTATACTATAGACGTCATCTATACTATAGACGTCATCTATACTATAGACGTCATCTATACTATAGACGTCATCTATACTATAGACGTCATCTATACTATAGCTGTCATCTATACTATAGACGTCATCTATACTATAGCTGTCATCTATACTATAGACGTCATCTATACTATAGACGTCATCTATACTATAGACGTCATCTATACTATAGACGTCATCTATACTATAGACGTCATCTATACCATGGACGTCATCTATACTATAGTCGTCATCTATACTATAGATGTCGTCTATACAATAGTCGTCATTTATACTATAGATGTCGTCTATACTATAGACGTCATCTATACTATAGATGTCGTCTATACTATAGACGTCATCTATACTATAGATGTCATCTATACTATAGATGTCGTCTATACTATAGACGTCATCTATACTATAGACGTCATCTATACTATAGACGTCATCTATACTATAGACGTCATCTATACTATAGACGTCATCTATACTATAGACGTCATCTATACTATAGACGTCATCTATACTATAGACGTCATCTATACTATAGACGTAATCTATACTATAGACGTCATCTATACTATAGACGTCATCTATACTATAGTCGTCATCTATACTATAGATGTCGTCTATACAATAGTCGTCATTTATACTATAGATGTCGTCTATACTATAGACGTCATCTATAGTATAGATGTCGTCTATACTATAGACGTCATCTATAAATGTCATCTTTAAACTATAAATGTCATCTATACATTTATAGTTTAAATGACGTCTATAGTATTGATGACGTCTATAGTATATCATCTATAGACGTCATCTATACTATAGACGTCATCTATACTATAGTCGTCATCTATACTATAGATGTCGTCTATACAATAGTCGTCATTTATACTATAGATGTCGTCTATACTATAGACGTCATCTATACTATAGACGTCATCTATACTATAGACGTCATCTATACTATAGACGTCATCTATACCATAGCTGTCATCTATACTATAGACGTCATCTATACTATAGCTGTCATCTATACTATAGACGTCATCTATACTATAGACGTCATCTATACTATAGACGTCATCTATACTATAGACGTCATCTATACTATAGACGTCAACTATGCTATAGACGTCATCTAGACTATAGACGTCATCAATACTATAGACGTCATCAATACTATAGACGTCATCTATACTATAGACGTCAACTATGCTATAGACGTCATCTATACTATAGACGTCATATATACTATAGACGTCATCTATACTATAGACGTCATCTATACTATGGACGTCATCTATACTATGGACGACATCTATACTATAGACGTCATCTATACTATAGACGTCATCTATACTATGGACGTCATCTATACTATGGACGTCATCTATACTATGGACGTCATCTATACTATAGACGTCATCTATACTATAGACGTCATCTATACTATAGACGTCATCTATACTATAGACGTCATCTATACTATAGACGTCATCTATACTATAGACGTCATCTATACTATAGACGTCATCTATACTATAGACGTCATCTATACTATAGACGTCATCTATACTATAGACGTCATCTATACTATAGACGTCATCTATACTATAGACGTCATCTATACTATAGACGTCATCTATACTATAGACGTCATCAATACTATAAATGTCATCTATACTATAGACGTCATCTATACTATAGACGTCATCTATACTATAGCTGTCATCTATACTATAGACGTCATCTATACTATAGACGTCATCAATACTATAGACGTCATTTAAACTATAAATGTCATCTATACTATAGACGTCATCTATACTATAGACGTCAACTATGCTATAGACGTCATCTATACTATAGACGTCATCTATACTATAGCGGTCATCTATACTATAGCTGTCATCTATACTATAGACGTCATCTATACTATAGACGTCATCTATACTATAGCTGTCATCTATACTATAGACGTCATCTATACTATAGACGTCATCTATACTATAGACGTCATCTATACTATAGACGTCATCTATACTATAGACGTCATCTATACTAAAGACGTCATCTATACTATAGACGTCATCTATACTATAGACGTCATCTATACTATAGACGTCATCTATACTATAGCTGTCATCTATACTATAGACGTCATCTATACTATAGCTGTCATCTATACTATAGACGTCATCTATACTATAGACGTCATCTATACTATAGACGTCATCTATACTATAGACGTCATCTATACTATAGACGTCATCTATACTATAGACGTCATCTATACTATAGTCGTCATCTATACTTTAGATGTCGTCTATACAATAGTCGTCATTTATACTATAGATGACGTCTATAGCATAGTTGACGTCTATAGTATAGATGACGTCTATAGTATAGATAGACGTCATCTATAGTATAGATGTCATCTATACTATAGACGTCATCAATACTATAGACGTCATCTATACTATAGACGTCAACTATGCTATAGACGTCATCTATACTATAGACGTCATATATACTATAGACGTCATCTATACTATAGACGTCATCTATACTATGGACGTCATCTATACTATGGACGTCATCTATACTATGGACGTCATCTATACTATGGACGTCATCTATACTATAGACGTCATCTATACTATAGATGTCGTCTATACTATAGACGTCATCTATACTAAAGATGTCGTCTATACTATAGACGTCATCTATACTATAGACGTCATCTATACTATAGACGTCATCTATACTATAGACGTCATCTATACTATAGACGTCATCTATACTATAGACGTCATCTATACTATAGTCGTCATCTATACTATAGATGTCATCTATACAATAGTCGTCATCTATACTATAGACGTCATCTATTCTATAGACGTCATCTATACTATAGACGTCATCTATACTATAATCTATACTATAGACGTCATCTATACTATAGACGTCATCAATACTATAAATGTCATCTATACTATAGACGTCATCTATACTATAGACGTCATCTATACTATAGACGTCATCTATACTATAGCTGTCATCTATACTATAGACGTCATCTATACTATAGACGTCATCTATACTATAGACGTCATCAATACTATAGACGTCATTTAAACTATAAATGTCATCTATACATTTATAGTTTAAATGACGTCTATAGTATTGATGACGTCTATAGTATATCATCTATAGACGTCATCTATACTATAGACGTCATCTATACTATAGTCGTCATCTATACTATAGATGTCGTCTATACAATAGTCGTCATTTATACTATGTCGTCTATACTATAGACGTCATCTATAGTATAGATGTCGTCTATACTATAGACGTCAACTATGCTATAGACGTCATCTATACTATAGACGTCATCTATACTATAGCGGTCATCTATACTATAGCTGTCATCTATACTATAGCTGTCATCTATACTATAGACGTCATCTATACTATAGCTGTCATCTATACTATAGACGTCATCTATACTATAGACGTCATCTATACTATAGACGTCATCTATACTATAGACGTCATCTATACTATAGACGTCATCTATACTATAGACGTCATCTATACTATAGACGTCATCTATACCATAGCTGTCATCTATACTATAGACGTCATCTATACTATAGCTGTCATCTATACTATAGACGTCATCTATACTATAGACGTCATCTATACTATAGACGTCATCTATACTATAGACGTCATCTATACTATAGACGTCATCTATACTATAGACGATATCTATACTATAGACGTCATCTATACTATAGACGTCATCTATACTATAGATGTCGTCTATACAATAGTCGTCATTTATACTATAGATGTCGTCTATACTATAGACGTCATCTATACTATAGATGTCGTCTATACTATAGACGTCATCTATACTATAGATGTCGTCTATACTATAGACGTCATCTATAGTATAGATGTCGTCTATACTATAGACGTCATCTATAGTATAGATGTCGTCTATACTATAGACGTCATCTATACTATAGACGTCATCTATACTATGGACGTCATCTATACTATGGACGTCATCTATATAATAGACGTCATCTATACTATAGACGTCATCTATACTATAGACGTCATCTATACTATAGACGTCATCTATACTATGGACGTCATCTATACTATGGACGTCATCTATACTATAGACGTCATCTATACTATAGACGTCATCTATACTATAGACGTCATCTATACTATAGACGTCATCTATACTATAGACGTCATCTATACTATAGACGTCATCTATACTATAGACGTCATCTATACTATAGACGTCATCTATACTATAGACGTCATCAATACTATAAATGTCATCTATACTATAGACATCATCTATACTATAGACGTCATCTATACTATAGATGTCATCTATACTATAGACGTCATCTATACTATAGACGTCATCTATACTATAGACGTCATCAATACTATAGACGTCATTTAAACTATAAATGTCATCTATACTATAGACGTCATCTATACTATAGACGTCAACTATGCTAGACGTCATCTACACTATAGACGTCATCTATACTATAGTCGTCATCTATACTATAGATGTCGTCTATACTATAGACGTCATCTATACTATAGATGTCGTCTATAGTATAGACGTCATCTATACTATAGACGTCATCAATACTATAGACATCATCAATACTATAGACGTCATCAATACTATAAATGTCATCTATACTATAGACGTCATCTATGCTATAGACGTCATCTATACTATAGACTTCATATATACTATAGACGTCATCTATACTATAGACGTCATCTATACTATAGACGTCATCTATACTATAGACGTCATCTATACTATAGACGTCATCTATACTATGGACGTCATCTATACTATAGACGTCATCTATACTATAGACGTCATCTATACTATAGATGTCATCTATACTATAGACGTCATCTATACTAAAGACGTCATCTATACTATAGACGTCATCTATACTATAGACGTCATCTATACTATAGACGTCATCTATACTATAGACGTCATCTATACTATGGACGTCATCTATACTATGGACGTCATCTATACTATGGACGTCATCTATGCTATGGACGTCATATATACTATAGACGTCATCTATACTATAGACGTCATCTATACTATAGACGTCATCTATACTATAGACGTCATCTATACTATAGACGTCATCTATACTATAGACGTCATCTATACTATAGACGTCATCTATACTATAGACGTCATCTATACTATAGACGTCATCTATACTATAGACGTCATCTATACTATAGACGTCATCTATACTATAGACGTCATCTATACTATAGACGTCATCTATAATATAGACGTCATCTATACTATAGACGTCATCTATACTATGGACGTCATCTATACTATAGACGTCATCTATTCTATAGACGTCATCTATTCTATAGACGTCATCTATTCTATAGACGTCATTTAAACTATAAATGTCATCTATACTATAGACGTCATCTATACTATAGACGTCAACTATGCTATAGACGTCATCTATACTATAGACGTCATCTATACTATAGACGTCATCTATACTATAGACGTCATCTATACTATGGACGTCATCTATACTATAGGCGTCATCTATACTATAGACGTCATCTATACTATGTACGTCATCTATACTATAGACATCATCTATATTATGTACGTCATCTATACTATAGACGTCATCTATACTATAGACGTCATCTATACTATAGACGTCATCTATACTATGGACGTCATCTATACTATAGACGTCATCTATACTATAGACGTCATCTATACTATAGACGTCATCTATACTATAGACGTCATCTATACTATAGACGTCATCTATACTATAGACGTCATCTATACTATAGACGTCATCTATGCTATAGACGTCATCTATACTATAGACGTCATCTATACTATAGACGTCATCTATACTATAGACGTCATCTATACTATAGACGTCATCTATACTATAGAAGTCATCTATACTATAGACGTCATCTATACTATAGACGTCATCTATACTATAGATGTCATCTATACTATAGACGTCACCTATACTAAAGACGTCATCTATACTATAGACGTCATCTATACTATAGACGTCACCTATACTATAGACGTCATCTATACTATAGACGTCATCTATACTATAGACGTCATCTATACTATAGACGTCATCTATACTATAGACGTCATCTATACTTTAGACGTCATCTATACCATAGACGTCATCTCTACTATAGACGTCATCTCTACTATAGACGTCATCTATACTATAGACGTCATCTATACTATAGATGTCGTCTATAGTATAGACGTCATCTATACTATAGACGTCATCAATACTATAGACGTCATCAATACTATAAATGTCATCTATACTATAGACGTCATCTATGCTATAGACGTCATCTATACTATAGACGTCATCTATACTATAGACTTCATATATACTATAGACGTCATCTATACTATAGACGTCATCTATACTATAGACGTCATCTATACTATAGACGTCATCTATACTATAGACGTCATCTATACTATGGACGTCATCTATACTATAGACGTCATCTATACTATAGACGTCATCTATACTATAGACGTCATCTATACTATAGACGTCATCTATACTAAAGACGTCATCTATACTATAGACGTCATCTATACTATAGACGTCATCTATACTATAGACGTCATCTATACTATAGACCTCATCTATACTATGGACGTCATCTATACTATGGACGTCATCTATACTATGGACGTCATCTATGCTATGGACGTCATATATACTATAGACGTCATCTATACTATAGACGTCATCTATACTATAGACGTCATCTATACTATAGACGTCATCTATACTATAGACGTCATCTATACTATAGACGTCATCTATACTATAGACGTCATCTATACTATAGACGTCATCTATACTATAGACGTCATCTATACTATAGACGTCATCTATACTATAGACGTCATCTATACTATAGACGTCATCTATACTATAGACGTCATCTATACTATAGACGTCATCTATAATATAGACGTCATCTATACTATAGACGTCATCTATACTATGGACGTCATCTATACTATAGACGTCATCTATTCTATAGACGTCATCTATTCTATAGACGTCATCTATTCTATAGACGTCATTTAAACTATAAATGTCATCTATACTATAGACGTCATCTATACTATAGACGTCAACTATGCTATAGACGTCATCTATACTATAGACGTCATCTATACTATAGACGTCATCTATACTATAGACGTCATCTATACTATGGACGTCATCTATACTATAGGCGTCATCTATACTATAGACGTCATCTATACTATGTACGTCATCTATACTATAGACATCATCTATATTATGTACGTCATCTATACTATAGACGTCATCTATACTATAGACGTCATCTATACTATAGACGTCATCTATACTATGGACGTCATCTATACTATAGACGTCATCTATACTATAGACGTCATCTATACTATAGACGTCATCTATACTATAGACGTCATCTATACTATAGACGTCATCTATACTATAGACGTCATCTATACTATAGACGTCATCTATGCTATAGACGTCATCTATACTATAGACGTCATCTATACTATAGACGTCATCTATACTATAGACGTCATCTATACTATAGACGTCATCTATACTATAGACGTCATCTATACTATAGACGTCATCTATACTATAGAAGTCATCTATACTATAGACGTCATCTATACTATAGACGTCATCTATACTATAGATGTCATCTATACTATAGACGTCACCTATACTAAAGACGTCATCTATACTATAGACGTCATCTATACTATAGACGTCACCTATACTATAGACGTCATCTATACTATAGACGTCATCTATACTATAGACGTCATCTATACTATAGACGTCATCTATACTATAGACGTCATCTATACTTTAGACGTCATCTATACCATAGACGTCATCTCTACTATAGACGTCATCTCTACTATAGACGTCATCTATACTATAGACGTCATCTATACTATAGACGTCATCTATATATAGACGTCATCTATATATAGACGTCATCTATATATAGACGTCATCTATACTATAGACATCATCTAAACTATAGACGTCATCTATATATAGACGTCAACTATACTATAGACGTCATCTATACTACAGACGTCATCTATACTATAGACGTCATCTATACTACAGACGTCATCTATACTACAGACGTCATCTATACTATAGACGTCATCTATACTACAGACGTCATCTATACTATAGACCTCATCTATACTATAGACGTCATCTATACTATAGACGCATCTATACTATAGACGCCATCTATACTATAGACGCCATCTATACTATAGACGTCATCTATACTATAGACGTCATCTATACTATAGACGTCATCTATGCTATAGACGTCATCTATACTATAGACGTCATCTATACTATAGACGTCATCTATACTATAGATGTCGTCTATACAATAGTCGTCATTTATACTATAGATGTCGTCTATACTATAGACGTCATCTATACTATAGACGTCAACTATGCTATAGACGTCATCTATACTATAGACGTCATCTATACTATAGACGTCATTTAAACTATAAATGTCATCAATACTATAGACGTCATCTATACTATAGACGTCAACTATGCTATAGACGTCATCTATACTATAGACGTCATCTATACTATAGCGGTCATCTATACTATAGCTGTCATCTATACTATAGACGTCATCTATACTATAGACGTCATCTACAATATAGACGTCATCTATACTATAGACGTCATCTGTACTATAGACGTCATCTATACTATAGACGTCATCTATACTATAGACGTCATCTATACTATAGACGTCATCTATACTATAGACGTCATCTATACTATAGACGTCATCTATACTATAGACGTCATCTATACTACAGACGTCATCTATACTATAGTCGTCATCTATACTATAGATGTCGTCTATACTATAGACGTCATCTATACTATAGATGTCGTCTATACTATAGACGTCATCTATACTATAGACGTCATCAATACTATAGACATCATCAATACTATAGACGTCATCTATACTATAGACTTCATATATACTATAGACGTCATCTATACTATAGACGTCATCTATACTATAGACGTCATCTATACTATAGACGTCATCTATACTATAGACGTCATCTATACTATGGACGTCATCTATACTATAGACGTCATCTATACTATGGACGTCATCTATACTATGGACGTCATCTATACTATAGACGTCATCTATACTATAGACGTCATCTATACTATAGACGTCATCTATACTATAGACGTCATCTATACTATAGACGTCATCTATACTATAGACGTCATCTATACTATGGACGTCATCTATACTATAGACGTCATCTATACTATAGACGTCATCTATACTATAGACTTCATCTATACTATAGACGTCATCTATACTATAGACGTCATCTATACTATAGACTTCATCTATACTATAGACGTCATCTCTACTATAGACGTCATCTCTACTATAGACGTCATCTATACTATAGACGTCATCTATACTATAGACGTCATCTATATATAGACGTCATCTATATATAGACGTCATCTATACTATAGACATCATCTAAACTATAGACGTCATCTATATATAGACGTCAACTATACTATAGACGTCATCTATACTACAGACGTCATCTATACTATAGACGTCATCTATACTACAGACGTCATCTACAGATGTCGTCTATACAATAGTCGTCATTTATACTATAGATGTCGTCTATACTATAGACGTCATCTATACTATAGACGTCAACTATGCTATAGACGTCATCTATACTATAGACGTCATCTATACTATAGACGTCATTTAAACTATAAATGTCATCTATACTATAGACGTCATCTATACTATAGACGTCATCTATACTATGGACGTCATCTATACTATGGACGTCATCTATACTATGGACGTCATCTATGCTATGGACGTCATATATACTATAGACGTCATCTATACTATAGACGTCATCTATACTATAGACGTCATCTATACTAAAGACGTCATCTATACTATAGACGTCATCTATACTATAGACGTCATCTATACTATAGACGTCATCTATACTATAGACGTCATCTATACTATGGACGTCATCTATACTATGGACGTCATCTATACTATGGACGTCATCTATGCTATGGACGTCATATATACTATAGACGTCATCTATACTATAGACGTCATCTATACTATAGACGTCATCTATACTATAGACGTCATCTATACTATAGACGTCATCTATACTATAGACGTCATCTATACTATAGACGTCATCTATACTATAGACGTCATCTATACTATAGACGTCATCTATACTATAGACGTCATCTATACTATAGACGTCATCTATACTATAGACGTCATCTATACTATAGACGTCATCTATACTATAGACGTCATCTATACTATAGACGTCATCTATACTATAGACGTCATCTATAATATAGACGTCATCTATACTATAGACGTCATCTATACTATGGACGTCATCTATACTATAGACGTCATCTATTCTATAGACGTCATCTATTCTATAGACGTCATCTATTCTATAGACGTCATTTAAACTATAAATGTCATCTATACTATAGACGTCATCTATACTATAGACGTCAACTATGCTATAGACGTCATCTATACTATAGACGTCATCTATACTATAGACGTCATCTATACTATGGACGTCATCTATACTATAGGCGTCATCTATACTATAGACGTCATCTATACTATGTACGTCATCTATACTATAGACATCATCTATATTATGTACGTCATCTATACTATAGACGTCATCTATACTATAGACGTCATCTATACTATAGACGTCATCTATACTATGGACGTCATCTATACTATAGACGTCATCTATACTATAGACGTCATCTATACTATAGACGTCATCTATACTATAGACGTCATCTATACTATAGACGTCATCTATACTATAGACGTCATCTATACTATAGACGTCATCTATGCTATAGACGTCATCTATACTATAGACGTCATCTATACTATAGACGTCATCTATACTATAGACGTCATCTATACTATAGACGTCATCTATACTATAGACGTCATCTATACTATAGAAGTCATCTATACTATAGACGTCATCTATACTATAGACGTCATCTATACTATAGATGTCATCTATACTATAGACGTCACCTATACTAAAGACGTCATCTATACTATAGACGTCATCTATACTATAGACGTCACCTATACTATAGACGTCATCTATACTATAGACGTCATCTATACTATAGACGTCATCTATACTATAGACGTCATCTATACTATAGACGTCATCTATACTTTAGACGTCATCTATACCATAGACGTCATCTCTACTATAGACGTCATCTCTACTATAGACGTCATCTATACTATAGACGTCATCTATACTATAGATGTCGTCTATAGTATAGACGTCATCTATACTATAGACGTCATCAATACTATAGACATCATCAATACTATAGACGTCATCAATACTATAAATGTCATCTATGCTATAGACGTCATCTATACTATAGACGTCATCTATACTATAGACTTCATATATACTATAGACGTCATCTATACTATAGACGTCATCTATACTATAGACGTCATCTATACTATAGACGTCATCTATACTATAGACGTCATCTATACTATGGACGTCATCTATACTATAGACGTCATCTATACTATAGACGTCATCTATACTATAGACGTCATCTATACTATAGACGTCATCTATACTAAAGACGTCATCTATACTATAGACGTCATCTATACTATAGACGTCATCTATACTATAGACGTCATCTATACTATAGACGTCATCTATACTATGGACGTCATCTATACTATGGACGTCATCTATACTATGGACGTCATCTATGCTATGGACGTCATATATACTATAGACGTCATCTATACTATAGACGTCATCTATACTATAGACGTCATCTATACTATAGACGTCATCTATACTATAGACGTCATCTATACTATAGACGTCATCTATACTATAGACGTCATCTATACTATAGACGTCATCTATACTATAGACGTCATCTATACTATAGACGTCATCTATACTATAGACGTCATCTATAATATAGACGTCATCTATACTATAGACGTCATCTATACTATGGACGTCATCTATACTATAGACGTCATCTATTCTATAGACGTCATCTATTCTATAGACGTCATCTATTCTATAGACGTCATTTAAACTATAAATGTCATCTATACTATAGACGTCATCTATACTATAGACGTCAACTATGCTATAGACGTCATCTATACTATAGACGTCATCTATACTATAGACGTCATCTATACTATAGACGTCATCTATACTATGGACGTCATCTATACTATAGGCGTCATCTATACTATAGACGTCATCTATACTATGTACGTCATCTATACTATAGACATCATCTATATTATGTACGTCATCTATACTATAGACGTCATCTATACTATAGACGTCATCTATACTATAGACGTCATCTATACTATGGACGTCATCTATACTATAGACGTCATCTATACTATAGACGTCATCTATACTATAGACGTCATCTATACTATAGACGTCATCTATACTATAGACGTCATCTATACTATAGACGTCATCTATACTATAGACGTCATCTATGCTATAGACGTCATCTATACTATAGACGTCATCTATACTATAGACGTCATCTATACTATAGACGTCATCTATACTATAGACGTCATCTATACTATAGACGTCATCTATACTATAGACGTCATCTATACTATAGAAGTCATCTATACTATAGACGTCATCTATACTATAGACGTCATCTATACTATAGATGTCATCTATACTATAGACGTCACCTATACTAAAGACGTCATCTATACTATAGACGTCATCTATACTATAGACGTCACCTATACTATAGACGTCATCTATACTTTAGACGTCATCTATACTATAGACGTCATCTATACTATAGACGTCATCTATACTATAGACGTCATCTATACTTTAGACGTCATCTATACCATAGACGTCATCTCTACTATAGACGTCATCTCTACTATAGACGTCATCTATACTATAGACGTCATCTATACTATAGACGTCATCTATATATAGACGTCATCTATATATAGACGTCATCTATATATAGACGTCATCTATACTATAGACATCATCTAAACTATAGACGTCATCTATATATAGACGTCAACTATACTATAGACGTCATCTATACTACAGACGTCATCTATACTATAGACGTCATCTATACTACAGACGTCATCTATACTACAGACGTCATCTATACTATAGACGTCATCTATACTACAGACGTCATCTATACTATAGACCTCATCTATACTATAGACGTCATCTATACTATAGACGCATCTATACTATAGACGCCATCTATACTATAGACGCCATCTATACTATAGACGTCATCTATACTATAGACGTCATCTATACTATAGACGTCATCTATGCTATAGACGTCATCTATACTATAGACGTCATCTATACTATAGACGTCATCTATACTATAGATGTCGTCTATACAATAGTCGTCATTTATACTATAGATGTCGTCTATACTATAGACGTCATCTATACTATAGACGTCAACTATGCTATAGACGTCATCTATACTATAGACGTCATCTATACTATAGACGTCATTTAAACTATAAATGTCATCAATACTATAGACGTCATCTATACTATAGACGTCAACTATGCTATAGACATCATCTATACTATAGACGTCATCTATACTATAGCGGTCATCTATACTATAGCTGTCATCTATACTATAGACGTCATCTATACTATAGACGTCATCTACAATATAGACGTCATCTATACTATAGACGTCATCTGTACTATAGACGTCATCTATACTATAGACGTCATCTATACTATAGACGTCATCTATACTATAGACGTCATCTATACTATAGACGTCATCTATACTATAGACGTCATCTATACTATAGACGTCATCTATACTATAGACGTCATCTATACTATAGACGTCATCTATACTACAGACGTCATCTATACTATAGTCGTCATCTATACTATAGATGTCGTCTATACTATAGACGTCATCTATACTATAGATGTCGTCTATACTATAGACGTCATCTATACTATAGACGTCATCAATACTATAGACATCATCAATACTATAGACGTCATCTATACTATAGACTTCATATATACTATAGACGTCATCTATACTATAGACGTCATCTATACTATAGACGTCATCTATACTATAGACGTCATCTATACTATAGACGTCATCTATACTATGGACGTCATCTATACTATAGACGTCATCTATACTATGGACGTCATCTATACTATGGACGTCATCTATACTATAGACGTCATCTATACTATAGACGTCATCTATACTATAGACGTCATCTATACTATAGACGTCATCTATACTATAGACGTCATCTATACTATAGACGTCATCTATACTATGGACGTCATCTATACTATAGACGTCATCTATACTATAGACGTCATCTATACTATAGACGTCATCTATACTATAGACTTCATCTATACTATAGACGTCATCTATACTATAGACGTCATCTATACTATAGACTTCATCTATACTATAGACGTCATCTCTACTATAGACGTCATCTCTACTATAGACGTCATCTATACTATAGACGTCATCTATACTATAGACGTCATCTATATATAGACGTCATCTATATATAGACGTCATCTATACTATAGACATCATCTAAACTATAGACGTCATCTATATATAGACGTCAACTATACTATAGACGTCATCTATACTACAGACGTCATCTATACTATAGACGTCATCTATACTACAGACGTCATCTATACTACAGACGTCATCTATACTATAGACGTCATCTATACTACAGACGTCATCTATACTATAGACCTCATCTATACTATAGACGTCATCTATACTATAGACGCCATCTATACTATAGACGCCATCTGTACTATAGAAGCCATCTATACTATAGACGTCATCTATACTATAGACGTCATCTATGCTATAGACGTCATCTATACTATAGACGTCATCTATACTATAGACGTCATCTATACTATAGATGTCGTCTATACAATAGTCGTCATTTATACTATAGATGTCGTCTATACTATAGACGTCATCTATACTATAGACGTCAACTATGCTATAGACGTCATCTATACTATAGACGTCATCTATACTATAGACGTCATTTAAACTATAAATGTCATCTATACTATAGACGTCATCTATACTATAGACGTCAACTATGCTATAGACGTCTTCTATACTATAGACGTCATCTATACTATAGCGGTCATCTAAACTATAGCTGTCATCTATACTATAGACGTCATCTATACTATAGACGTCATCTACACTATAGACGTCATCTATACTATAGACGTCATCTATACTATAGACGTCATCTATACTATAGACGTCATCTATACTATAGACGTCATCTATACTATAGACGTCATCTATACTATAGACGTCATCTATACTATAGACGTCATCTATACTATAGACATCATCTATACTATAGACATCATCTATACTATAGACGTCATCTATACTATAGACGTCATCTATACTATAGACGTCATCTACACTATAGACGTCATCTATACTATAGACGTCATCTATACTATAGAAGTCATCTATACTATAGAAGTCATCTATACTATAGACGTCATCTATACTATAGACGTCATCTATACTATAGACGTCATCTATACTATAGACGTCATCTATACTATAGACGTCATCTATACTATAGACGTCATCTATACTATAGACGTCACCTATACTATAGACGTCATCTATACTATAGACGTCACCTATACTATAGACGTCATCTATACTATAGACGTCATCTATACTATACACGTCATCTATACTATAGACGTCATCTATACTATAGACGTCATCTCTACTATAGACGTCATCTCTACTATAGACGTCATCTATACTATAGACGTCATATATACTATAGACGTTATCTATATATAGAAGTCATCTATACTTTAGACGTCATCTAAACTACAGACGTCATCTAAACTATAGACGTCATCTATATATAGACGTCATCTATACTATAGACGTCATCTATACTATAGACGTCATCTATACTACAGCCGTCATCTATACTATAAACGTCATCTATACTACAGACGTCATCTATACTATAGACGTCATCTATACTACAGACGTCATCTATACTATAGACGTCATCTATACTACAGACGTCATCTATACTATAGACGTCATCTATACTATAGACGTCATCTATACTACAGACGTCATCTATACTATAGACGTCATCTATACTATAGACGTCATCTATACTATAGACGCAATCTATACTATAGACGTCATCTATACTATAGACGTCATCTATACTGTAGACATCATCTATACTATAGACATCATCTATACTATAGACGTCATCTATACTATAGACGGCATCTATACTATAGACGTCATCTCTACTATAGACGTCATCTCTACTATAGACGTCATCTAAACTATAGACGTCATCTATACTATAGACGTCATCTATACTTTAGACGTCATCTATACTATAGACGTCATCTATACTATAGACGTCATCTATACTATAGACGTCATCTATACTATAGACGTCATCTATGCTATAGACGTCATCTATACTATAGACGTCATCTATACAATAGACGTCATCTATACTATAGTCGTCATCTATACTATAGATGTCGTCTATACAATAGTCGTCATTTATACTATAGATGTGGTCTATACTATAGACGTCATCTATACTATAGATGTCGTCTATACTATAGACGTCATCTATACAATAGACGTCATCAATACTATAGGCGTCATCAATACTATAAATGTCATCTATACTATAGACGTCATCTATACTATAGACGTCATCTATACTATAGCTGTCATCTATACAATAGACGTCATTTATACTATAGCTGTCATCTATACTATAGACGTCATCTATACTATAGACGTCATCTACACTATAGACGTCATCTATACTATAGACGTCATCTATACTATAGACGTCATCTATACTATAGACGTCATCTATACTACAGACGTCATCTATACTATAGACGTCATCTATACTATAGACGTGACGTCATCAATACTATAGACGTTATCAATACTATAGACATCATCAATACTATAGACGTCATCAATACTATAAATGTCATCTATACTATAGACGTCATCTATACTTTAGACTTCATATATACTATAGACGTCATCTATACTATAGACGTCATCTATACTATGGACGTCATCTATACTATAGGCGTCATCTATACTATAGACGTCATCTATACTATGTACGTCATCTATACTATAGACGTCATCTATACTATAGACGTCATCTATACTATAGACGTCATCTATACTATAGACGTCATCTATACTATAGACGTCATCTATACAATAGACGTCATCTATACTATAGACGTCATCTATACTATAGACGTCATCTATACTACAGACGTCATCTATACTATAGACGTCATCTATACTATAGACGTGACGTCATCAATACTATAGACGTTATCAATACTATAGACATCATCAATACTATAGACGTCATCAATACTATAAATGTCATCTATACTATAGACGTCATCTATACTATAGACTTCATATATACTATAGACGTCATCTATACTATAGACGTCATCTATACTATGGACGTCATCTATACTATAGGCGTCATCTATACTATAGACGTCATCTATACTATGTACGTCATCTATACTATAGACGTCATCTATACTATAGACGTCATCTATACTATAGACGTCATCTATACTATAGACGTCATCTATACTATAGACGTCATCTATACTATAGACGTCATCTATACTATAGACGTCATCTATACTATAGACGTCATCTATACTATAGACGTCATCTATACTATAGACGTCATCTATACTATAGACGTCATCTATACTATAGCTGTCATCAATACAATAGACGTCATCTATACTATAGCTGTCATCTATACTATAGCTGTCATCTATACTATAGACGTCATCTATACTATAGACGTCATCTATACTATAGCTGTCATCAATACAATAGACGTCATCTATACTATAGCTGTCATCTATACTATAGACGTCATATATACTATAGACGTCATCTATACTATAGACGTCATCTATACTATAGATGTCATCTATACTATAGACGTCATCTATACTATAGATGTCGTCTATACTATAGTCGTCATCTATACTATAGATGTCGTCTATACTATAGTCGTCATCTATACTATAGATGTCGTCTATACTATAGACGTCATCTATACTATAGACGTCATCTATGCTATAGACGTCATCTATACTATAGACGTCATCTTTACTATAGACGTCATCTATACTATAGACTTCATATATACTATAGACGTCATCTATACTATAGACGTCATCTATACTATGGACGTCATCTATACTATAGACGTCATCTATACTATAGACGTCATCTATACTATAGACGTCATCTATACTATAGACGTCATCTATACTATAGACGTCATCTATACTATAGAAGTCATCTATACTATAGACGTCATCTATACTATAGACGTCATCTATACTATAGACGTCATCTATACTATAGACGTCATCTATACTATAGACGTCATCTATACTATAGACGTCATCTATACTATAGACGTCACCTATACTAAAGACGTCATTTATACTATAGACGTCACCTATTCTATAGACGTCATCTATACTATAGACGTCATCTATACTATAGACGTCATCTATACTATAGACGTCATCTATACTATAGACGTCATCTATACTATAGACGTCATCTATACTATAGACGTCATCTATACTATAGACGTCATCTCTACTATAGACGTCATCTCTACTATAGACGTCATCTATACTATAGACGTCATCTATACTAAAGACGTCATCTATATATAGACGTCATCTATATATAGACGTCATCTATACTATAGACATCATCTACACTATAGACGTCATCTATATATAGACGTCAACTATACTATAGACGTCATCTATACTACAGACGTCATCTATACTATAGACGTCATCTATACTACAGACGTCATCTATACTATAGACGCCATCTATACTACAGACGTCATCTATACTATAGACGTCATCTATACTACAGACGTCATCTATACTATAGACCTCATTTATACTATAGACGTCATCTATACTATAGACGCCATCTATACTATAGACGTCATCTATACTATAGACGCCATCTATACTATAGACGTCATCTATACTATAGACGTCATCTATACTATAGACGTCATCTATACTATAGACGTCATCTATACTATAGACGTCATCTATACTATAGACGTCATCTATACTATAGACGTCATCTATACTATAGACGTCATCTATACTATAGACGTCATCTATACTATAGACGTCATCTATACTATAGATGTCGTCTATACAATAGTCGTCATTTATACTATAGATGTCGTCTATACTATAGACGTCATCTATACTATAGACGTCATCTATACTATAGACGTCATCTATACTATAGACGTCATCTATACTATAGACGTCATCTATACTATAGACGTCATCTATACTATAGACGTCATCTATACTATAGACGTCATCTATACTATAGACGTCATCTATACTATAGACGTCATCTATACTATAGACGTCATCTATACTATAGACGTCATCTATACTATAGACGTAATCTATACTATAGACGTCATCTATACTATAGACGTCATCTATACTATAGACGTAATCTATACTATAGACGTCATCTATACTATAGACGTCATCTATGCTATAGACGTCATCTATACTATAGACGTCATCTATACTATAGACGTCATCTATACTGTAGTCGTCATCTATACTATAGATGTCGTCTATACAATAGTCGTCATTTATACTATAGATGTCGTCTATACAATAGTCGTCATTTATACTATAGATGTCGTCTATACAATAGTCGTCATTTATACTATAGATGTCGTCTATACTATAGACGTCATCTATACTATAGACGTCATCTATACTATAGACGTCATTTATACTATAGATGTCATCTATACAATAGACGTCATCAATACTATAGACGTCATCAATACTATAGACATCATCAATACTATAGACGTCATCAATACTATAAATGTCATCTATACTATAGACGTCATCTATACTATAGACGTCATCTATACTATAGACGTCATCTATACTATAGCTGTCATCTATACAATAGACGTCATCTATACTATAGCTGTCATCTATACTATAGCTGTCATCTATACTATAGACGTCGTCTATACTATAGATGTCATCTACACTATAGACGTCATCTATACTATAGACGTCATCTATACTACAGACGTCATCTATACTATAGACGTCATCTATACTACAGACGTCATCTATACTATAGACGTCATCTATACTATAGACGTGACGTCATCAATACTATAGACGTTATCAATACTATAGACATCATCAATACTATAGACGTCATCTATACTATAGCTGTCATCTATACTATAGCTGTCATCTATACAATAGAATGTCATCTATACTAAAGCTGTCATCTATACTATAGACGTCATCTATACTATAGACGTCATCTATACTATAGACGTCATCTATACTATAGACGTCATCTATACTATAGACGTCATCTATACTATAGACGTCATCTATACTATAGACGTCATCTATACTATAGACGTCATCTATACTATAGACGTCATCTATACTATAGACGTCATCTATACTATAGAAGTCATCTATACTATAGAAGTCATCTATACTATAGACGTCATCTATACTATAGACGTCATCTATACTATAGACGTCATCTATACTATAGACGTCATCTATACTATAGACGTCATCTATACTATAGACGTCATCTATACTATAGACGTCATCTATACTATAGACGTCATCTATACTATAGACGTCATCTATACTATAGACGTCATCTATACTATAGACGTCATCTATACTATAGACGTCATCTATACTATAGACGGCTTCTCTACTATGGACTTCATCTCTACTATAGACGTCATCTCTACTATAGACGTCATCTATACTATAGACGTCATCTATATATAGACGTCATCTATATATAGACGTCATCTATACTATAGACGTCATCTAAACAATAGACGTCATCTATATGTAGACGTCATCTATACTATAGACGTCATCTAAACTATAGACGTCATCTATATATAGACGTCATCTATACCATAGACGTCATCTATACTATAGACGTCATCTATACTATAGACGTCATCTATACTACAGACGTCATCTATACTATAGACGTCATCTATACTACAGACGTCATCTATACTATAGACGTCATCTATACTATAGACGTCATCTATACTACAGACGTCATCTATACTATAGACGTCATCTATACTACAGACGTCATCTATACTATAGACGTCATCTATACTATAGACGTCATCTATACTATAGACGCCATCTATACTATAGACGTCATTTATACTATAGACATCATCTATACTACAGACATCATCTATTCTATAGACGTCATCTATACTATAGACGTCATCTATACTATAGACGTCATCTATACTATAGACGTCATCTATACTATAGACGTCATCTATACTATAGACGTCATCTATACTATAGACGTCATCTATACTATAGACGTCATCTATACTATAGACGTCATCTATACTATAGACGTCATCTATACTATAGACGTCATCTATACTATAGACGTCATCTATACTATAGACGTCATCTATACTATAGACGTCATCTATACTATAAGCGTCATCTATACTATAGACGTCATCTATACTATAGACGTCATCTATACTATAGACGTCATCTATACTATAGACGTCATCTATACTATAGACGTCATCTATACTATAGACGTCATCTATACTATAGACGTCATCTATACTATAGACGTCATCTATACTATAGACGTCATCTATACTATAGACGTCATCTATACTATAGACGTCATCTATCCTATAGACGTCATCTATGCTATAGACGTCATCTATACAATAGACGTCATCTATACTATACACGTCATCTATACTATAGACGTCATCTATACTATAGACGTCATCTATACTATAGACGTCATCTATACTATAGACGTCATCTATACTATAGACGTCATCTATACTATAGACGTCATCTATACTATAGACGTCATCTATACTATAGACGTCATCTATACTATAGACGTCATCTATACTATAGACGTCATCTATACTATAGACGTCATCTATACTATAGACGTCATCTATACTATAGACGTCATCTATACTATAGACGTCATCTATACTATAGACGTCATCTATACTATAGACGTCATCTATACTATAGACGTCATCTATACTATAGACGTCATCTATACTATAGACGTCATCTATACTATAGACGTCATCTATACTATAGACGTCATCTATACTATAGAAGTCATCTTTACTATAGACGTCATCTATACTATAGACGTCATCTATGCTATTATCGTCATCTATACTATAATCGTCATCTATACTATAGACGTCATCTATACTATAGACGTCATCTATACTATAGACGTCATCTATACTATAGACGTCATCTATACTATAGACGTCATCTCTACTATAGACGTCATCTATACTATAGACGTCATCTATACTATAGACGTAATCTATACTATAGACGTCATCTATACTATAGACGTCAACACTACTATAGAAGTCATCACTACTATAGACGTCATCTATACTATAGACGTCATGTATACTATAGACGTCATCTATACTATAGCTGTCATCTATACTATAGCTGTCATCTTCACTATAGACGTCATCAATACTATAGACGTCATCGATACTATAGACATCATCAATACTATAGACGTCATCAATACTATAAATGTCATCTATACAATAGACGTCATCTATACTCTAGACGTCAACTATGCTATAGACGTCATCTATACTCTAGACGTCAACTATGCTATAGACGTCATCTATACTATAGACGTCATCTATGCTATAGACGTCATCTATACTATAGACGTCATCTATACTATAGTCGTCATCTATACTATAGATGTCGTCTATATAATAGTCGTCATTTATACTATAGATGTCGTCTATACTATAGACGTCATCTATACTATAGACGTCATCTACACTATAGACGTCATCTATATTATAGACGTCAACTATGCTATAGACGTCATCTATACTCTAGACGTCAACTATGCTATAGACGTCATCTATACTCTAGACGTCAACTATGCTATAGACGTCATCTATACTATAGACGTCATCTATACTATAGACGTCATCTATACTATAGAAGTCATCTATACTATAGACGTCATCTATACTATAGACGTCATCTACACTATAGACGTCATCTATACTATAGACGTCATCTATACTATAGACGTCATCTATACTGTAATTGTCATCTATACTATAGACGTCATCTATACTATAGACGTCATCTATACTATAGACGTCATCTATACTATAGACGTCATCTTTACTATAGACGTCATCTATACTATAGACGTCATCTATACTATAGACGTCATCTATACTATAGACGTCATCTATACTATAGACGTCATCTATACTATAGACGTCATCTATACTATAGACGTCATCTATACTATAGAAGTCATCTATACTATAGACGTCATCTATACTATAGACGTCATCTATACTATAGACGTCATCTATGTTATTATCGTCATCTATACTATAATCGTCATCTATACTATAGACGTCATCTATACTATAGACGTCATCTATACTATAGACGTCATCTATACAATAGACGTCATCTATACTATAGACGTCATCTATACTATAGACGTCACCTATACTATAGATGTCATCTATACTATAATTGTCATCTATACTATAGACGTCATCTATACTATAGACGTCATCTATACTATAGACGTCATCTATACTATAGACGTCATCTATACTATAGACGTCATCTATACTATAGACGTCATCTATACTATAGAAACATCTATACTATAGACGTCATCTATACTATAGACGTCATCTATACTATAGACGTCATCTATACTATAGACGTCATCTATACTATAGACGTCATCTATACTATAGAAGTCATCTATACTATAGACGTCATCTATACTATAGACGTCATCTATACTATAGACGTCATCTATGCTATTATCGTCATCTATACTATAATCTTCATCTATACTATAGACGTCATCTATACTATAGACGTCATCTATACTATAGACGTCATCTATACTATAGACGTCATCTATACTATAGACGTCATCTATACTATAGACGTCATCTATACTATAGACGTCATCTCTACTATAGACGTCATCTATACTATAGACGTCATCTATACTATAGACGTCATCTATACTATAGACGTCATCTATACTTTAGACGTCAACACTACTATAGAAGTCATCACTACTATAGACGTCATCTATACTATAGACGTCATGTATACTATAGACGTCATCTATACTATAGCTGTCATCTATACTATAGCTGTCATCTTCACTATAGACGTCATCAATACTATAGACGTCATCGATACTATAGACATCATCAATACTATAGACGTCATCAATACTATAAATGTCATCTATACAATAGACGTCATCTATACTCTAGACGTCAACTATGCTATAGACGTCATCTATACTCTAGACGTCAACTATGCTATAGACGTCATCTATACTATAGACGTCATCTATACTATAGACGTCATCTATACTATAGACGTCATCTATACTATAGACGTCATCTATACTATAGACGTCATCTATACTATAGACGTAATCTATACTATAGACGTCATCTATACTATAGACGTCATCTATACTATAGACGTAATCTATACTATAGACGTCATCTATACTATAGACGTCATCTATGCTATAGACGTCATCTATACTATAGACGTCATCTATACTATAGACGTCATCTATACTGTAGTCGTCATCTATACTATAGATGTCGTCTATACAATAGTCGTCATTTATACTATAGATGTCGTCTATACAATAGTCGTCATTTATACTATAGATGTCGTCTATACAATAGTCGTCATTTATACTATAGATGTCGTCTATACTATAGACGTCATCTATACTATAGACGTCATCTATACTATAGACGTCATTTATACTATAGATGTCATCTATACAATAGACGTCATCAATACTATAGACGTCATCAATACTATAGACATCATCAATACTATAGACGTCATCAATACTATAAATGTCATCTATACTATAGACGTCATCTATACTATAGACGTCATCTATACTATAGACGTCATCTATACTATAGCTGTCATCTATACAATAGACGTCATCTATACTATAGCTGTCATCTATACTATAGCTGTCATCTATACTATAGACGTCGTCTATACTATAGATGTCATCTACACTATAGACGTCATCTATACTATAGACGTCATCTATACTACAGACGTCATCTATACTATAGACGTCATCTATACTACAGACGTCATCTATACTATAGACGTCATCTATACTATAGACGTGACGTCATCAATACTATAGACGTTATCAATACTATAGACATCATCAATACTATAGACGTCATCTATACTATAGCTGTCATCTATACTATAGCTGTCATCTATACAATAGAATGTCATCTATACTAAAGCTGTCATCTATACTATAGACGTCATCTATACTATAGACGTCATCTATACTATAGACGTCATCTATACTATAGACGTCATCTATACTATAGACGTCATCTATACTATAGACGTCATCTATACTATAGACGTCATCTATACTATAGACGTCATCTATACTATAGACGTCATCTATACTATAGAAGTCATCTATACTATAGAAGTCATCTATACTATAGACGTCATCTATACTATAGACGTCATCTATACTATAGACGTCATCTATACTATAGACGTCATCTATACTATAGACGTCATCTATACTATAGACGTCATCTATACTATAGACGTCATCTATACTATAGACGTCATCTATACTATAGACGTCATCTATACTATAGACGTCATCTATACTATAGACGTCATCTATACTATAGACGTCATCTATACTATAGACGTCATCTATACTATAGACGGCTTCTCTACTATGGACTTCATCTCTACTATAGACGTCATCTCTACTATAGACGTCATCTATACTATAGACGTCATCTATATATAGACGTCATCTATATATAGACGTCATCTATACTATAGACGTCATCTAAACTATAGACGTCATCTATATGTAGACGTCATCTATACTATAGACGTCATCTAAACTATAGACGTCATCTATATATAGACGTCATCTATACCATAGACGTCATCTATACTATAGACGTCATCTATACTATAGACGTCATCTATACTACAGACGTCATCTATACTATAGACGTCATCTATACTACAGACGTCATCTATACTATAGACGTCATCTATACTATAGACGTCATCTATACTACAGACGTCATCTATACTATAGACGTCATCTATACTACAGACGTCATCTATACTATAGACGTAATCTATACTATAGACGCCATCTATACTATAGACGTCATTTATACTATAGACATCATCTATACTACAGACATCATCTATTCTAGAGACGTCATCTATACTATAGACGTCATCTATACTATAGACGTCATCTATACTATAGACGTCATCTATACTATAGACGTCATCTATACTATAGACGTCATCTATACTATAGACGTCATCTATACTATAGACGTCATCTATACTATAGACGTCATCTATACTATAGACGTCATCTATACTATAAGCGTCATCTATACTATAAGCGTCATCTATACTATAGACGTCATCTATACTATAGACGTCATCTATACTATAGACGTCATCTATACTATAGACGTCATCTATACTATAGACGTCATCTATACTATAGACGTCACCTATACTATAGACGTCATCTATACTATAGACGTCATCTATACTATAGACGTCATCTATACTATAGACGTCATCTATCCTATAGACGTCATCTATACAATAGACGTCATCTATACTATACACGTCATCTATACTATAGACGTCATCTATACTATAGACGTCATCTATACTATAGACGTCATCTATACTATAGACGTCATCTATACTATAGACGTCATCTATACTATAGACGTCATCTATACTATAGACGTCATCTATACTATAGACGTCATCTATACTATAGACGTCATCTATACTATAGACGTCATCTATACTATAGACGTCATCTATACTATAGACGTCATCTATACTATAGACGTCATCTATACTATAGACGTCATCTATACTATAGACGTCATCTATACTATAGACGTCATCTATACTATAGACGTCATCTATACTATAGACGTCATCTATACTATAGACGTCATCTATACTATAGACGTCATCTATACTATAGAAGTCATCTTTACTATAGACGTCATCTATACTATAGACGTCATCTATGCTATTATCGTCATCTATACTATAATCGTCATCTATACTATAGACGTCATCTATACTATAGACGTCATCTATACTATAGACGTCATCTATACTATAGACGTCATCTATACTATAGACGTCATCTCTACTATAGACGTCATCTATACTATAGACGTCATCTATACTATAGACGTAATCTATACTATAGACGTCATCTATACTATAGACGTCAACACTACTATAGAAGTCATCACTACTATAGACGTCATCTATACTATAGACGTCATGTATACTATAGACGTCATCTATACTATAGCTGTCATCTATACTATAGCTGTCATCTTCACTATAGACGTCATCAATACTATAGACGTCATCGATACTATAGACATCATCAATACTATAGACGTCATCAATACTATAAATGTCATCTATACAATAGACGTCATCTATACTCTAGACGTCAACTATGCTATAGACGTCATCTATACTCTAGACGTCAACTATGCTATAGACGTCATCTATACTATAGACGTCATCTATGCTATAGACGTCATCTATACTATAGACGTCATCTATACTATAGTCGTCATCTATACTATAGATGTCGTCTATATAATAGTCGTCATTTATACTATAGATGTCGTCTATACTATAGACGTCATCTATACTATAGACGTCATCTACACTATAGACGTCATCTATACTATAGACGTCAACTATGCTATAGACGTCATCTATACTCTAGACGTCAACTATGCTATAGACGTCATCTATACTCTAGACGTCAACTATGCTATAGACGTCATCTATACTATAGACGTCATCTATACTATAGACGTCATCTATACTATAGACGTCATCTATACTATAGACGTCATCTTTACTATAGACGTCATCTATACTATAGACGTCATCTATACTATAGACGTCATCTACACTATAGACGTCATCTATACTATAGACGTCATCTATACTATAGACGTCATCTATACTATAATTGTCATCTATACTATAGACGTCATCTATACTATAGACGTCATCTATACTATAGACGTCATCTATACTATAGACGTCATCTTTACTATAGACGTCATCTATACTATAGACGTCATCTATACTATAGACGTCATCTATACTATAGACGTCATCTATACTATAGACGTCATCTATACTATAGACGTCATCTATACTATAGACGTCATCTATACTATAGAAGTCATCTATACTATAGACGTCATCTATACTATAGACGTCATCTATACTATAGACGTCATCTATGTTATTATCGTCATCTATACTATAATCGTCATCTATACTATAGACGTCATCTATACTATAGACGTCATCTATACTATAGACGTCATCTATACAATAGACGTCATCTATACTATAGACGTCATCTATACTATAGACGTCACCTATACTATAGACGTCATCTATACTATAATTGTCATCTATACTATAGACGTCATCTATACTATAGACGTCATCTATACTATAGACGTCATCTATACTATAGACGTCATCTATACTATAGACGTCATCTATACTATAGACGTCATCTATACTATAGACGTCATCTATACTATAGAAACATCTATACTATAGACGTCATCTATACTATAGACGTCATCTATACTATAGACGTCATCTATACTATAGACGTCATCTATACTATAGAAGTCATCTATACTATAGACGTCATCTATACTATAGACGTCATCTATACTATAGACGTCATCTATGCTATTATCGTCATCTATACTATAATCTTCATCTATACTATAGACGTCATCTATACTATAGACGTCATCTATACTATAGACGTCATCTATACTATAGACGTCATCTATACTATAGACGTCATCTATACTATAGACGTCATCTATACTATAGACGTCATCTATACTATAGACGTCATCTATACTATAGACGTCATCTCTACTATAGACGTCATCTATACTATAGACGTCATCTATACTATAGACGTCATCTATACTATAGACGTCATCTATACTTTAGACGTCAACACTACTATAGAAGTCATCACTACTATAGACGTCATCTATACTATAGACGTCATGTATACTATAGACGTCATCTATACTATAGCTGTCATCTATACTATAGCTGTCATCTTCACTATAGACGTCATCAATACTATAGACGTCATCGATACTATAGACGTCATCTATACTATAGACGTCATCTATACTATAGACGTCATCTATACTATAGACGTCATCTATACTATAGACGTCATCTATACTATAGATGTCGTCTATACTATAGACGTCATCTATACTATAGACGTCATCTACACTATAGACGTCATCTATACTATAGACGTCATCTATACTATAGACGTCATCTATACTATAGACGTCATCTATACTATGGACGTCATCTATACTATGGACGTCATCTATACTATGGACGTCATCTATACTGTAGACGTCATCTATACTATAGACGTCATCTATACTATAGACGTCATCTATACTATAGACGTCATCTATACTATAGACGTCACCTATACTATAGACGTCATCTATACTATAGACGTCATCTATACTATAGACGTCATCTATACTATAGACGTCATCTATACTATAGACGTCATATATACTATAGACGTCATCTCTACTATAGACGTCATCTCTACTATAGACGTCATCTATACTATAGACGTCATCTATACTATAGACGTCATCTATACTATAGACGTCATCTATACTATAGACGTCATCTATACAATAGACGTCATCTATACTATAGACGTCATCTATACTATAGACGTCACCTGTACTATAGACGTCATCTATACTATAATTGTCATCTATACTATAGACGTCATCTATACTATAGACGTCATCTATACTATAGACGTCATCTATACTATAGACGTCATCTATACTCTAGACGTCAACTATGCTATAGACGTCATCTATACTATAGACGTCATCTATGCTTTAGACGTCATCTATACTATAGACGTCATCTATACTATAGACGTCATCTATACTATAGACGTCATCTATACTATAGACGTCACCTATACTATAGACGTCATCTATACTATAGACGTCATCTATACTATAGACGTCACCTATACTATAGACGTCATCTATACTATAGACGTCATCTATACTATAGACGTCATCTATACTATAGACGTCATATATACTATAGACGTCATCTCTACTATAGACGTCATCTCTACTATAGACGTCATCTATACTATAGACGTCATCTATACTATAGACGTCATCTATACTATAGACGTCATCTATACTATAGACGTCATCTATACTATAGACGTCATCTATACAATAGACGTCATCTATACTATAGACGTCATCTATATTTTAGACGTCACCTATACTATAGACGTCATCTATACTATAATTGTCATCTATACTATAGACGTCATCTATACTATAGACGTCATCTATACTATAGACGTCATCTATACTATAGACGTCATCTATACTCTAGACGTCAACTATGCTATAGACGTCATCTATACTATAGACGTCATCTATGCTTTAGACGTCATCTATACTATAGACGTCATCTATACTATAGACGTCATCTATACTATAGACGTCATCTATACTATAGACGTCATCTATACTATAGACGTCACCTATACTATAGACGTCATCTATACTATAGACGTCATCTATACTATAGACGTCATCTATACTATAGACGTCATCTATACTATAGACGTCATATATACTATAGACGTCATCTCTACTATAGACGTCATCTCTACTATAGACGTCATCTATACTATAGACGTCATCTATACTATAGACGTCATCTATACTATAGACGTCATCTATACTATAGACGTCATCTATACTATAGACGTCATCTATACTATAGACGTAATCTATACTATAGACGTCATCTATACTATAGACGTCATCTATACTATAGACGTCATCTATACTATAGACGTCATCTATACTATAGACGTCATCTATACCATAGACGTCATCTATACTATAGACGTCATCTATACTATAGACGTCATCTATACTATAGACGTCATCTATACTATAGACGTCATCTATACTATAGACGTCATCTATACTATAGACGTCATCTATACAATAGACGTCATCTATACTATAGACGTCATCTATACTATAGACGTCACCTATACTATAGACGTCATCTATACTATAATTGTCATCTATACTATAGACGTCATCTATACTATAGACGTCATCTATACTATAGACATCATCTATACTATAGACGTCATCTATACTCTAGACGTCAACTATGCTATAGACGTCATCTATACTATAGACGTCATCTATGCTTTAGACGTCATCTATACTATAGACGTCATCTATACTATAGACGTCATCTATACTATAGACGTCATCTATACTGTAGACGTCACCTATACTATAGACGTCATCTATACTATAGACGTCATCTATACTATAGACGTCATCTATACTATAGACGTCACCTATACTATAGACGTCATCTATACTATAGACGTCATCTATACTATAGACGTCATCTATACTATAGACGTCATATATACTATAGACGTCATCTCTACTATAGACGTCATCTCTACTATAGACGTCATCTATACTATAGACGTCATCTATACTATAGACGTCATCTATACTATAGACGTCATCTATACTATAGACGTCATCTATACTATAGACGTCATCTATACTATAGACGTCATCTATACAATAGACGTCATCTATACTATAGACGTCATCTATACTTTAGACGTCACCTATACTATAGACGTCATCTATACTATAATTGTCATCTATACTATAGACGTCATCTATACTATAGACGTCATCTATACTATAGACGTCATCTATACTATAGACGTCATCTATACTCTAGACGTCAACTATGCTATAGACGTCATCTATACTATAGACGTCATCTATGCTTTAGACGTCATCTATACTATAGACGTCATCTATACTATAGACGTCATCTATACTATAGACGTCATCTATACTATAGACGTCATCTATACTATAGACGTCATCTATACTATAGACGTCACCTATACTATAGACGTCATCTATACTATAGACGTCATCTATACTATAGACGTCATCTATACTATAGACGTCATCTATACTATAGACGTCATCTATACTATAGACGTCATATATACTATAGACGTCATCTCTACTATAGACGTCATCTCTACTATAGACGTCATCTATACTATAGACGTCATCTATACTATAGACGTCATCTATACTATAGACGTCATCTATACTATAGACGTCATCTATACTATAGACGTCATCTATACTATAGACGTCATCTATACTATAGACGTCATCTATACTATAGACGTCATCTATACTATAGACGTCATCTATACTATAGACGTCATCTATACTATAGACGTCATCTATACCATAGACGTCATCTATACTATAGACGTCATCTATACTATAGACGTCATCTATACTATAGACGTCATCTATACTATAGACGTCATCTATACTATAGACGTCATCTATACTAAAGACGTCATCTATACTATAGACGTCATCTATCCTATAGACGTCATCTATGCTATAGACGTCATCTATACAATAGACGTCATCTATACTATAGACGTCATCTATACTATAGACGTCACCTATACTATAGACGTCATCTATACTATAATCGTCATCTATACTATAGACGTCATCTATACTATAGACGTCATCTATACTATAGAAATCATCTATACTATAGACGTCATCTATACTATAGACGTCATCTATACTATAGACGTCATCTATACTATAGACGTCATCTATACTATAGAAGTCATCTATACTATAGACGTCATCTATACTATAGACGTCATCTATACTATAGACGTCATCTATGCTATTATCGTCATCTATACTATAATCGTCATCTATACTATAGACGTCATCTATACTATAGACGTCATCTATACTATAGACGTCATCTATACTATAGACGTCATCTCTACTATAGACGTCATCTATACTATAGACGTCATCTATACTATAGACGTAATCTATACTATAGACGTCATCTATACTATAGACGTCAACACTACTATAGAAGTCATCACTACTATAGACGTCATCTATACTATAGACGTCATGTATACTATAGACGTCATCTATACTATAGCTGTCATCTATACTATAGCTGCCATCTTCACTATAGACGTCATCAATACTATAGACGTCATCGATACTATAGACATCATCAATACTATAGACGTCATCAATACTATAAATGTCATCTATACAATAGACGTCATCTATACTCTAGACGTCAACTATGCTATAGACGTCATCTATACTCTAGACGTCAACTATGCTACAGACGTCATCTATACTATAGACGTCATCTATGCTATAGACGTCATCTATACTATAGACGTCATCTATACTATAGTCGTCATCTATACTATAGATGTCGTCTATACAGGGTGTTTCCAAATTCGATGCAAATATTTTGACACAAGATTCTTGGGTATATTTGAAGAAAAAAATTGTTCTACAGTATGGGCCTATCTCAAATTTGGATACCACTTATTGGGAATTTAAGAAAACACCTACTTTGAGGTATCTTGACCCATACTAACACAAATATCTCCGCTAACACCTACAACAGGTACTTCATTTAGGACTTAAATTTTAGAAGAAATAGTACTCCTTTTAACTGCATTAAAATAAAATTGATGACTTCTTTAAATTTCGAGATATTTGCTGTTAAGTCGGATCCTTTTTCCCTGCCCATGACATTTTTTTGACTTTCAAGACACATTTCTGCGAAAAATGCGTAATAAACATATCGGTAATTTTTTTTTTCTCTAGTGCACCTAACAATACTTAATAAAAATTGCTAAGACAAGTTACCCAAAAAACCCACAGATTTTATGATACTTGGGAAATTCCATAGCAGGTAAAATTATGAAAAACTCTTTTCACGAAGCCGCGACAGGTATAAGGTGGAAATATGATTTGTTACCAACTTTTATAACCGCAATTGACAACAAAAACGATTTTTTGACTATGCATTAATAATTTACGTAGGTTTAGAACATTAGACTACCTGATAAAAAGGTAATTTCCCTATCATTTTTCTGTCGAATCCCAAAAAGGATTAAGTTTGAGGTTGGTCGCCTAGTTGGAAAATTTACCTAATGTAAATTGTATAAAAGGTTAGAAAACAAAGTTAAATCCATCAAAGTCATTTTTGAAGTCGAGGTGACGCAAACGTTGTTAAGAAACCCTTCTTGAAATGGCATCTTTTACAAACGAAGAATACGCCGATATTAACTACGTTTATGGGATGTGCAACGGAAGTTCTATTAGAGCATAACAAATATACCATCAGCTTTATCCTAACCGAAGAGTACCTAATCCCCGCGTATTTACGAATTCGTTTCGAAGACTTCGTGAAACGGGATCTGTTTCAACAAGACGACCTTACGCAGGAGCTTCACCAGGAAGAATTGCAGTTGATGAAAGAATACTGGAAGCGGTTGCAAATGATCCATCAATCAGCATCAGGCGCTTATCCTTGCGATTTAATGTTTCAACACATAAAATTGTTCGTCTCCTGCATACGGAAAACTTGTATCCATACCACCATACACCTGTGCAGGAACGCTTCCGAGTGATTTGGAGCCGAGACTTGAGTTTTGCAACTGGTTGTTAGAGCGGAACTTGGATGACAACGGTTTTATAAGCAGAATCCTATGGACGGACGAATCTCAATTTACTAGAGATGGGATTACAAATTTTCACAATCTACACACATGGGCTGCGGAAAACCCACACACAAGGAGAGAGTCATCATTTCAACCACAGATTTAGCGTCAACTTGCGGGCAGGTGTTATTGGAAACAACTTAATCGGTTCCTTCAAACTGCCTCCCACACTGAATTCTGCAAACTATCTGGAATTTTTGCGCAATGATTTAACAGATCTACTGGAGGATGTTCCGGTACCTCAACGAGCTTCGTCATATTTTCAACAGGATGGAGCCCCAGCCTACTTTGGTCGCGAGGTTAAGAATTGGCTGGATGAAAAGTACGCTGGTCGTTGGATAGGAAGAAATGGACCAGTTCACTGGCCTGCAAGATCTCCAAACCTTACAATCATGTTTTTTTTTTGTATGGGGGAGAATGAAAGACCTTGTTTATTCTACAGAAATATCAACTCTAAATGATTTAGAAGATCGCATTCTCCAAGCCTCGTCACAAGTGAGGCAGGAGTTATCCTCAATAAACGTTGACAGCGCAATCCAAAAACGGGCTCTAGCATGCATACAAAATGGAGGAGGACACTTTGAACACCTTATTTGATTGTAAAGTTAACTTAATGAAATAAAAAAAAACATAAACCAAACACAAGCATTTTTATTCAGAATAATAGGAATTGAACACTATGAATCGAGTTTTTCATAATTTTACCTGCTATGGAATTTCCCAAGTATCATAAAATCTGTGGGTTTTTCGGGTAACTTGTCTTTGCAATTTTTATTGAGTATTGTTAGGTGCACTAGAAAAAAAAATTACCGATATGTTTATTACGCATTTTTCGCAGAAATGTGTCTTGAAAGTCAAAAAAATGTCATGGGCAGGGGAAAAGGATCCGACTTAAAAGCAAATATCTCGAAAGTTAAAAAAGTCATCAACATTATTTTAATGCAGTTAAAAGGAATACTATTTCTTCTAAAATTTAAGTTAGTTTAATTTAGTTTAGTTAATTTAATTTAGTCCTGAATGAAGTACCTGTTGTAAGTGTTAGCGGAGATATTTGTGTTAGTATGGGTCAAGGTACCTCAAAGTAGGTGTTTTCTTAAATTCCCAATAAGTGGTATCAAAATTTGAGATAGGCCCATACTGTAGAACAATTTTTTTCTTCAAATATACCCAAAAATCTTGTGTCAAAATATTTGCATCGAATTTGGAAATACCCTGTATAATAGTCGTCATTTATACTATAGATGTCGTCTATACTATAGACGTCATCTATACTATAGACGTCATCTACACTATAGACGTCATCTATACTATAGACGTCATCTATACTATAGACGTCATCTATACTATAGACGTCATCTATACTATAGACGTCATCTATACTATAGACGTCATCTATACTATAGACGTCATCTATACTATAGACGTCATCTATACTATGGACGTCATCTATACTATGGACGTCATCTATACTGTAGACGTCATCTATACTATAGACGTCATCTATACTATAGACGTCATCTATACTATAGACGTCATCTATACTATAGACGTCATCTATACTATAGACGTCATCTATACTATAGACGTCACCTATACTATAGACGTCATATATACTATAGACGTCATCTCTACTATAGACGTCATCTATGCTATTATCGTCATCTATACTATAATCGTCATCTATACTATAGACGTCATCTATACTATAGACGTCATCTATACTATAGACGTCATCTCTACTATAGACGTCATCTATACTATAGACGTCATCTATACTAAAGACGTAATCTATACTATAGACGTCATCTATACTAAAGACGTAATCTATACTATAGACGTCATCTATACTATAGACGTCATCTATACTATAGACGTCATCTATACTATAGACGTCATCTATGCTATTATCGTCATCTATACTATAATCGTCATCTGTACTATAGACGTCATCTATACTATAGACGTCATCTATACTATAATCGTCATCTATACTATAGACGTCATCTATACTATAGACGTCATCTATACTATAGACGTCATCTATACTATAGACGTCATCTATACTATAGACGTCATCTATACTATAGACGTCATCTATACTATAGACGTCATATATACTATAGACGTCATCTATACTATAGACGTCATCTATACTATAGACGTCATCTATACTATAGACGTCATCTATACTAAAGACGTCATCTATACTATAGACGTCATCTATACTATAGACGTCATCTATCCTATAGACGTCATCTATGCTATAGACGTCATCTATACAATAGACGTCATCTATACTATAGACGTCATCTATACTATAGACGTCACCTATACTATAGACGTCATCTATACTATAATCGTCATCTATACTATAGACGTCATCCATACTATACCCGTCATCTATACTATAGACGTCATCTATACTATAGACGTCATCTATACTATAGACGTCATCTATACTATAGACGTCATCTATACTATAGACGTCATCTATACTATAGACGTCATCTATACTATAGACGTCATCTATACTATAGACGTCATCTATACTATAGACGTCATCTATACTATAGAAGTCATCTATACTATAGACGTCATCTATACTATAGACGTCATCTATACTATAGACGTCATCTATGCTATTATCGTCATCTATACTATAATCGTCATCTATACTATAGACGTCATCTATACTATAGACGTCATCTATACTATAGACGTCATCTATACTATAGACGTCATCTATACTATAGACGTCATCTCTACTATAGACGTCATCTATACTATAGACGTCATCTATACTATAGACGTAATCTATACTATAGACGTCATCTATACTATAGACGTCAACACTACTATAGAAGTCATCACTACTATAGACGTCATCTATACTATAGACGTCATGTATACTATAGACGTCATCTATACTATAGTTGTCATCTATACTATAGCTGTCATCTTCACTATAGACGTCATCAATACTATAGACGTCATCGATACTATAGACATCATCAATACTATATACGTCATCAATACTATAAATGTCATCTATACAATAGACGTCATCTATACTCTAGACGTCAACTATGCTATAGACGTCATCTATACTCTAGACGTCAACTATGCTATAGACGTCATCTATACTATAGACGTCATCTATGCTATAGACGTCATCTATACTATAGACGTCATCTATACTATAGACGTCATCTACACTATAGACGTCATCTATACTATAGACGTCATCTATACTATAGACGTCATCTATACTATAGACGTCATCTATACTATAGACGTCATCTATACTATAGACGTCATCTATACTATAGACGTCATCTATACTATAGACGTCATCTATACTATAGACGTCATCTATACTATAGACGTCATCTATACTAAAGACGTCATCTATACTATAGACGTCATCTATCCTATAGACGTCATCTATGCTATAGACGTCATCTATACAATAGTCGTCATCTATACTATAGATGTCGTCTATATAATAGTCGTCATTTATACTATAGATGTCGTCTATACTATAGACGTCATCTATACTATAGACGTCATCTACACTATAGACGTCATCTATACTATAGACGTCATCTATGCTATAGACGTCATCTATACTATAGACGTCATCTATACTATAGGCGTCATCTATACTATGGACGTCATCTATACTATGGACGTCATTTATACTGTAGACGTCATCTATACTACAGACGTCATCTATACTATAGACGTCATCTATACTATAGACGTCATCTATACTATAGACGTCATCTATACTATAGACGTCACCTATACTATAGACGTCATCTATACTATAGACGTCATCTCTACTATAGACGTCATCTCTACTATAGACGTCATCTCTACTATAGACGTCATCTATACTATAGACGTCATATATACTATAGACGTCATCTATATATAGACGTCATCTATACTTTAGACGTCATCTAAACTATAGACGTCATCTAAACTATAGACGTCATCTATATATAGACGTCATCTATACTATAGACGTCATCTATACTATAGACGTCATCTATACTATAGACGTCATCTATACTACAGCCGTCATCTATACTATAGACGTCATCTATACTACAGACGTCATCTATACTCTAGACGTCATCTATACTACAGACGTCATCTATACTATAGACGTCATCTCTACTACAGACGTCATCTATACTATAGACGTCATCTATACTACAGACGTCATCTATACTATAGACGCAATCTATACTATAGATGTCATCTATACTATAGACGTCATCTATACTGTAGACATCATCTATACTATAGACATCATCTATACTATAGACGTCATCTATACTATAGACGGCATCTATACTATAGACGTCATCTCTATTATAGACGTCATCTCTACTATAGACGTCATCTAAACTATAGACGTCATCTCTACTATAGACGTCATCTATACTATAGACGTCATCTATACTATAGACGTCATCTATACTATAGACGTCATCTATACTATAGACGTCATCTATACTATAGACGTCATCTATACTATAGACGTCATCTATACTATAGACGTCATCTATGCTATAGACGTCATCTATACTATAGACGTCATCTATACAATAGACGTCATCTGTACTATAGTCGTCATCTATACTATAGATGTCGTCTATACAATAGTCGTCATTTATACTATAGATGTGGTCTATACTATAGACGTCATCTATACTAAAGACGTCATCTATACTATAGGCGTCATCTATACTATAGACGTCATCTATACTATAGACGTCATCTATACTATAGACGTCATCTATACTATGGACGTCATCTATACTATAGACGTCATCTATACTATAGCTGTCATCAATACAATAGACGTCATCTATACTATAGCTGTCATCTATACTATAGCTGTCATCTATACTATAGACGTCATCTATACTATAGACGTCATCTACACTATAGACGTCATCTATACTATAGACGTCATATATACTATAGACGTCATCTATACTATAGACGTCATCTATACTATAGATGTCGTCTATACTATAGTCGTCATCTATACTATAGATGTCGTCTATACTATAGACGTCATCTATACTATAGACGTCATCTATACTATAGACGTCATCTATGCTATAGACGTCATCTATACTATAGACGTCATCTTTACTATAGACGTCATCTATACTATAGACTTCATATATACTATAGACGTCATCTATACTATAGACGTCATCTATACTATAGACGTCATCTATACTATGGACGTCATCTATACTATAGACGTCATCTATACTATAGACGTCATTTTTACTATAGACGTCATCTATACTATAGACGTCATCTATACTATAGACGTCATCTATACTATAGACGTCATCTATACTATAGACGTCATCTATACTATAGACGTCATCTATACTATAGACGTCATCTATACTATGGACGTCATCTATACTATAGACGTCATCTATACTATAGACGTCATCTATACTATAGACGTCATCTATACTATAGACGTCATCTATACTATAGACGTCATCTATACTATAGACGTCATCTATACTATAGACGTCATCTATACTATAGACGTCATCTATACTATAGACGTCATCTATACTATAGACGTCATCTATACTATAGACGTCATCTATAGACGTCATCTATACTATAGAAGTCATCTATACTATAGACGTCATCTATACTATAGAAGCCATCTATACTATAGACGTCATCTGTACTATAGACGTCATCTATACTATAGACATCATCTATACTATAGACGTCATCTATACTATAGACGTCATCTATACTATAGACGTCATCTATACTATAGACGTCATCTATACTATAGACGTCACCTATACTAAAGACGTCATTTATACTATAGACGTCACCTATACTATAGACGTCATCTATACTATAGACGTCATCTATACTATAGACGTCATCTATACTATAGACGTCATCTATACTATAGACGTCATCTATACTATAGACGTCATCTCTACTATAGACGTCATCTCTACTATAGACGTCATCTATACTATAGACGTCATCTATACTATAGACGTCATCTATACTATAGACGTCATCTATATATAGACGTCATCTGTATATAGACGTCATCTATACTATAGACATCATCTAAACTATAGACGTCATCTATATATAGACGTCAACTATACTATAGACGTCATCTATACTACAGACGTCATCTATACTATAGACGTCATCTATACTACAGACGTCATCTATACTATAGACGCCATCTATACTACAGACGTCATCTATACTATAGACGTCATCTATACTACAGACGTCATCTATACTATAGACCTCATCTATACTATAGACGTCATCTATACTATAGACGCCATCTATACTATAGACGTCATCTATACTATAGACGCCATCTATACTATAGACGTCATCTATACTATAGACGTCATCTATACTATAGACGTCATCTATAGATGACGTCTATAGTATAGATGGCGTCTATACAATGGCAATCTATACTATAGATGTCGTCTATACAATAGTCGTCATTTATACTATAGATGTCGTCTATACTATAGACGTCATCTATACTATAGACGTCATCTATACTATAGACGTCATCTATACTATAGACGTCATCTATACTATAGACGTCATCTATACTATAGACGTAATCTATACTATAGACGTCATCTATACTATAGACGTCATCTATGCTATAGACGTCATCTATACTATAGACGTCATCTATACTATAGACGTCATCTATACTATAGACGTCATCTATACTATAGATGTCGTCTATACAATAGTCGTCATTTATACTATAGATGTCGTCTATACAAAAGTCGTCATTTATACTATAGATGTCGTCTATACTATAGACGTCATCTATACTATAGATGTCGTCTATACTATAGACGTCATCTATACAAGAGACGTCATCAATACTATAGACGTCATCAATACTATAGACATCATCAATACTATAGACGTCATCAATACTATAAATGTCATCTATACTATAGACGTCATCTATACTATAGACGTCATCTATACTATAGACGTCATCTATACTATAGACGTCATCTATACTATAGACGTCATCTATACTATAGCTGTCATCTATACAATAGACGTCATCTATACTATAGCTGTCATCTATACTATAGCTGTCATCTATACTATAGACGTCGTCTATACTATAGACGTCATCTACACTATAGACGTCATCTATACTATAGACGTCATCTATACTACAGACGTCATCTATACTATAGACGTCATCTATACTATAGACGTGACGTCATCAATACTATAGACGTTATCAATACTATAGACATCATCAATACTATAGACGTCATCTATACTATAGCTGTCATCTATACTATAGCTGTCATCTATACAATAGACGTCATCTATACTAAAGCTGTCATCTATACTATAGACGTCATCTACACTATAGACGTCATCTACACTATAGACGTCATCTATACTATAGACGTCATCTATACTATAGACGTCATCTATACTATAGACGTCATCTATACTATAGACGTCATCTATACTATAGACGTCATCTATACTATAGACGTCATCTATACTATAGACGTCATCTATACTATAGACGTCATCTATACTATAGACGTCATCTATACTATAGACGTCATCTATACTATAGACGTCATCTATACTATAGACGTCATCTATACTATTGAAGTCATCTATACTATAGACGTCATCTATACTATAGACGTCATCTATACTATAGAAGTCATCTATACTATAGACGTCATCTATACTATAGACGTCATCTATACTATAGACGTCATCTATACTATAGACGTCATCTATACTATAGACGTCATCTATACTATAGACGTCATCTATACTATAGACGTCATCTATACTATAGACGTCATCTATACTATAGACGTCATCTATACTATAGACGTCATCTATACTATAGACGTCATCTATACTATAGACGTCATCTATACTAAAGACGTCATCTCTACTATGGACTTCATCTCTACTATAGACGTCATCTCTACTATAGACGTCATCTATACTATAGACGTCATCTATACTATAGACGTCATCTATATATAGACGTCATCTATATATAGACGTCATCTAAACTATAGACGTCATCTATATGTAGACGTCATCTATACTATAGACGTCATCTAAACTATAGACGTCATCTATATATAGACGTCATCTATACCATAGACGTCATCTATACTATAGACGTCATCTATACTATAGACGTCATCTATACTACAGACGTCATCTATACTATAGACGTCATCTATACTACAGACGTCATCTATACTATAGACGTCATCTATACTACAGACGTCATCTATACTATAGACGTCATCTTTACTACAGACGTCATCTATACTACAGACGTCATCTATACTATAGACGTCATCTATACTATAGACGTCATCTATACTATAGACGGCATCTATACTATAGACGCCATCTATACTATAGACGTCATCTATACTATAGACGTCATCTATACTATAGACGTCATCTATACTATAGACGTCATCTATACTATAGACGTCATCTATACTATAGACGTCATCTATACTATAGACGTCATCTATACTATAGAAGTCATCTATACTATAGACGTCATCTAAGCTATAATCGTCATCTATACTATAATCGTCATCTATACTATAGACGTCATCTATACTATAGACGTCATCTATACTATAGACGTCATCTATACTATAGACGTCATCTATACTATAGACGTCATCTACTATAGACGTCATCTATACTATAGACGTCATCTATACTATAGACGTCATCTATACTATAGACGTAATCTATACTATAGACGTCATCTATACTATAGACGTCATCACTACTATAGAAGTCATCACAACTATAGATGTCATCTATACTATAGACGTCATGTATACTATAGACGTCATCTATACTATAGCTGTCATCTATACTATAGCTGTCATCTTCACTATAGACGTCATCAATACTATAGACGTCATCGATACTATAGACATCATCAATACTATAGACGTCATCAATACTATAAATGTCATCTATACAATAGACGTTATCTATACTCTAGACGTCAACTATGCTATAGACATCATCAATACTATAGACGTCATCTATACTATAGCTGTCATCTATACTATAGCTGTCATCTATACAATAGACGTCATCTATACTAAAGCTGTCATCTATACTATAGACGTCATCTACACTATAGACGTCATCTATACTATAGACCTCATCTATACTATAGACGTCATCTATACTATAGACGTCATCTATACTATAGACGTCATCTATACTATATACGTCATCTATACTATAGACGTCATCTATACTATAGACGTCATCTATACTATAGACGTCATCTATACTATAGACGTCATCTATACTATAGACGTCATCTATACTATAGACGTCATCTATACTATAGACGTCATCTATACTATAGACGTCATCTATACTATAGACGTCATCTATACTATAGAAGTCATCTATACTATAGACGTCATCTATACTATAGACGTCATCTATACTATAGAAGTCATCTATACTATAGACGTCATCTATACGATAGACGTCATCTAAACTATAGACGTCATCTATACGATAGACGTCATCTATACTATAGACGTCATCTATACTATAGACGTCATCTATACTATAGCTGTCATCTATACTATAGCTGTCATCTATACAATAGACGTCATCTATACTATAGCTGTCATCTATACAATAGACGTCATCTATACTAAAGCTGTCATCTATACTATAGACGTCATCTACACTATAGACGTCATCTACACTATAGACGTCATCTATACTATAGACGTCATCTATACTATAGACGTCATCTATACTATAGACGTCATCTATACTATAGACGTCATCTATACTAAAGACGTCATCTCTACTATGGACTTCATCTCTACTATAGACGTCATCTATACTATAGACGTCATCTATATATAGACGTCATCTATACTATAGACGTCATCTATATATAGACGTCATCTATATATAGACGTCATCTAAACTATAGACGTCATCTATATGTAGACGTCATCTGTACTATAGACGTCATCTAAACTATAGACGTCATCTATATATAGACGTCATCTATACCATAGACGTCATCTATACCATAGACGTCATCTATACTATAGACGTCATCTATACTACAGACGTCATCTATACTATAGACGTCATCTATACTACAGACGTCATCTATACTATAGACGTCATCTATACTACAGACGTCATCTATACTATAGACGTCATCTTTACTACAGACGTCATCTATACTACAGACGTCATCTATACTATAGACGTCATCTATACTATAGACGTCAACTATACTATAGACGTCATCTATACTATAGACGCCATCTATACTATAGACGTCATCTATACTATAGACGTCATCTATATTATAGACATCATCTATACCACAGACATCATCTATTCTATAGACGTCATCTATACTAAAGACGTCATCTATACTATAGACGTCATCTATACTATAGACGTCATCTATACTATAGACGTCATCTATACTATAGACGTCATCTATACTATAGACGTCATCTATACTATAGACGTCATCTATACTATAGACGTCATCTATACTATAGACGTCATCTATACTATAGACGTCATCTATACTATAGACGTCATCTATACTATAGACGTCATCTATACTATAGACGTCATCTATACTATAGACGTCATCTATACTATAGACGTCATCTATACTATAGACGTCATCTATACTATAGACGTCATCTATACTATAGACGTCATCTATACTATAGACGTCATCTATACTATAGACGTCATCTATGCTATAGACGTCATCTATACTATAGACGTCATCTATACTATAGACGTCACCTATGCTATAGACGTCATCTATACTATAATCGTCATCTATACTATAGACGTCATCTATACTATAGACGTCATCTATACTATAGACGTCATCTATACTATAGACGTCATCTATACTATAGACGTCATCTATACTATAGACGTCATCTATACTATAGACGTCATCTATACTATAGACGTCATCTATACTATAGACGTAATCTATACTATAGACGTCATCTATACTATAGACGTCATCACTACTATAGAAGTCATCACTACTATAGATGTCATCTATACTATAGACGTCATGTATACTATAGACGTCATCTATACTATAGCTGTCATCTATACTATAGCTGTCATCTTCACTATAGACGTCATCAATACTATAGACGTCATCGATACTATAGACATCATTAATACTATAGACGTCATCAATACTATAAATGTCATCTATACTATAGACGTCATCTATACTATAGACGTCATCTATACTATAGACGTCATCTATGCTATAATCGTCATCTATACTATAATCGTCATCTATACTATAGACGTCATCTATACTATAGAAGTCATCTATACTATAGACGTCATCTATGCTATAATCGTCATCTATACTATAATCGTCATCTATACTATAGACGTCATCTATACTATAGACGTCATCTATACTATAGACGTCATCTATACTATAGACGTCATCTATACTATAGACGTCATCTATACTATAGACGTCATCTATACTATAGACGTCATCTATACTATAGACGTCATCTATACTATAGACGTCATCTATACTATAGACGTTATATGTACTATAGACGTCATCTATACTATAGACGTCATCTATACTATAGACGTCATCTATACTATAGACGTCATCTATACTATAGACGTAATCTATACTATAGACGTCATCTATACTATAGACGTCATCACTACTATAGAAGTCATCACAACTATAGATGTCATCTATACTATAGACGTCATGTATACTATAGACGTCATCTATACTATAGCTGTCATCTATACTATAGCTGTCATCTTCACTATAGACGTCATCAATACTATAGACGTCATCGATACTATAGACATCATCAATACTATAGACGTCATCAATACTATAAATGTCATCTATACAATAGACGTCATCTATACTCTAGACGTCAACTATGCTATAGACATCATCAATACTATAGACGTCATCTATACTATAGCTGTCATCTATACTATAGCTGTCATCTATACAATAGACGTCATCTATACTAAAGCTGTCATCTATACTATAGACGTCATCTACACTATAGACGTCATCTACACTATAGACGTCATCTATACTATAGACGTCATCTATACTATAGACGTCATCTATACTATAGACGTCATCTATACTATAGACGTCATCTATACTATAGACGTCATCTATACTATAGACGTCATCTATACTATAGACGTCATCTATACTATAGACGTCATCTATACTATAGACGTCATCTATACTATAGACGTCATCTATACTATAGACGTCATCTATACTATAGAAGTCATCTATACTATAGACGTCATCTATACTATAGACGTCATCTATACTATAGAAGTCATCTATACTATAGACGTCATCTATACGATAGACGTCATCTATACTATAGAAGTCATCTATACTATAGACGTCATCTATACGATAGACGTCATCTAAACTATAGACGTCATCTATACGATAGACGTCATCTATACTATAGACGTCATCTATACTATAGACTTCATCTATACTATAGACGTCATCTATACTATAGACGTCATCTATACTATAGCTGTCATCTATACTATAGCTGTCATCTATACAATAGACGTCATCTATACTAAAGCTGTCATCTATACTATAGACGTCATCTACACTATAGACGTCATCTACACTATAGACGTCATCTATACTATAGACGTCATCTATACTATAGACGTCATCTATACTATAGACGTCATCTATACTATAGACGTCATCTATACTATAGACGTCATCTATACTATAGACGTCATCTATACTATAGACGTCATCTATACTAAAGACTACATCTCTACTATGGACTTCATCTCTACTATAGACGTCATCTCTACTATAGACGTCATCTATACTATAGACGTCATCTATACTATAGACGTCATCTATATATAGACGTCATCTAAACTATAGACGTCATCTATATGTAGACGTCATCTATACTATAGACGTCATCTAAACTATAGACGTCATCTATATATAGACGTCATCTATACCATAGACGTCATCTATACCATAGACGTCATCTATACTATAGACGTCATCTATACTACAGACGTCATCTATACTATAGACGTCATCTATACTACAGACGTCATCTATACTATAGACGTCATCTATACTACAGACGTCATCTATACTATAGACGTCATCTTTACTACAGACGTCATCTATACTACAGACGTCATCTATACTATAGAAGTCATCTATACTATAGACGTCATCTATACTATAGACGTCATCTATACTATAGACGCCATCTATACTATAGACGTCATCTATACTATAGACGTCATCTATATTATAGACATCATCTATACCACAGACATCATCTATTCTATAGACGTCATCTATACTATAGACGTCATCTATACTATAGACGTCATCTATACTATAGACGTCATCTATACGATAGACGTCATCTATACTATAGACGTCATCTATACTATAGACTTCATCTATACTATAGACGTCATCTATACTATAGACGTCATCTATACTATAGCTGTCATCTATACTATAGCTGTCATCTATACAATAGACGTCATCTATACTAAAGCTGTCATCTATACTATAGACGTCATCTACACTATAGACGTCATCTACACTATAGACGTCATCTATACTATAGACGTCATCTATACTATAGACGTCATCTATACTATAGACGTCATCTATACTATAGACGTCATCTATACTATAGACGTCATCTATACTATAGACGTCATCTATACTATAGACGTCATCTATACTAAAGACTACATCTCTACTATGGACTTCATCTCTACTATAGACGTCATCTCTACTATAGACGTCATCTATACTATAGACGTCATCTATACTATAGACGTCATCTATATATAGACGTCATCTAAACTATAGACGTCATCTATATGTAGACGTCATCTATACTATAGACGTCATCTAAACTATAGACGTCATCTATATATAGACGTCATCTATACCATAGACGTCATCTATACCATAGACGTCATCTATACTATAGACGTCATCTATACTACAGACGTCATCTATACTATAGACGTCATCTATACTACAGACGTCATCTATACTATAGACGTCATCTATACTACAGACGTCATCTATACTATAGACGTCATCTTTACTACAGACGTCATCTATACTACAGACGTCATCTATACTATAGAAGTCATCTATACTATAGACGTCATCTATACTATAGACGTCATCTATACTATAGACGCCATCTATACTATAGACGTCATCTATACTATAGACGTCATCTATATTATAGACATCATCTATACCACAGACATCATCTATTCTATAGACGTCATCTATACTATAGACGTCATCTATACTATAGACGTCATCTATACTATAGACGTCATCTATACTATAGACGTCATCTATACTATAGACGTCATCTATACTATAGACGTCATCTATACTATAGACGTCATCTATACTATAGACGTCATCTATACTATAGACGTCATCTATACTAAAGCTGTCATCTATACTATAGACGTCATCTACACTATAGACGTCATCTATACTATAGACGTCATCTATACTATAGACGTCATCTATACTATAGACGTCATCTATACTATAGACGTCATCTATACTATAGACGTCATCTATACTATAGACGTCATCTATACCATAGACGTCATCTAAACTATAGACGTCATCTATACTATAGACGTCATCTATGCTATAATCGTCATCTATACTATAATCGTCATCTATACTATAGACGTCATCTATACTATAGACGTCATCTATACTATAGACGTCATCTATACTATAGACGTCATCTATACTATAGACGTCATCTACTATAGACGTCATCTATACTATAGACGTCATCTATACTATAGACGTCATCTATACTATAGACGTAATCTATACTATAGACGTCATCTATACTATAGACGTCATCACTACTATAGAAGTCATCACAACTAAAGATGTCATCTATACTATAGACGTCATGTATACTATAGACGTCATCTATACTATAGCTGTCATCTATACTATAGCTGTCATCTTCACTATAGACGTCATCAATACTATAGACGTCATCGATACTATAGACATCATCAATACTATAGACGTCATCAATACTATAAATGTCATCTATACAATAGACGTCATCTATACTCTAGACGTCAACTATGCTATAGACATCATCAATACTATAGACGTCATCTATACTATAGCTGTCATCTATACTATAGCTGTCATCTATACAATAGACGTCATCTATACTAAAGCTGTCATCTATACTATAGACGTCATCTACACTATAGACGTCATCTACACTATAGACGTCATCTATACTATAGACGTCATCTATACTATAGACGTCATCTATACTATAGACGTCATCTATACTATAGACGTCATCTATACTATAGACGTCATCTATACTATAGACGTCATCTATACTATAGACGTCATCTATACTATATACGTCATCTATACTATAGACGTCATCTATACTATAGACGTCATCTATACTATAGACGTCATCTATACTATAGACGTCATCTATACTATAGACGTCATCTATACTATAGACGTCATCTATACTATAGACGTCATCTATACTGTAGACGTCATCTATACTATAGACGTCATCTATACTATAGACGTCATCTATACTATAGAAGTCATCTATACTATAGACGTCATCTATACTATAGACGTCATCTACACTATAGACGTCATCTACACTATAGACGTCATCTATACTATAGACGTCATCTATACTATAGACGTCATCTATACTATAGACGTCATCTATACTATAGACGTCATCTATACTATAGACGTCATCTATACTATAGACGTCATCTATACTATAGACGTCATATATACTATAGACGTCATCTATACTATAGACGTCATCTATACTATAGACGTCATCTATACTAAAGACGTCATCTCTACTATGGACTTCATCTCTACTATAGACGTCATCTATACTATAGACGTCATCTATATATAGACGTCATCTATACTATAGACGTCATCTATATATAGACGTCATCTATATATAGACGTCATCTAAACTATAGACGTCATCTATATGTAGACGTCATCTATACTATAGACGTCATCTAAACTATAGACGTCATCTATATATAGACGTCATCTATACCATAGACGTCATCTATACCATAGACGTCATCTATACCATAGACGTCATCTATACTACAGACGTCATCTATACTATAGACGTCATCTATACTACAGACGTCATCTATACTATAGACGTCATCTATACTACAGACGTCATCTTTACTACAGACGTCATCTATACTACAGACGTCATCTATACTATAGACGTCATCTATACTATAGACGTCAACTATACTATAGACGTCATCTATACTATAGACGCCATCTATACTATAGACGTCATCTATACTATAGACGTCATCTATATTATAGACATCATCTATACCACAGACATCATCTATTCTATAGACGTCATCTATACTATAGACGTCATCTATACTATAGACGTCATCTATACTATAGACGTCATCTATACTATAGACGTCATCTATACTATAGACGTCATCTATACTATAGACGTCATCTATACTATAGACGTCATCTATACTATAGACGTCATCTATACTATAGACGTCATCTATACTATAGACGTCATCTATACTATAGACGTCATCTATACTATAGACGTCATCTATACTATAGACGTCATCTATACTATAGACGTCATCTATACTATAGACGTCATCTATACTATAGACGTCATCTATACTATAGACGTCATCTATACTATAGACGTCATCTATACTATAGACGTCATCTATACTATAGACGTCATCTATACTATAGACGTCATCTATACTATAGACGTCATCTATACTATAGACGTCATCTATACTATAGACGTCATCTATACTATAGACGTCATCTATACTATAGACGTCATCTATACTATAGACGTCATCTATGCTATAGACGTCATCTATACTATAGACGTCATCTATACTATAGACGTCACCTATGCTATAGACGTCATCTATACTATAATCGTCATCTATACTATAGACGTCATCTATACTATAGACGTCATCTATACTATAGACGTCATCTATACTATAGACGTCATCTATACTATAGACGTCATCTATACTATAGACGTCATCTATACTATAGACGTCATCTATACTACAGACGTCATCTATACTATAGACGTCATCTATACTATAGACGTCATCTATACTATAGACGTCATCTATACTATAGACGTCATCTATACTATAGACGTCATCTATACTACAGACGTCATCTATACTATAGACGTCATCTATACTATAGACGTCATCTATACTATAGAAGTCATCTATACTATAGACGTCATCTATACTATAGACGTCATCTATACTATAGACGTCATCTATGCTATAATCGTCATCTATACTATAATCGTCATCTATACTATAGACGTAATCTATACTATAGACGTCATCTATACTATAGACGTCATCTATACTATAGACTTCATCTATACTATAGACGTCATCTATACTATAGACGTCATCTCTACTATAGACGTCATCTATACTATAGACGTCATCTATACTATAGACGTAATCTATACTATAGACGTCATCTATACTATAGACGTCATCACTACTATAGAAGTCATCACTACTATAGATGTCATCTATACTATAGACGTCATGTATACTATAGACGTCATCTATACTATAGCTGTCATCTATACTATAGCTGTCATCTTCACTATAGACGTCATCAATACTATAGACGTCATCGATACTATAGACATCATCAATACTATAGACGTCATCAATACTATAAATGTCATCTATACAATAGACGTCATCTATACTCTAGACGTCAATTATGCTATAGACGTCATCTATACTATAGACGTCATCTATACTATAGACGTCATCTATACTATAGACGTCATCTATGCTATAATCGTCATCTATACTATAGACGTCATCTATACTATAGACGTCATCTATACTATAGACGTCATCTATACTATAGACGTCATCTATACTATAGACGTCATCTATACTATAGACGTCATCTATACTATAGACGTCATCTATACTATAGACGTCATCTATACTATAGACGTCATCTATACTATAGACGTCATCTATACTATAGACGTCATCTATACTATAGACGTCATCTATACTATAGACGTCATCTATACTATAGACGTTATCTATACTATAGACGTCATCTATACTATAGACGTCATCTATACTATAGACGTCATCTATACTATAGACGTCATCTATACTATAGACGTCATCTATGCTATAGACGTCATCTATACTATAGACGTCATCTATACTATAGACGTCACCTATGCTATAGACGTCATCTATACTATAATCGTCTTCTATACTATAGACGTCATCTATACTATAGACGTCATCTATACTATAGACGTCATCTATACTATAGACGTCATCTATACTATAGACGTCATCTATACTACAGACGTCATCTATACTATAGACGTCATCTATACTATAGACGTCATCTATACTATAGACGTCATCTATACTATAGACGTCATCTATACTATAGACGTCATCTATACTACAGACGTCATCTATACTATAGACGTCATCTATACTATAGACGTCATCTATACTATAGAAGTCATCTATACTATAGACGTCATCTATACTATAGACGTCATCTATACTATAGACGTCATCTATGCTATAATCGTCATCTATACTATAATCGTCATCTATACTATAGACGTCATCTATACTATAGACGTCATCTATACTATAGACGTCATCTATACTATAGACGTCATCTATACTATAGACTTCATCTATACTATAGACGTCATCTATACTATAGACGTCATCTCTACTATAGACGTCATCTATACTATAGACGTCATCTATACTATAGACGTAATCTATACTATAGACGTCATCTATACTATAGACGTCATCACTACTATAGAAGTCATCACTACTATAGATGTCATCTATACTATAGACGTCATGTATACTATAGACGTCATCTATACTATAGCTGTCATCTATACTATAGCTGTCATCTTCACTATAGACGTCATCAATACTATAGACGTCATCGATACTATAGACATCATCAATACTATAGACGTCATCAATACTATAAATGTCATCTATACAATAGACGTCATCTATACTCTAGACGTCAATTATGCTATAGACGTCATCTATACTATAGACGTCATCTATACTATAGACGTCATCTATACTATAGACGTCATCTATGCTATAATCGTCATCTATACTATAATCGTCATCTATACTATAGACGTCATCTATACTATAGAAGTCATCTATGCTATAATCGTCATCTATACTATAATCGTCATCTATACTATAGACGTCATCTATACTATAGACGTCATCTATACTATAGACGTCATCTATACTATAGACGTCATCTATACTATAGACGTCATCTATACTATAGACGTCATCTATACTATAGACGTCATCTATACTATAGACGTCATCTATACTATAGACGTCATCTATACTATAGACGTAATCTATACTATAGACGTCATCTATACTATAGACGTCATCACTACTATAGAAGTCATCACAACTATAGATGTCATCTATACTATAGACGTCATGTATACTATAGACGTCATCTATACTATAGCTGTCATCTATACTATAGCTGTCATCTTCACTATAGACGTCATCAATACTATAGACGTCATCGATACTATAGACATCATCAATACTATAGACGTCATCAATACTATAAATGTCATCTATACAATAGACGTCATCTATACTCTAGACGTCAACTATGCTATAGACATCATCAATACTATAGACGTCATCTATACTATAGCTGTCATCTATACTATAGCTGTCATCTATACAATAGACGTCATCTATACTAAAGCTGTCATCTATACTATAGACGTCATCTACACTATAGACGTCATCTATACTATAGACGTCATCTATACTATAGACGTCATCTATACTATAGACGTCATCTATACTATAGACGTCATCTATACTATAGACGTCATCTATACTATAGACGTCATCTATACTATAGACGTCATCTATACTATAGACGTCATCTATACTATAGACGTCATCTATACTATAGACGTCATCTATACTATAGACGTCATCTATACTATAGAAGTCATCTATACTATAGACGTCATCTATACTATAGACGTCATCTATACTATAGAAGTCATCTATACTATAGACGTCATCTATACGATAGACGTCATCTAAACTATAGACGTCATCTATACGATAGACGTCATCTATACTATAGACGTCATCTATACTATAGACTTCATCTATACTATAGACGTCATCTATACTATAGACGTCATCTATACTATAGACGTCATCTATACTATAGACGTCATCTATACTATAGACGTCATCTATACTATAGACGTCATCTATGCTATAGACGTCATCTATACTATAGACGTCATCTATACTATAGCTGTCATCTATACTATAGCTGTCATCTTCACTATAGACGTCATCAATACTATAGACGTCATCTATACTATAGACGTAATCTATACTATAGACGTCATCTATACTATAGACGTCATCACTACTATAGAAGTCATCACTACTATAGATGTCATCTATACTATAGACGTCATGTATACTATAGACGTCATCTATACTATAGCTGTCATCTATACTATAGCTGTCATCTTCACTATAGACGTCATCAATACTATAGACGTCATCGATACTATAGACATCATCAATACTATAGACGTCATCAATACTATAAATGTCATCTATACAATAGACGTCATCTATACTCTAGACGTCAATTATGCTATAGACGTCATCTATACTATAGACGTCATCTATACTATAGACGTCATCTATACTATAGACGTCATCTATGCTATAATCGTCATCTATACTATAATCGTCATCTATACTATAGACGTCATCTATACTATAGAAGTCATCTATGCTATAATCGTCATCTATACTATAATCGTCATCTATACTATAGACGTCATCTATACTATAGACGTCATCTATACTATAGACGTCATCTATACTATAGACGTCATCTATACTATAGACGTCATCTATACTATAGACGTCATCTATACTATAGACGTCATCTATACTATAGACGTCATCTATACTATAGACGTCATCTATACTATAGACGTCATCTATACTATAGACGTAATCTATACTATAGACGTCATCTATACTATAGACGTCATCACTACTATAGAAGTCATCACAACTATAGATGTCATCTATACTATAGACGTCATGTATACTATAGACGTCATCTATACTATAGCTGTCATCTATACTATAGCTGTCATCTTCACTATAGACGTCATCAATACTATAGACGTCATCGATACTATAGACATCATCAATACTATAGACGTCATCAATACTATAAATGTCATCTATACAATAGACGTCATCTATACTCTAGACGTCAACTATGCTATAGACATCATCAATACTATAGACGTCATCTATACTATAGCTGTCATCTATACTATAGCTGTCATCTATACAATAGACGTCATCTATACTAAAGCTGTCATCTATACTATAGACGTCATCTACACTATAGACGTCATCTATACTATAGACGTCATCTATACTATAGACGTCATCTATACTATAGACGTCATCTATACTATAGACGTCATCTATACTATAGACGTCATCTATACTATAGACGTCATCTATACTATAGACGTCATCTATACTATAGACGTCATCTATACTATAGACGTCATCTATACTATAGACGTCATCTATACTATAGACGTCATCTATACTATAGAAGTCATCTATACTATAGACGTCATCTATACTATAGACGTCATCTATACTATAGAAGTCATCTATACTATAGACGTCATCTATACGATAGACGTCATCTAAACTATAGACGTCATCTATACGATAGACGTCATCTATACTATAGACGTCATCTATACTATAGACTTCATCTATACTATAGACGTCATCTATACTATAGACGTCATCTATACTATAGCTGTCATCTATACTATAGCTGTCATCTATACAATAGACGTCATCTATACTAAAGCTGTCATCTATACTATAGACGTCATCTACACTATAGACGTCATCTACACTATAGACGTCATCTATACTATAGACGTCATCTATATTATAGACGTCATCTATACTATAGACGTCATCTATACTATAGACGTCATCTATACTATAGACGTCATCTATACTATAGACGTCATCTATACTATAGACGTCATCTATACTAAAGACTACATCTCTACTATGGACTTCATCTCTACTATAGACGTCATCTCTACTATAGACGTCATCTATACTATAGACGTCATCTATATATAGACGTCATCTATATATAGACGTCATCTAAACTATAGACGTCATCTATATGTAGACGTCATCTATACTATAGACGTCATCTAAACTATAGACGTCATCTATATATAGACGTCATCTATACCATAGACGTCATCTATACCATAGACGTCATCTATACTATAGACGTCATCTATACTACAGACGTCATCTATACTATAGACGTCATCTATACTACAGACGTCATCTATACTATAGACGTCATCTATACTACAGACGTCATCTATACTATAGACGTCATCTTTACTACAGACGTCATCTATACTACAGACGTCATCTATACTATAGAAGTCATCTATACTATAGACGTCATCTATACTATAGACGTCATCTATACTATAGACGCCATCTATACTATAGACGTCATCTATACTATAGACGTCATCTATATTATAGACATTATCTATACCACAGACATCATCTATTCTATAGACGTCATCTATACTATAGACGTCATCTATACTATAGACGTCATCTATACTATAGACGTCATCTATACTATAGACGTCATCTATACTATAGACGTCATCTATACTATAGACGTCATCTATACTATAGACGTCATCTATACTATAGACGTCATCTATACTATAGACGTCATCTATACTATAGACGTCATCTATACTATAGACGTCATCTATACTATAGACGTCATCTATACTATAGACGTCATCTATACTATAGACGTCATCTATACTATAGACGTCATCTATACTATAGACGTCATCTATACTATAGACGTCATCTATACTATAGACGTCATCTATACTATAGACGTCATCTATGCTATAGACGTCATCTATACTATAGACGTCATCTATACTATAGACGTCACCTATGCTATAGACGTCATCTATACTATAATCGTCATCTATACTATAGACGTCATCTATACTATAGACGTCATCTATACTATAGACGTCATCTATACTATAGACGTCATCTATACTATAGACGTCATCTATACTATAGACGTCATCTATACTATAGACGTCATCTATACTATAGACGTCATCTATACTATAGACGTCATCTATACTATAGACGTCATCTATACTATAGACGTCATCTATACTATATAAGTCATCTATACTATAGACGTCATCTATGCTATAGACGTCATCTATACTATAGACGTCATCTATACTATAGACGTCATCTATGCTATAATCGTCATCTATACTATAATCGTCATCTATACTATAGACGTCATCTATACTATAGACGTCATCTATACTATAGACGTCATCTATACTATAGACGTCATCTATACTATAGACGTCATCTATACTATAGACGTCATCTATACTATAGACGTCATCTATACTATAGACGTCATCTCTACTATAGACGTCATCTATACTATAGACGTCATCTATACTATAGACGTAATCTATACTATAGACGTCATCTATACTATAGACGTCATCACTACTATAGAAGTCATCACTACTATAGATGTCATCTATACTATAGACGTCATGTATACTATAGACGTCATCTATACTATAGCTGTCATCTATACTATAGCTGTCATCTTCACTATAGACGTCATCAATACTATAGACGTCATCGATACTATAGACATCATCAATACTATAGACGTCATCAATACTATAAATGTCATCTATACAATAGACGTCATCTATACTCTAGACGTCAATTATGCTATAGACGTCATCTATACTATAGACGTCATCTATACTATAGACGTCATCTATACTATAGACGTCATCTATGCTATAGACGTCATCTATACTATAGACGTCATCTATACTATAGTCGTCATCTATACTATAGATGTCGTCTATATAATAGTCGTCATTTATACTATAGATGTCGTCTATACTATAGACGTCATCTATACTATAGACGTCATCTACACTATAGACGTCATCTATACTATAGACGTCATCTATACTATAGACGTCATCTATACTATAGATGTCGTCTATACTATAGACGTCATCTATACAATAGACGTCATCAATACTATAGACGTCATCAATACTATAGACATCATAAATACTATAGACGTCATCAATACTATAAATGTCATCTATACTATAGACGTCATCTATACTATAGACGTCATCTATACTATAGACGTCATCTATACTATAGACGTCATCTATACTATAGCTGTCATCTATACTATAGCTGTCATCTAAACTATAGACGTCATCTATACTATAGACGTCATCTACACTATAGACGTCATCTATACTATAGACGTCATCTATACTATAGACGTCATCTATACTATAGACGTCATCTTTACTATAGACGTCATCTATACTATAGACGTCATCTATACTATAGACGTCATCTATACTATAGACGTCATCTATACTATAGACGTCATCTATACTATAGACGTCATCTATACAATAGACGTCATCTATACTATAGAAGTCATCTATACTATAGAAGTCATCTATACTATAGACGTCATCTATACTATAGACGTCATCTATACTATAGACGTCATCTATACTATAGAAGTCATCTATACTATAGACGTCATCTATACTATAGACGTCATCTATACTATAGACGTCATCTATACTATAGACGTCATCTATACTATAGACGTCATCTATACTATAGACGTGAAGTCATCAATACTATAGACGTTATCAATACTATAGACATCATCAATACTATAGACGTCATCTATACTATAGCTGTCATCTATACTATAGCTGTCATCTATACTATAGCTGTCATCTATACAATAGACGTCATCTATACTATAGCTGTCATCTATACAATAGACGTCATCTATACTATAGCTGTCATCTATACTATAGACGTCATCTATACTATAGACGTCATCTATACTATAGACGTCATCTACACTATAGACGTCATCTACACTATAGACGTCATCTATACTATAGACGTCATCTACACTATAGACGTCATCTACACTACAGACGTCATCTATACTATAGACGTCATCTATACTATAGACGTCATCTATACTATAGACGTCATCTATACTATAGACGTCATCTATACTATAGACGTCATCTATACTATAGACGTCATCTATACTATAGACGTCATCTATACTATAGACGTCATCTATACTATAGAAGTCATCTATACTATAGACGTCATCTATACTATAGAAGTCATCTATACTATAGACGTCATCTATACTATAGACGTCATCTATACTATAGAAGTCATCTATACTATAGACGTCATCTATACTATAGACGTCATCTATACTATAGACGTCATCTATACTATAGACGTCATCTATACTATAGACGTCATCTATACTATAGACGTCATCTCTACTATGGACTTCATCCCTACTATAGACGTCATCTCTACTATAGACGTCATCTATACTATAGACGTCATCTATATATAGACGTCATCTTTATATAGACGTCATCTATACTATAGACGTCATCTAAACTATAGACGTCATCTATATATAGACGTCATCTATATATAGACGTCATCTATACTATAGACGTCATCTAAACTATAGACGTCATCTATATATAGACGTCATCTATACTATAGACGTCATCTATACTATAGACGTCATCTATACTATAGACGTCATCTATACTATAGACGTCATCTATACTACAGACGTCATCTATACTATAGACGTCATCTATACTACAGACGTCATCTATACTATAGACGTCATCTAAACTACAGACGTCATCTATACTATAGACGTCATCTATACTACAGACGTCATCTATACTATAGACGTCATCTATACTACAGACGTCATCTATACTATAGACGCCATCTATACTATAGCCGTCATCTATACTATAGACGTCATCTATACTATAGACGTCATCTATACTATAGACATCATCTATACTACAGACATCATCTATTCTATAGACGTCATCTATACTATAGACGTCATCTATACTATAGATACATCTATACTATAGACGTCATCTATACTATAGACGTCATCTATACTATAGACGTCATCTATACTATAGACGTCATCTATACTATAGACGTCATCTATACTATAGACGTCATCTATACTATAGACGTCATCTATACTACAGACGTCATCTATACTATAGACGTCATCTAAACTATAGACGTCATCTATACTATAGACGTCATCTATACTATAGACGTCATCTATACTACAGACGTCATCTATACTATAGACGTCATCTAAACTATAGACGTCATCTATACTAAAGACGTCATCTATACTATAGACGTCATCTATACTATAGACGTCATCTATGCTATAATCGTCATCTATACTATAATCGTCATCGATACTATAGACGTCATCTATACTATAGACGTCATCTATGCTATAATCGTCATCTATACTATAATCGTCATCTATACTATAGACGTCATCTATACTATAGACGTCATCTATACTATAGACGTCATCTATACTATAGACGTCATCTATACTATAGACGTCATCTATACTATAGACGTCATCTATACTATAGACGTCATCTATACTATAGACGTCATCTATACTATAGACGTCATCTATACTATAGAAGTCATCTATACTATAGACGTCATCTTTACTATAGAAGTCATCTATACTATAGACGTCATCTATGCTATAATCGTCATCTATACTATAATCGTCATCTATACTATAGACGTCATCTATACTATAGACGTCATCTATACTATAGACGTCATCTATACTATAGACGTCATCTATACTATAGACGTAATCTATACTATAGACGTAATCTATACTATAGACGTCATCACTACTATAGAAGTCATCACTACTATAGACGTCATCTATACTATAGACATCATCAATACTATAGACGTCATTAATACTATAAATGTCATCTATACAATAGACGTCATCTATACTCTAGACGTCAACTATGCTATAGACGTCATCTATACTATAGACGTCATCTATACTATAGACGTCATCTATACTATAGACGTCATTTATGCTATAGACGTCATCTATACTATAGACGTCATCTATACTATAGTCGTCATCTATACTATAGATGTCGTCTATATAATAGTCGTCATTTATACTATAGATGTCGTCTATACTATAGACGTCATCTATGCTATAGACGTCATCTATTCTATAGACGTCATCTATACTATAGACGTCATCTATTCTATAGACGTCATCTATACTATAGATGTCGTCTATACTATAGACGTCATCTATACAATAGACGTCATCAATACTATAGACGTCATCAATACTATAGACATCAAAAATACTATAGACGTCATCAATATTATAAATGTCATCTATACTATAGACGTCATCTATACTATAGACGTCATCTATACTATAGACGTCATCTATACTATAGACGTCATCTATACTATAGACGTCATCTCTACTATGGACTTCATCCCTACTATAGACGTCATCTCTACTATAGACGTCATCTGTACTATAGACGTCATCTATACTATAGACGTCATCTATACTATAGACGTCATCTATACTATAGACGTCATCTATACTATAGACGTCATCTATACTATAGACGTCATCTATACTATAGACGTCATCTCTACTATGGACTTCATCCCTACTATAGACGTCATCTCTACTATAGACGTCATCTATACTATAGACGTCATCTAAACTATAGACGTCATCTATATATAGACGTCATCTATACTATAGACGTCATCTAAACTATAGACGTCATCTATATATAGACGTCATCTATACTATAGACGTCATCTATACTACAGACGTCATCTATACTATAGACGTCATCTATACTACAGACGTCATCTATGCTATAGACGTCATCTATACTACAGACGTCATCTATACTATAGACGTCATCTATACTACAGACGTCATCTATACCATAGACGTCATCTATACTACAGACGTCATCTATACTATAGACGCCATCTATACTATAGACGTCATCTATACTATAGACGTCATCTATACTATAGACATCATCTATACTACAGACATCATCTATTCTATAGACGTCATCTATACTATAGACGTCATCTATACTATAGACGTCATCTATACTATAGACGTCACCTATACTATAGACGTCACCTATACTATAGACGTCATCTATACTATAGACGTCATCTATACTATAGACGTCATCTATACTATAGACGTCATCTATACCATAGACGTCATCTATACTATAGACGTCATCTATACTATAGACGTCATCTATACTATAGACGTCATCTATACTAAAGACGTCATCTATACTAAAGACGTCATCTATACTATAGACGTCATCTATCCTATAGACGTCATCTATCCTATAGACGTCATCTATGCTATAGACGTCATCTATACTATAGACGTCATCTATACTATAGACGTCATCTATACTATAGACGTAATCTATACTATAATCGTCATCTATACTATAGACGTCATCTATACTATAGACGTCATCTATACTATAGACGTCATCTATACTATAGACGTCATCTATACTATAGACGTCATCTATACTATAGACGTCATCTATACTATAGACGTCATCTATACTATAGACGTCATCTATACTATAGACGTCATCTATACTATAGACGTCATCTATACTATAGACGTCATCTATACTATAGAAGTCATCTATACTATAGACGTCATCTTTACTATAGACGTCATCTATACTATAGACGTCATCTATGCTATAATCGTCATCTATACTATAATCGTCATCTATACTATAGACGCCATCTATACTATAGACGTCATCTATACTATAGACGTCATCTATACTATAGACGTAATCTATACTATAGACGTAATCTATACTATAGACGTCATCACTACTATAGAAGTCATCACTACTATAGACGTCATCTATACTATAGACGTCATGTATACTATAGACGTCATCTATACTATAGCTGTCATCTATACTATAGCTGTCATCTTCACTATAGACGTCATCAATACTATAGACGTCATCGATACTATAGACATCATCAATACTATAGACGTCATCAATACTATAAATGTCATCTATACAATAGACGTCATCTATACTCTAGACGTCAACTATGCTATAGACGTCATCTATACTATAGACGTCATCTATACTATAGACGTCATCTATACTATAGACGTCATCTATGCTATAGACGTCATCTATACTATAGACGTCATCTATACTATAGTCGTCATCTATACTATAGATGTCATCTATATAATAGTCGTCATTTATACTATAGATGTCGTCTATACTATAGACGTCATCTATGCTATAGACGTCATCTATTCTATAGACGTCATCTATACAATAGACGTCATCAATACTATAGACGTCATCAAAACTATAGACATCATAAATACTATAGACGTCATCAATACTATAAATGTCATCTATACTATAGACGTCATCTATACTATAGACGTCATCTATACTATAGACGTCATCTATACTATAGACGTCATCTATACTATAGACGTCATCTATACTATAGCTGTCATCTATACAATAGACGTCATCTATACCATAGCTGTCATCTAAACTATAGACGTCATCTATACTATAGACGTCATCTATACTATAGACGTCATCTATACTATAGACGTCATCTATACTATAGACGTCATCTATACTATAGACGTCATCTATACTATAGACGTCATCTATACTATAGACGTCATCTATACTATAGACGTCATCTATACTATAGACGTCATCTATATTATAGACGTCATCTATACTATAGACGTCATCTATACTATAGACGTCATCTATACTATAGACGTCATCTATACTATAGACGTCATCTATACTATAGACATCATCTATACTATAGACGTCATCTATACTATAGACGTAATCTATACTATAGACGTCATCTATACTATAGACGTCATCTATACTATAGACGTCTTCACTACTATAGACGTCTTCACTACTATAGAAGTCATCACTACTATAGACGTCATCTATACTATAGACGTCATGTATACTATAGACGTCATCTATACTATAGACGTCATCTATACTATAGACGTTATCTATACCATAGACGTCATCTATACTATAGACGTTATCTATACCATAGACGTCATCTATACTATAGTCGTCATCTATACCATAGACGTCATCTATACTATAGTCGTCATCTATACTATAGATATCGTCTATACAATAGTCGTCATTTTTTCTATAGATGTCGTCTATACAATAGTCGTCATTTATACTATAGATGTCGTCTATACTATAGACGTCATCTATACTATAGATGTCGTCTATACTATAGACGTCATCTATACTATAGACGTCATCTATACTATAGACGTCATCTATACTATAGACGTCATCTATACTATAGACGTCATCTATACTATAGTCGTCATCTATACTATAGACGTCATCTATACTATAGTCGTCATCTATACTATAGACGTCATCTATACTATAGACGTCATCTATACTATAGACGTCATCTATACTATAGACGTCATCTATGCTATAATCGTCATCTATACTATAGACGTCATCTATACTATAGACGTCATCTATACTATAGTCATCATCGATACTATAGACATTATCAATACTATAGACGTCATCAATACTATAAATGTCATCTATACAATAGACGTCATCTATACTCTAGACGTCAACTATGCTATAGACGTCATCTATACTATAGACGTCATCTATACTATAGACGTCATCTATGCTATAGACGTCATCTATACAATAGACGTCATCTATACTATAGTCGTCATATATACTATAGATGTCGTCTATATAATAGTCGTCATTTATACTATATAGTATAGATGTCGTCTATACTATAGACGTCATCTATACAATAGACGTCAACAATACTATAGAAGTCATCAATACTATAGACATCATAAATACTATAGACGTCATCAATACTATAAATGTCATCTATACTATAGACGTCATCTATACTATAGACGTCATCTATACTATAGACGTCATCTATACTATAGACGTAATCTATACTACAGACATCATCTATTCTATAGACGTCATCTATACTATAGACGTCATCTATACTATAGACGTCATCTATACTATAGACGTCATCTATACTAAAGACGTCATCTACACTATAGACGTCATCTATACTATAGACGTCATCTATACTATAGACGTCATCTATACTATAGACGTCATCTATACTATAGACGTCATCTATACTATAGACGTCATCTATACTATAGACGTCATCTATACTATAGACGTCATCTATACTATAGACGTCATCTATACTATAGACGTCATCTATACTATAGACGTCATCTATACTATAGCTGTTATCTATACAATAGGCGTCATCTATACTATAGCTGTCATCTATACTATAGACGTCATCTATACTAAAGACGTCATCTACACTATAGACGTCATCTATACTATAGACGTCATCTATACTATAGACGTCATCTTTACTAGTCGTCATCTATACTATAGGTGTCGTCTATACTATAGTCGTCATCTATACTATAGATGTCGTCTATACTGTAGACGTCATCTATACTATAGACGTCATCTATACTATAGACATCATCTATACTATAGACATCATCTATACTATAGACGTCATCTATACTATAGACGTCATCTATACTATAGACGTCATCTCTACTATATAGACTTCATCTCTACTATAGACGTCATCTCTACTATAGACGTCATCTATACTATAGACGTCATCTCTACTATAGACGTCATCTATACTATAGACGTCATCTATATATAGACGTCATCTATATATAGACGTCATCTATATATAGACGTCATCTATACTATAGACGTCATCTATATATAGACGTCATCTATACTATAGACGTCATCTATACTATAGACGTCATCTATACTATAGATGTCGTCTATATTATAGACGTCATCTATATGACGTCATCTATACGATAGACGTCATCTATACTATAGACGTCATCTATACTATAGACGTCATCTATACTATAGCTGTCATCTATACAATAGACGTCATCTATACTATAGCTGTCATCTAAACTATAGACGTCATCTATACTATAGACGTCATCTACACTATAGACGTCATCTATTTTATAGACGTCATCTATACTATAGACGTCATCTATGCTATAGACGTCATCTATACTATAGACGTCATCTATACTATAGACGTCATCTATACTATAGACGTCATCTATACTATAGACGTCATCTATACTATAGACGTCATCTATACTATAGACGTCATCTATACTATAGACGTCATCTATACTATAGACGTCATCTATACTATAGACGTCATCTATACTATAGACGTCATCTATACTATAGACGTCATCTATACTATAGACGTCATCTATACTATAGACGTCATCTATACTATAGACGTCATCTATACTATAGACGTCATCTCTACTATAGACTTCATCTCTACTATAGACGTCATCTCTACTATAGACGTTATCTCTACTATAGACATTATCTCTACTATAGACGTCATCTATACTATATACGTCATCTCTACTATAGACGTCATCTATACTATAGACGTCATCTATATATAGACGTCATCTATATATAGACGTCATCTATACTATAGACGTCATCTATACTATAGACGTCATCTATACTATAGATGTCGTCTATACTATAGACGTCATCTATACAATAGACGTCATCAATACTATAGACGTCATAAATACTATAGACATCATAAATACTATAGACGTCATCAATACTATAAATGTCATCTTTACTATAGACGTCATCTATACTATAGACGTCATCTATACTATAGACGTCATCTATACTATAGACGCCATCTATACTATAGACGTCATCTATACTATAGACGTCATCTATACTATAGACGTCATCTATACTATAGCTGTCATCTATACTATAGACGTCATCTACACTATAGACGTCATCTATACTATAGACGTCATCTATACTATAGACGTCATCTATACTATAGACGTCATCTATACTATAGACGTCATCTATACTATAGACGTCATCTATACTATAGACGTCATCTATACTATAGACGTCATCTGTACTAGTCGTCATCTATACTATAGATGTCGTCTATACTATAGTCGTCATCTATACTATATATGTCGTCTATACTATAGTCGTCATCTATACTATATATGTCGTCTATACTATAGACGTCATCTATACTATAGATGTCGTCTATACCATAGACGTCAGCTATAGATGTCGTCTATACTATAGACGTCATCTATACTATAGACGTCATCTATACTATAGACGTCATCTATACTATAGACGTCATCTATACTATTGACGTCATCTATACTATAGACGTCATCTATACTATAGACGTCATCTATACTATAGTCGTCATCTATACTATAGATGTCGTCTATACTATAGATGTCATCTATACTAAAGACGTCATCAATACTATAGACGTCATCTATACTATAGACGTCATCTATACTATAGACGTCATCTATACTATAGACGTCATCTATACTATAGACGTCATCTATACTATAGACGTCATCTATACTATAGACGTCATCTATACTATAGACGTCATCTATACTATAGACGTCATCTATACTATAGACGTCATCTATACTATAGACATCATCAATACTATAGACGTCATCAATACTATAGACGTCATCAATACTATAGACGTCATCTAAATTATAGACGTCATCTATAGTATAGACGTCATCTATACTATAGACATCATCTATACTATAGACATCATCAATACTATAGACATCATCAATACTATAGACGTCATCAATACTATAGACGTCATCAATACTATAGACGTCATCTATACTATAGACGTCATCTATACTATAGACGTCATCTATACTATAGACGTCATCTATACTATAGACGTCATCTATACTATAGACGTCATCTATACTATAGACGTCATCTATACTATAGACGTCATCTATACTATAGACGTCATCTATACTATAGACGTCATCTATACTATAGACGTCATCTATACTATAGACGTCATCTATACTATAGACGTCATCTATACTATAGACGTCATCTATACTATAGACGTCATCTATACTATAGACGTCATCTATACTATAGACGTCATCTATACTATAGACATCATCAATACTATAGACATCATCAATACTATAGACGTCATCAATACTATAGACGTCATCAATACTATAGACGTCATCAATACTATAGACGTCATCAATACTATAAACGTCATCTATACTATAGACGTCATCACTACTATAGAAGTCATCACTACTATAGACGTCATCTATACTATAGACGTCATGTATACTATAGACGTCATCTATACTATGGCTGTCATCTATACTATAGCTGTCATCTTCACTATAGACGTCATCAATACTATAGACGTCATCGATACTATAGACATCATCAATACTATAGACGTCATCTATACTATAGACGTCATCTATACTATAGACGTCATCTATACTATAGACGTCATCTATACTATAGACGTCATCTATACTATAGACGTCATCTATACTATAGACATCATCTATACTATAGACGTCATCTATACTATAGACGTCATCTATACTATAGACGTCATCTATACTATAGACGTCATCTATACTATAGACGTCATCTATACTATAGACGTCATCTATACTATAGACGTCATCTCTACTATAGACTTCATCTCTACTATAGACGTCATCTCTACTATAGACGTCATCTCTACTATAGACGTCATCTATACTATAGACGTCATCTCTACTATAGACGTCATCTATACTATAGACGTCATCTATATATAGACGTCATCTATATATATACACGTCATCTATATATAGACGTCATCTATATATAGACGTCATCTATACTATAGATGTCGTCTATACTATAGACGTCATCTATACAATAGACGTCATCAATACTATAGACGTCATCAATACTATAGACATCATAAATACTATAGACGTCATCAATACTATAAATGTCATCTATACTATAGACGTCATCTATACTATAGACGTCATCTATACTATAGACGCCATCTATACTATAGACGTCATCTATACTATAGACGTCATCTCTACTATAGACGTCATCTATACTATAGCTGTCATCTATACTATAGACGTCATCTACACTATAGCTGTCATCTATACTATAGACGTCATCTACACTATAGACGTCATCTATACTATAGACGTCATCTATACTATAGACGTCATCTATACTATAGACGTCATCTATACTATAGACGTCATCAATACTATAGACGTCATCTATACTATAGACGTCATCTATACTATAGACGTCATCTATACTATAGACGTCATCTATACTATAGCTGTCATCTACACTATAGACGTCATCTATACTATAGACGTCATCTATACTATAGACGTCATCTATACTATAGACGTCATCTATACTACAGACGTCATCTATACTATAGACGTCATCTATACCATAGACGTCATCTATACTATAGTCGTCATCTATACCATAGACGTCATCTATACTATAGTCGTCATCTATACTATAGATGTCGTCTATACAATAGTCGTCATTTTTTCTATAGATGTCGTCTATACAATAGTCGTCATTTATACTATATATGTCGTCTATACTATAGTCGTCATCTATACTATATATGTCGTCTATACTATAGACGTCATCTATACTATAGATGTCGTCTATACTATAGACGTCATCTATACTATAGACGTCATCTATACTATAGACGTCATCTATACTATAGACGTCATCTATACTATAAATGTCATCTATACTATAGACGTCATCTATACTATAGACGTCATCTATACCATAGACGTCATCTATACTATAGACGTCATCTATACTATAGACGTCATCTATGCTATAGACGTCATCTATACTATAGACGTCATCTATACTATAGACGTCATCTATACTATAGACGTCATCTATACTATAGACGTCATCTATACTATAGACGTCATCTATACTATAGACGTCATCTATACTATAGACGTCATCTATACTATAGACGTCATCTATACTATAGACTTCATCTATACTATAGACGTCATCTATACTATAGACTTCATCTATACTATAGACGTCATCTATACTATAGACGTCATCTATACTATAGACGTCATCTATACTATAGACGTCATCTGTACTATAGACGTCATCTATACTATAGACGTCATCTATACTATAGACGTCATCTATACTATAGACGTCATCTATACTATAGACGTCATCTATACTATAGATGTCGTCTATACTATAGACGTCATCTATACTATAGATGTCGTCTATACTATAGACGTCATCTATACTATAGACGTCATCTATACTATAGATGTCGTCTATACTATAGACGTCATCTATACTATAGACGTGACGTCATCAATACCATAGACGTCATAAATACTATAAATGTCATCTATACTATAGACGTCATCTATGCTATAGACGTCATCTATACTATAGACGTCATCTATGCTATAGACGTCATCTATACTATAGACGTCATCTATACTATAGACGTCATCTATATTATAGACGTCATCTATACTATAGACATCATCTATACCATAGACGGCATCTATACTATAGACGTAATCTATACTATAGACGTCATCTATACTATAGACGTCATCCCTACTATAGAAGTCATCACTACTATAGACGTCATCTATACTATAGACGTCATGTATACTATAGACGTCATCTATACTATAGCTGTCATCTATACTATAGCTGTCATCTATACTATAGATGTCGTCTATACTATAGACGTCATCTATACTATAGACGTGACGTCATCAATACCATAGACGTCATAAATACTATAAATGTCATCTATACTATAGACGTCATCTATGCTATAGACGTCATCTATACTATAGACGTCATCTATGCTATAGACGTCATCTATACTATAGACGTCATCTATACTATAGACGTCATCTATACTATAGACGTCATCTATATTATAGACGTCATCTATGCTATAGACGTCATCTATACTATAGTCGTCATCTATACTATATATGTCGTCTATACTATAGACGTCATCTATACTATAGATGTCGTCTATACTATAGACGTCATCTATACTATAGACGTCATCTATACTATAGATGTCGTCTATACTATAGACGTCATCTATACTATAGATGTCGTCTATACTATAGTCGTCATCTATACTATATATGTCGTCTATACTATAGTCGTCATCTATACTATATATGTCGTCTATACTATAGTCGTCATCTATACTATATATGTCGTCTATACTATAGACGTCATCTATACTATAGATGTCGTCTATACTATAGACGTCATCTATACTATAGACGTCATCTATACTATAGACGTCATCTATACTATAGACGTCATCTATACTATAGATGTCGTCTATACTATAGACGTCATCTATACTATAGACGTCATCTATACTATAGATGTCGTCTATACTATAGACGTCATCTATACTATATATGTCGTCTATACTATAGTCGTCATCTATACTATATATGTCGTCTATACTATAGACGTCATCTATACTATAGATGTCGTCTATACTATAGACGTCATCTATACTATAGACGTCATCTATACTATAGACGTGACGTCATCAATACCATAGACGTCATAAATACTATAAATGTCATCTATACTATAGACGTCATCTATGCTATAGACGTCATCTATACTATAGACGTCATCTATGCTATAGACGTCATCTATACTATAGACGTCATCTATACTATAGACGTCATCTATACTATAGACGTCATCTATATTATAGACGTCATCTATACTATAGACGTCATCTATACTATAGACATCATCTATACTATAGACGGCATCTATACTATAGACGTAATCTATACTATAGACGTCATCTATACTATAGACGTCAGCTATACTATAGACGTCATCCCTACTATAGAAGTCATCACTACTATAGACGTCATCTATACTATAGACGTCATGTATACTATAGACGTCATCTATACTATAGCTGTCATCTATACTATAGCTGTCATCTACACTATAGACGTCATCTATACTATAGACGTCATCTATACTATAGACGTCATCTATACTATAGACGTCATCTATACTACAGACGTCATCTATACTATAGACGTCATCTATACCATAGACGTCATCTATACTATAGTCGTCATCTATACCATAGACGTCATCTATACTATAGTCGTCATCTATACTATAGATGTCGTCTATACAATAGTCGTCATTTTTTCTATAGATGTCGTCTATACAATAGTCGTCATTTATACTATAGATGTCGTCTATACTATAGACGTCATCTATAGACGTCGTCTATACTATAGACGTCATCTATACTATAGATGTCGTCTATACTATAGACGTCATCTATACTATAGACGTCATCTATATTATAGACGTCATCTATTCTATAGACGTCATCTATACTATTGACGTCATCTATACTATAGACGTCATCTGTACTATAGACGTCATCTATACTATAGACGTCATCTATACTATAGACGTCATCTGTACTATAGACGTCATCTATACTATAGACGTCATCTATACTATAGTCGTCATCTATACTATAGATGTCGTCTATACTATAGATGTCATCTATACTATAGACGTCATCAATACTATAGACGTCATCGATACTATAGACATCATCAATACTATAAATGCCATCTATACAATAGACGTCATCTATACTCTAGACGTCAACTATGCTATAGACGTCATCTATACTATAGACGTCATCTATACTATAGACGTCATCTATGCTATAGACGTCATCTATACTATAGACGTCATCTATACTATAGACGTCATCTATACTATAGACGTCATCTATACTATAGACGTCATCTATACTATAGACGTCATCTATACTATAGACGTCATCTATACTATAGACGTCATCTATACTATAGACGTCATCTATACTATAGACGTCATCTATACTATAGACGTCATCTGTACTATAGACGTCATCTATACTATAGACGTCATCTATACTATAGACGTCATCTATACTATAGACGTCATCTATACTATAGACGTCATCTATACTATAGATGTCGTCTATACTATAGACGTCATCTATACTATAGATGTCGTCTATACTATAGACGTCATCTATACTATAGACGTGACGTCATCAATACCATAGACGTCATAAATACTATAAATGTCATCTATACTATAGACGTCATCTATGCTATAGACGTCATCTATACTATAGACGTCATCTATGCTATAGACGTCATCTATACTATAAACGTCGCCTATACTATAGACGTCATCTATACTATAGACGTCATCTATATTATAGACGTCATCTATACTATAGACGTCATATATACTATAGACATCATCTATACTATAGACGGCATCTATACTATAGACGTAATCTATACTATAGACGTCATCTATACTATAGACGTCAGCTATACTATAGACGTCATCCCTACTATAGAAGTCATCACTACTATAGACGTCATCTATACTATAGACGTCATGTATACTATAGACGTCATAGACTATAGATGTCGTCTATACTATAGATGTCATCTATACTATAGACGTCATCAATACTATAGACGTCATCAATACTATAGACGTCATCAATACTATAGACGTCATCAATACTATAAACGTCATCTATACTATAGACGTCATCACTACTATAGAAGTCATCACTACTATAGACGTCATCTATACTATAGACGTCATGTATACTATAGACGTCATGTATACTATAGACGTTATCTATACTATAGACGTCATCTATACTATAGACGTCATCTATACTATAGACGTCATCTATACTATAGACGTCATCTATACTATAGACTTCATCTATACTATAGACGTCATCTATACTATAGACGTCATCTATACTCTAGACGTCAACTATGCTATAGACGTCATCTATACTATAGACGTAATCTATACTATAGACGTCATCTATGCTATAGACGTCATCTATACTATAGACGTCATCTATACTATAGTCGTCATCTATACTATAGATATACAATAGACGTCATCAATACTATAGACGTCATCAATACTATAGACATCATAAATCATCTATACTATAGACGTCATCTATACTATAGACGTCATCTATACCATAGACGTCATCTATACTATAGACGTCATATATACTATAGACGTCATCTATACTATAGACGTCATCTATACTATAGCTGTCATCTATACAATAGACGTCATCTATACTATAGCTGTCATCTAAACTATAGACGTCATCTATACTATAGACGTCATCTACACTATAGACGTCATCTATACTATAGACGTCATCTATACTATAGACGTCATCTATACTATAGACGTCATCTATACTATAGACGTCATCTATACTATAGACGTCATCTATACTATAGACGTCATCTATACTATAGACGTCATCTATACTATAGACGTCATCTATACTATAGACGTCATCTATACTATAGACGTCATCTATACTAGTCGTCATCTATACTATAGATGTCATCTATACTATAGATGATCAGTTCTTGCAAGAGTGTCGTGGGGTGCGCAACTCATTGCATACAAAATAAAGTAATTTCGTTTTGATTTCATACCTAACAAGTGAAAAATAATCAAATAAACATAAAAATGAAATGTGCAATTTGTGCTAAGGCGATAAGTAAAGGCTCGACCGCTAAATTGTCGTGCAACGATTGCTCAAGTTACTTTCATCCTCTCTGTGCAAATGTTTTGGAGCAAGACATCGAATATTTCAATTCAAGTGGCGTTCCGTACCGTTGCGACAAATGCAGAAATTTATGGCGTTCGTCTATGCATACATCTTCTCTCTCCAATTCCAACAACAACTCATCGCAACCAGTGGACAAACTGGTACCCATTAACAGTGCAGCAAGCGCAGCTAAAGAAGGGAACAACACCAAAACCCTCAAGATGTTAATTGCAGCAAAAGATGATGGAGATGGTGAAGAATATTCATTTCGTGTGCTTTGTAAAAAATTTCAAACATAGAACAAATGATGGCAGGCATGGTCAAGACAATCGGTGACTTGAAGACAGAAAACGATGATCTTCGGACCAGAGTTCAAGCATTAGAGGACAAACTAAATTGGCAACAACAACATCAACTGAGAAATTGCATCGAAATAACCGGTGTACCCAACGTCAATGACACAAACGTTAGAAGCCTAGCACAGCAATTGTTGTCTAAAGCTTTGTCTATAGAGGTTCCCGACAGCAAAATAGACAAGTGTTACGTGAAGAAATTATGGAGAAAGAATATTGGAAACGGCAAAAAAACGTCAAACTCTTCGCCGTCGCACTCTCCAATCATTTGTTTAAGTTTTTCGGACCAATCTCTTAAGCAAAGTATTATGAAAGAGAAGTTGAAGAAAAAGAATATGCTTAAATCTGATATTCTGGATGGCGGCAATGCAAGCGCTTGTGAGGTTGGCGGCAGCGGAGTTGGCAGTGGCAGTGGTGGTCGAAGCGGGAAATATAAGTGCAATGCCATTTATATTAACGATGCTCTGACGAAACATATGAGAGATTTGCTTATGAAAGCTAAAGAGGTGCAAAAACAAAAGGGGTATAAATATGTGTGGTATAGAGATAACAAAATCTATTTGCGTAAGGTTGAAGGTGGTAATTTCGATATTATAAGATCTTTTAATGATCTTATGCTAATTTAGTGCGTTTTTCATTGCTTTTTTTATATTAATTATTTATGAATTTCTTGAATGAATATGATTACGATTTTTCTACCTTCAACCTTATTGATACCAATTGTGAACATGTTTTTGATAACAAATCTTACGCTTTAAACAAATTATTTGTTATTCATCAGAACATCAGAAGTTTAAGAGAGAATTTCGCAGGTTTAGTTTCCCATTTAGATTCTTTTTTATGCATTCCTGATTTTGTGATAGTCTCAGAAATTTGGATTTATGATTTTGAAAAAAAATATTATGAGCTACCAGACTACAATTTTTACATAAATGCAAATGAGAATTATGCTGCTGGAGGTGTTGGATGTTATGTGAAGGAAGGTTTTGAGGTGATTGATGTGTTGAAACCAAACTTTCGGAGTGCGGATGTTTTAAAAATTTCATTTAAAACCAATCAAAAGGTTTTTGTTATTGTTTGCTTTTATAGGCTCCATATGTTTAGTCCTGCGGTCTTTTTTGAGGAATTTTCAGATTTTCTGGTTTGTGAGAAATCGGATAACTTACTTATACTAGGTGATTTTAATATAGATGTTTTCGATAATTGTGAATTCGTTGGAACTTATCTCGATTTGTTGGCCTCCCATGGACTTGCTTCTTTTATAAAAGAAACTACCAGACCCATTTCCGGAAAATATTTGGATCACATTTATGGCCGTTTTGCTCTGTCTTTTCTTAATTCATGTGAAAAGTGTGTTTTTGACCTGAAAATTAGCGATCACTCAATGACTGGAATTCTGGTTGATGTAGGACTAAAAATTAATAGATGTACTGAAACCTCCTCTTCTCCAGATGCAGACTCCCGTGACTTTGTTACAAAAGTTAACTTTGGAATGCTTAAAACTCATTTGTCTCTTGAGTTGTGGGAAGAAGTATTTACAGAAAGCGATCCCTCAAAATCGTATGATGTTTTTAACAAAATTCTTCAAACGTACTTATTGGATTGCTCGATTAGAAGTACCCAAAAAAAGTTTGAAAAGCGCTTAAAGCCCTGGATTTCACGTTCGTTGCTTCTTAAAGTAAAATACAAGAATAAACTTAGAAAAAAATACAGTAAGCCAACATGCAGTGAGTATCTTAAAAATAAATATAAAAAAATATGTGCCGAATTGAAGAAGGAAATCCCTATTTGTCGTGAAAGTTACTACAGAAACAAATTTGATCAAGCTAGAGGTAATGTAAGAGATGAATGGCAGATTATTAACAGCATTCTCAACAAAACAAAAGGTAGGAAACAACCATCATCCATAAATTTTAAAGACTGCGTTGTCTCAGAAGAAATAGGAATTGCTAATGCCTTTAATGACTATTTTTCGACAATATCTAATAATCAAGAAGTCGGGTCAAACCATCCTCATTGTTCCCTTTGTTGCAGCATTCCCGGAGAGCCATCCCAAAGTCAAAGCTTTTTGTTTGAGCCCATAACTGGTTTGGAACTTTCTCAAATAATTCGAACTTTAAAAAATTCAAACTCTTCTGGTTTTGATTCCATTTCCAATAAATTTTTAAAAAATATAAGTTGGTTTATAATTGATGTTTTGGCACATATCTTTAATAAAAGTATTTTATCTGGTGTATTTCCAGACGCACTCAAGTGTGCAAATATCTTACCCCTTTTCAAGAAAGGCTCAACCAGTGAATTAACTAATTACAGGCCCATATCACTCCTATCATCAGTGAGTAAAGTTTTTGAAAAAGCTGTAAAAAATAGAATAGTAAAATTTTTAAACAAAACGATGTTTTTTAGTGATGTGCAATTTGGTTTTCGAAGTGGCAAATCAACTGAAGATGCCCTATTGCGTTTTTGTTCACAAATTTTTATTAGTCTTGATAAAAAAATGAATACCTCCGCTCTATTTATTGACATATCAAAATCATTTGATATGGTCAACCATGAAATTTTGCTAAAAAAAATGGAAAATGCTGGCTTTCGAGGGTTAATTTGTGAATGGTTCCGGTCTTATCTGAAAGACAGAACTCAAAGAGTTAAATTTGGCCGTAGCATGAGTGGTGAAAAATCAATAAACTTGGGTGTTCCACAGGGATCAGTTTTGGGGCCAATACTTTTTTTGATTTATATTAACTCTCTGTTTAAATTGTTTTTTAAAGGTTTATTGACTGCCTTTGCAGATGATGTGGGTTTCACCTATGGAACAGTTAGTAGTCTGAATCTTATAGCGGATATGAATTGGGATCTAAGCTTGTTAAGGATCTGGTTTGCTGAGCATAAACTTATTATAAGTTCTAAAACAAAGGCTATGTTTTTTAATCTTTCAGCTCAAAATTGTTTTGATGCGGATCTCTTTTTTCATGCTACTGATTGTCAAAGGTTCAAACTGATTAATTGTAATTGCAATTCGATTGATTCCTCTTGCACCTTTTTGAATTCAGTCAACTGTTGTGATAGATGCTTTCAGGTGGACATTGTCAAGAAATTTCAATACTTGGGACTTACAATTGACTCAAGAATGAGTTTCTTTAACCACACAGAAAAACTGAGGCAGTATTTTCGAGGCGCCCTGAGAATTTTTTATTTTCTCCGTAGTATTTGTTCCCTTCAACTGATGCTAAAGATATACCATGGCATTTTTCATTCGAAACTGCAATATGGAATCTCATGTTGGGGAGGTGTATATTTTAATAAAATTCAGCCCCTTTTAGTGATGCAAAAAAGTGTTTTGAGAAATATCTTCCGTAAACCTCGACTCTACCATAGTTTTCCACTTTTTAAGGATTTGAGAATTCTTCCTGTTCGGCATTTGTACTGCTACAAAGTTCTAAACATTTTTTACAGAAGATCAGGCAACCTTAACTTTAGACTTGTTGCCAGCTATAGCCTACGTGGAAATCTTTTGAGCCAAGTGTCCATACCCATATTTCATACAACTGCCTATCGAAATTTTTATAGCATTGCCTCGTGTCGGATATTTAACAAACTGCCTCTATTTATCAGACAGCAAACTTCTCATTCGCAATTTATGAAGCAAGTAAAAGAATGGCTTCTTAGTCTCGATTTTAAAAATTTGGAATTAGTTTTAAATACCTCTACCTGATGTTTTAATGAAATTTTTCTATACCTAGGTATTGTTATACTTTGTCAATACTTTGTTAAACTTACACTTTAAATGGGTCACCCCACCCGTCTCAAATTACATACTTGTGTTAATAGTTTGCTTGAGTGACAAAAACTCTATTTTTTCATTTATAAAAATAACTTTGTCATTTATATTTCTTTTTATATTGAGTAATTAAATTGCTCTTGAATTGTTTTTGGATTTTAAGAAATAAAAATTATATCTATCTATCTATCTATCTATCTATCTATGTCATCTATGCTATAGACGTCATCTATACTATAGACGTCATCTATGCTATAGACGTCATCTATACTATAGACGTCATCTATGCTATAGACGTCATCTATACTATAGACGTCATCTATACTATAGACGTCATCTATACTATAGACGTCATCTATACTATAGACGTCATCTGTACTATAGACATCATCTATACTATAGACGTCATCTATACTATAGACGTAATCTATACTATAGACGTCATCTATACTATAGACGTCATCTATACTATAGACGTCTTCACTACTATAGAAGTCATCACTACTATAGACGTCATCTATACTATAGACGTCATGTATACTATAGACGTCATCTATACTATAGCTGTCATCTATACTATAGCTGTCATCTTCACTATAGATGTCATCTATACTATAGACGTCATCTATACTATAGACGTCATCTATACTATAGACGTCATCATACTATAGACGTCATCTATACTATAGACGTTATCTATACCATAGATGTCATCTATACTATAGTCGTCATCTATACTATAGATATCGTCTATACAATAGTCGTCATTTTTTCTATAGATGTCGTCTATACAATGGTCGTCATTTATACTATAGACGTCGTCTATACTATAGACGTCATCTATGCTATAGATGTCGTCTATACTAAAGACGTCATCTATACTATAGACGTCATCTATACTATAGTCGTCATCTATACTATAGACGTCATCTATACTATAGACGTCATCTATACTATAGACGTCATCTATACTATTGACGTCATCTATACTATAGACGTCATCTATACTATAGACGTCATCTATACTATAGTCATCATCGATACTATAGACATCATCAATACTATAGACGTCATCAATACTATAAATGTCATCTATACAATAGACGTCATCTATACTCTAGACGTCAACTATGCTATAGACGTCATCTATACTATAGACGTCATCTATACTATAGACGTCATCTATACTATAGACGTCATCTATGCTATAGACGTCATCTATACTATAGACGTCATCTATACTATAGTCGTCATATATACTATAGATGTCGTCTATATAATAGTCGTCATTTATACTATATAGTATAGATGTCGTCTATACTATAGACGTCATCTATACAATAGACGTCATCAATACTATAGAAGTCATAAATACTATAGACGTCATCAATACTATAAATGTCATCTATACTATAGACGTCATCTATACTATAGACGTCATCTATACTATAGACGTCATCTATACTATAGACGTCATCTATACTATAGACGTCATCTATACTATAGACGTCATCTATACTATAGACGTCATCTATACTATAGCTGTTATCTATACAATAGACGTCATCTATGCTATAGCTGTCATCTATACTATAGACGTCATCTATACTATAGACGTCATCTACACCATTGACGTCATCTATACTATAGACGTCATCTATACTATAGACTTCATCTATACTATAGACGTCATCTATACTATAGACGTCATCTATACTATAGACGTCATCTATACTATAGACGTCATCTTTACTATAGACGTCATCTATACTAGTCGTCATCTATACTATAGGTGTCGTCTATACTATAGTCGTCATCTATACTATAGATGTCGTCTATACTATAGACGTCATCTATACTATAGACGGCATCTATACTATAGACGTCATCTATACTATAGACGTCATCTATACTATAGACGTCATCTATACTATAGACGTCATCTCTACTATAGACTTCATCTCTACTATAGACGTCATCTCTACTATAGACGTCATCTATACTATAGACGTCATCTCTACTATAGACGTCATCTATACTATAGACGTCATCTATATATAGACGTCATCTATATATAGACGTCATCTATATATAGACGTCATCTATACTATAGACGTCATCTATACTATAGACGTCATCTATACTATAGATGTCGTCTATACTATAGACGTCATCTATACAATAGACGTCATCAATACTATAGACGTCATCAATACTATAGACATCATAAATACTATAGACGTCATCAATACTATAAATGTCATATATACTATAGACGTCATCTATACTATAGACGTCATCTATACTATAGACGTCATCTATACTATAGACGTCATCTATACTATAGACGTCATCTATACTATAGCTGTCATCTATACAATAGACGTCATCTATACTATAGCTGTCATCTAAACTATAGACGTCATAAATACTATAGACGTCATCAATACTATAAATGTCATCTATACTATAGACGTCATCTATACTATAGACGTTATCTATACTATAGACGTCATCTATACTATAGACGTCATCTATACTATAGACGTCATCTATACTATAGACATCATCTATACTATAGACGTCATCTATACTATAGACGTAATCTATAATATAGATGTCATCTATACTATAGACGTCATCTATACTATAGACGTCTTCACTACTATAGAAGTCATCACTACTATAGACGTCATCTATACTATAGACGTCATGTATACTATAGACGTCATCTATACTATAGCTGTCATCTATACTATAGCTGTCATCTTCACTATAGACGTCATCTATACTATAGACGTCATCTATACTATAGACGTCATCTATACTATAGACGTCATCTATACTATAGACGTTATCTATACCATAGATGTCATCTATACTATAGTCGTCATCTATACTATAGATATCGTCTATACAATAGTCGTCATTTTTTCTATAGATGTCGTCTATACAATAGTCGTCATTTATACTATAGATGTCGTCTATACTATAGACGTCATCTATACTATAGATGTCGTCTATACTAAAGACGTCATCTATACTATAGACGTCATCTATACTATAGTCGTCATCTATACTATAGACGTCATCTATACTATAGACGTCATCTATACTATAGACGTCATCTATACTATTGACGTCATCTATACTATAGACGTCATCTATACTATAGACGTCATCTATACTATAGTCATCATCGATACTATAGACATCATCAATACTATAGACGTCATCAATACTATAAATGTCATCTATACAATAGACGTCATCTATACTCTAGACGTCAACTATGCTATAGACGTCATCTATACTATAGACGTCATCTATACTATAGACGTCTTCTATACTATAGACGTCATCTATGCTATAGACGTCATCTATACTATAGACGTCATCTATACTATAGTCGTCATATATACTATAGATGTCGTCTATATAATAGTCGTCATTTATACTATATAGTATAGATGTCGTCTATACTATAGGCGTCATCTATACAATAGACGTCATCAATACTATAGAAGTCATAAATACTATAGACGTCATCAATACTATAAATGTCATCTATACTATAGACGTTATCTATACTATAGACGTCATCTATACTATAGACGACATCTATACTATAGACGTCATCTATACTATAGCTGTTATCTATACAATAGACGTCATCTATGCTATAGCTGTCATCTATACTATAGACGTCATCTATACTATAGACGTCATCTACACTATAGACGTCATCTATACTATAGACGTCATCTATACTATAGACGTCATCTATACTATAGACGTCATCTATACTATAGACGTTATCTATACTATAGACGTCATCTATACTATAGACGTCATCTATACTATAGACGTCATCTATACTATAGACGTCATCTATACTAGTCGTCATCTATACTATAGGTGTCGTCTATACTATAGTCGTCATCTATACTATAAATGTCGTCTATACTATAGACGTCATCTATACTATAGACGTCATCTATACTATAGACGGCATCTATACTATAGACGTCATCTATACTATAGACGGCATCTATACTATAGACGTCATCTATACTATAGACGTCATCTATACTATAGACGGCATCTATACTATAGACGTCATCTATACTATAGACGTCATCTATACTATAGACGTCATCTATACTATAGACGTCATCTATACTATAGACGTCATCTATACTATAGACGTCATCTATACTATAGACGTCATCTCTACTATAGACTTCATCTCTACTATAGACGTCATCTCTACTATAGACGTCATCTATACTATAGACGTCATCTCTACTATAGACGTCATCTATACGATAGACGTCATCTATATATAGACGTCATCTATATATAGACGTCATCTATATATAGACGTCATCTATACTATAGACGTCATCTATACTATAGACGTCATCTATACTATAGACGTCATCTATACTATAGATGTCGTCTATACTATAGACGTCATCTATACAATAGACGTCATCAATACTATAGACGTCATCAATACTATAGACATCATAAATACTATAGACGTCATCAATACTATAAATGTCATCTATACTATAGACGTCATCTATACTATAGACGTCATCTATACTATAGACGTCATATATACTATAGACGTCATCTATGCTATAGACGTCATCTATACTATAGCTGTCATCTATACAATAGACGTCATCTATACTATAGCTGTCATCTAAACTATAGACGTCATAAATACTATAGACGTCATCAATACTATAAATGTCATCTATACTATAGACGTCATCTATACTATAGACGTCATCTATACTATAGACGTCATCTATACTATAGCTGTCATCTATACTATAGACGTCATCTATACTATAGATGTCGTCTATACTATAGACGTCATCTATACAATAGACGTCATCAATACTATAGACGTCATCAATACTATAGACATCATAAATACTATAGACGTCATCAATACTATAAATGTCATCTATACTATAGACGTCATCTATACTATAGACGTCATCTATACTATAGCTGTTATCTATACAATAGACGTCATCTATGCTATAGCTGTCATCTATACTATAGACGTCATCTATACTATTGACGTCATCTACACTATAGACGTCATCTATACTATAGACGTCATCTATACTATAGACGTCATCTATACTATAGACGTCATCTATACTATAGACGTTATCTATACTATAGACGTCATCTATACTATAGACGTCATCTACACTATAGACGTCATCTATACTATAGACGTCATCTATACTATAGACGTCATCTATACTATAGACGTCATCTATACTATAGACGTCATCTATACTATAGACGTCATCTATACTATAGACGTCATCTATACTATAGATGTCGTCTATACTATAGACGTCATCTATACTATAGACGTGACGTCATCAATACTATAGACGTCATCAATACTTTAAATGTCATCTATACTATAGACGTCATCTATGCTATAGACGTCATCTATAATATAGACGTCATCTATGCTATAGACGTCATCTATACTATAGACGTCATCTATACTATAGACGTCATCTATACTATAGACGTCATCCATACTATAGACGTCATCTATACTATAGACATCATCTATACTATAGACGTCATCTATACTATAGACGTCATCTATACTATAGACGTCATCTATACTATAGACGTCATCTATACTATAGACGTCATCTATACTATAGACGTCATCTATACTATAGACGTCATCTCTTCTATAGACTTCATCTCTACTATAGACGTCATCTCTACTATAGACGTCATCTCTACTATAGACGTCATCTATAATATAGACGTCATCTCTACTATAGACGTCATCTATACTATAGACGTCATCTATATATAGACGTCATCTATATATAGACGTCATCTATACTATACACGTCATCTATACTATAGACGTCATCTATACTATAGACGTCATCTATACTATAGACGTCATCTATACTATAGACGTCATCTATACTATAGACGTCATCTATACTATAGATGTCGTCTATACTATAGACGTCATCTATACAATAGACGTCATCAATACTATAGACGTCATCAATACTATAGACATCATAAATACTATAGACGTCATCAATACTATAAATGTCATCTATACTATAGACGTCATCTATACTACAGACGTCATCTTTACTATAGACGTCATCTATACTATAGACGTCATCTATACTATAGACGTCATCTATACTATAGACGTCATCTATACTATAGCTGTCATCTATACTATAGACGTCATCTACACTATAGACGTCATCTATACTATAGACGTCATCTATACTATAGACGTCATCTATACTATAGACGTCATCTATACTATAGACGTCATCTATACTATAGACGTCATCTATACTATAGACGTCATCTATACTATAGACGTCATCTATACTAGTCGTCATCTATACTATAGATGTCGTCTATACTATAGTCGTCATCTATACTATCTATGTCGTCTATACTATAGACGTCATCTATACTATAGATGTCGTCTATACTATAGACGTCATCTATACTTTAGATGTCGTCTATACTATAGACGTCATCTATACTATAGATGTCGTCTATTCTATAGACGTCATCTATACTATAGATGTCGTCTATACTATAGACGTCATCTATAATATAGACGTGACGTCATCAATACTATAGACGTCATCAATACTATAAATGTCATCTATACTATAGACGTCATCTATGCTATAGACGTCATCTATACTATAGACGTCATCTATGCTATAGACGTCATCTATACTATAGACGTCATCTATACTATAGACGTCATCTATACTATAGACGTCATCTATACTATAGACGTCATCTATACTATAGACGTCATCTATACTATAGACGTCATTTATACTATAGACGTCATCTATACTATAGACGTCATCTATACTATAGACGTCATCTATACTATAGACGTCATCTATACTATAGACGTAATCTATACTATAGACGTCATCTATACTATAGACGTCATCTATACTATAGACGTCATCTATACTATAGACGTCATCACTACTATAGAAGTCATCACTACTATAGACGTCATCTATACTATAGACGTCATGTATACTATACACGTCATCTATACTATAGCTGTCATCTATACTATAGCTGTCATCTATACTATAGACGTCATCTATACTATAGACGTCATCTATACCATAGACGTCATCTATACTATAGTCGTCATCTATACCATAGACGTCATCTATACTATAGACGTCATCTATACTATAGACGTCATCTATACTATAGACGTCATCTATACTATAGACGTCATCTATACTATAGACGTCATCTATACTATAGACGTCATCTATACTATAGACGTCATCTATACTATAGACGTCATCTATACTATAGACGTCATCTATACTATTGACGTCATCTATACTATAGACGTCATCAATACTATAGACATCATAAATACTATAGACGTCATCAATACTATAAATGTCATCTATACTATAGACGTCATCTATACTATAGACGTCATCTATACTATAGACGTCATATATACTATAGACGTCATCTATACTATAGACGTCATCTATACTATAGCTGTCATCTATACAATAGACGTCATCTATACTATAGCTGTCATCTAAACTATAGACGTCATAAATACTATAGACGTCATCAATACTATAAATGTCATCTATACTATAGACGTCATCTATACTATAGACGTCATCTATACTATAGACGTCATCTATACTATAGCTGTCATCTATACTATAGACGTCATCTATACTATAGATGTCGTCTATACTATAGACGTCATCTATACAATAGACGTCATCAATACTATAGACGTCATCAATACTATAGACATCATAAATACTATAGACGTCATCAATACTATAAATGTCATCTATACTATAGACGTCATCTATACTATAGACGTCATCTATACTATAGCTGTTATCTATACAATAGACGTCATCTATGCTATAGCTGTCATCTATACTATAGACGTCATCTATACTATTGACGTCATCTACACTATAGACGTCATCTATACTATAGACGTCATCTATACTATAGACGTCATCTATACTATAGACGTCATCTATACTATAGACGTTATCTATACTATAGACGTCATCTATACTATAGACGTCATCTACACTATAGACGTCATCTATACTATAGACGTCATCTATACTATAGACGTCATCTATACTATAGACGTCATCTATACTATAGACGTCATCTATACTATAGACGTCATCTATACTATAGATGTCGTCTATACTATAGACGTCATCTATACTATAGACGTGACGTCATCAATACTATAGACGTCATCAATACTTTAAATGTCATCTATACTATAGACGTCATCTATGCTATAGACGTCATCTATAATATAGACGTCATCTATGCTATAGACGTCATCTATACTATAGACGTCATCTATACTATAGACGTCATCTATACTATAGACGTCATCTATACTATAGACGTCATCCATACTATAGACGTCATCTATACTATAGACATCATCTATACTATAGACGTCATCTATACTATAGACGTCATCTATACTATAGACGTCATCTATACTATAGACGTCATCTATACTATAGACGTCATCTATACTATAGACGTCATCTATACTATAGACGTCATCTCTTCTATAGACTTCATCTCTACTATAGACGTCATCTCTACTATAGACGTCATCTCTACTATAGACGTCATCTATAATATAGACGTCATCTCTACTATAGACGTCATCTATACTATAGACGTCATCTATATATAGACGTCATCTATATATAGACGTCATCTATACTATACACGTCATCTATACTATAGACGTCATCTATACTATAGACGTCATCTATACTATAGACGTCATCTATACTATAGACGTCATCTATACTATAGACGTCATCTATACTATAGATGTCGTCTATACTATAGACGTCATCTATACAATAGACGTCATCAATACTATAGACGTCATCAATACTATAGACATCATAAATACTATAGACGTCATCAATACTATAAATGTCATCTATACTATAGACGTCATCTATACTACAGACGTCATCTTTACTATAGACGTCATCTATACTATAGACGTCATCTATACTATAGACGTCATCTATACTATAGACGTCATCTATACTATAGACGTCATCTATACTATAGCTGTCATCTATACTATAGACGTCATCTACACTATAGACGTCATCTATACTATAGACGTCATCTATACTATAGACGTCATCTATACTATAGACGTCATCTATACTATAGACGTCATCTATACTATAGACGTCATCTATACTATAGACGTCATCTATACTAGTCGTCATCTATACTATAGATGTCGTCTATACTATAGTCGTCATCTATACTATATATGTCGTCTATACTATAGACGTCATCTATACTATAGATGTCGTCTATACTATAGACGTCATCTATACTTTAGATGTCGTCTATACTATAGACGTCATCTATACTATAGATGTCGTCTATTCTATAGACGTCATCTATACTATAGATGTCGTCTATACTATAGACGTCATCTATACTATAGACGTGACGTCATCAATACTATAGACGTCATCAATACTATAAATGTCATCTATACTATAGACGTCATCTATGCTATAGACGTCATCTATACTATAGACGTCATCTATGCTATAGACGTCATCTATACTATAGACGTCATCTATACTATAGACGTCATCTATACTATAGACGTCATCTATACTATAGACGTCATCTATACTATAGACGTCATCTATACTATAGACGTCATCTATACTATAGACGTCATCTATACTATAGACGTCATCTATACTATAGACGTCATCTATACTATAGACGTCATCTATACTATAGACGTAATCTATACTATAAACGTCATCTATACTATAGACGTCATCTATACTATAGACGTCATCTATACTATAGACGTCATCACTACTATAGAAGTCATCACTACTATAGACGTCATCTATACTATAGACGTCATGTATACTATACACGTCATCTATACTATAGCTGTCATCTATACTATAGCTGTCATCTATACTATAGACGTCATCTATACTATAGACGTCATCTATACCATAGACGTCATCTATACTATAGTCGTCATCTATACCATAGACGTCATCTATACTATAGACGTCATCTATACTATAGACGTCATCTATACTATAGACGTCATCTATACTATAGACGTCATCTATACTATAGACGTCATCTATACTATAGACGTCATCTATACTATAGACGTCATCTATACTATAGACGTCATCTATACTATAGACGTCATCTATACTATAGACGTCATCTATACTATAGACGTCATCTATACTATTGACGTCATCTATACTATAGACGTCATCTATACTATAGACGTCATCTATACTATAGACGTCATCTATACTATAGACGTCATCTATACTATAGACGTCATCTATACTATAGACGTCATCTATACTATAGACGTCATCTATACTATAGACGTCATCTATACTATAGACGTCATCTATACTATAGACGTCATCTCTACTATAGACTTCATCTCTACTATAGACGTCATCTCTACTATAGACGTCATATCTACTATAGACGTCATCTATACTATAGACGTCATCTCTACCATAGACGTCATCTATACTATAGACGTCATCTATATATAGACGTCATCTATATATAGACGTCATCTATACTATACACGTAATCTATACTATAGGCGTCATCTATACTATAGACGTCATCTATACTATAGATGTCGTCTATACTATAGACGTCATCTATACAATAGACGTCATCAATACTATAGACGTCATCAATACTATAGACATCATAAATACTATAGACGTCATCAATACTATAAATGTCATCTATACTATAGACGTCATCTATACTATAGACGTCATCTATACTATAGACGTCATCTATACTATAGACGTCATCTATACTATAGACGTCATCTATACTATAGACGTCATCTATACTATAGACGTCATCTACACTATAGACGTCATCTATACTATAGACGTCATCTATACTATAGACGTCATCTATACTATAGACGTCATCTATACTATAGACGTCATCTATACTATAGACGTCATCTATACTATAGACGTCATCTTTACTAGTCGTCATCTATACTAGTCGTCATCTATACTATAGATGTCGTCTATACTATAGTCGTCATCTATACTATATATGTCGTCTATACTATAGACGTCATCTATACTATAGATGTCGTCTATACTATAGACGTCATCTATACTATAGATGTCGTCTATACTATAGACGTCATCTATACTATAGATGTCGTCTATACTATAGACGTCATCTATACTATAGACGTGACGTCATCAATACTATAGACGTCATCAATACTATAAATGTCATCTATACTATAGACGTCATCTATGCTATAGACGTCATCTATACTATAGACGTCATCTATGCTATAGACGTCATCTATACTATAGACGTCATCTATACTATAGACGTCATCTATACTATAGACGTCATCTCTACTATAGACGTCATCTATACTATAGACGTCATCTATACTATAGACGTCATCTATACTATAGCCGTCATCTATACTATAGACATCATCTATACTATAGACGTCATCTATACTATAGACGTAATCTATACTATAGACGTCATCTATACTATAGACGTCATCTATACTATAGACGTCATCACTACTATAGAAGTCATCACTACTATAGACGTCATCTATACTATAGACGTCATGTATACTATAGACGTCATCTATACTATAGCTGTAATCTATACTATAGCTGTCATCTTCACTATTGACGTCATCTATACTATAGACGTCATCTATACTATAGACGTCATCTATACTATAGACGTCATCTATACTATAGACGTCATCTATACTATAGACGTCATCTATACTATAGACGTCATCTATACCATAGACGTCATCTATACTATAGTCGTCATCTATACCATAGACGTCATTTTTTCTATAGATGTCGTCTATACAATAGTCGTCATTTATACTATAGATGTCGTCTATACTATAGACGTCATCTATACTATAGATGTCGTCTATACTATAGACGTCATCTATACTATAGTCGTCATCTATACTATTGACGTCATCTATACTATAGACGTCATCTATACTATAGACGTCATCTATACTATAGACGTCATCTATACTATAGTCGTCATCTATACTATAGATGTCGTCTATACTATAGATGTCATCTATACTATAGACGTCATCAATACTATAGACGTCATCGATACTATAGACATCATCAATACTATAGACGTCATCAATACTATAAATGCCATCTATACAATAGACGTCATCTTTACTATAGACGTCATCTATACTATAGACGTCATCTATACTATAGACGTCATCTATACTATAGACGTCATCTATACTATAGACGTCATCTATACTATAGACGTCATCTATACTATAGACGTCATCTATACTATAGACGTCATCTATACTATAGACGTCATCTATACTATAGACGTCATCTATACTATAGACTTCATCTATACTATAGACGTCATCTATACTATAGACGTCATCTATACTATAGACTTCATCTATACTATAGACGTCATCTATACTATAGACGTCATCTATACTATAGACGTCATCTATACTATAGACGTCATCTATACTATAGACGTCATCTATACTATAGACGTCATCTATACTATAGACGTCATCTATACTATAGACGTCATCTATACTATAGACGTCATCTATACTATAGACGTCATCTATACTATAGACGTCATCTATACTATAGACGTCATCTATACTATAGACGTCATCTATACTATAGACGTCATCTATACTATAGACGTCATCTATACTATAGACGTCATCTATACAATATACGTCATCTATACAATAGACGTCATCTATACTATAGACGTCATCTATACTTTAGACGTCATCTATACAATATACGTCATCTATACAATAGACGTCATCTATACTATAGACGTCATCTATACTATAGACCTCATCTATACTATAGACCTCATCTATACTATAGACGTCATCTCTACTATAGACTTTATCTCTACTATAGACGTCATCTCTACTATAGACGTCATCTATACTATAGACGTCATCTCTACTATAGACGTCATCTATACTATAGACGTCATCTATATATAGACGTCATCTATATATAGACGTCGTCTATACTATAGACGTCATCTATACTATAGACGTCATCTATACTATAGACGTCATCTATACTATAGACGTCATCTATACTATAGACGTCATCTATACTATAGACGTCATCTATACTATAGACGTCATCTATACTATAGACGTCATCTATACTATAGACGTCATCTATACTATAGACGTCATCTATGCTATAGACGTCATCTATACTATAGACGTCATCTCTACTATAGACGTCATCTATACTATAGACGTCATCTATACTATAGACGTCATCTATACTATAGACGTCATCTATACTATAGACGTCATCTATACTATAGACGTCATCTATACTATAGACGTCATCTATACTATAGACTTCATCTATACTATAGACGTCATCTATACTATAGACGTCATCTATACTATAGACTTCATCTATACTATAGACGTCATCTATACTATAGACGTCATCTATACTATAGACGTCATCTATACTATAGACGTCATCTATACTATAGACGTCATCTATACTATAGACGTCATCTATACTATAGACGTCATCTATACTATAGACGTCATCTATACTATAGACGTCATCTATACTATAGACGTCATCTATACTATAGACGTCATCTATACTATAGACGTCATCTATACTATAGACGTCATCTATACTATAGACGTCATCTATACAATATACGTCATCTATACAATAGACGTCATCTATACTATAGACGTCATCTATACTATAGACGTCATCTATACAATATACGTCATCTATACAATAGACGTCATCTATACTATAGACGTCATCTATACTATAGACCTCATCTATACTATAGACCTCATCTATACTATAGACGTCATCTCTACTATAGACTTTATCTCTACTATAGACGTCATCTCTACTATAGACGTCATCTATACTATAGACGTCATCTCTACTATAGACGTCATCTATACTATAGACGTCATCTATATATAGACGTCATCTATATATAGACGTCGTCTATACTATAGACGTCATCTATACTATAGACGTCATCTATACTATAGATGTCGTCTATACTATAGACGTCATCTATACAATAGACGTCATCAATACTATAGACGTCATCAATACTATAGACATCATAAATACTATAGACGTCATCAATACTATAAATGTTATCTATACTATAGACGTCATCTATACTATAGACGTCATCTATACTATAGACGTCAACTATACTATAGACGTCATCTATACTATAGACGTCATCTATACTATAGACGTCATCTATACTATAGACGTCATCTATACTATATACGTCATCTATACTATATACGTCATCTATACTATAGACGTCATCTATACTATAGACGTCATCTATACTATAGACGTCATCTATACTATAGACGTCATCTATACTATAGACGTCATCAATACTATAGACGCCATCAATACTATAGACGTCATCTATACTATAGACGTCATCAATACTATAGACGTCATCTATAATATAGACGTCATCTATACTATAGACGTCATCTATACTATGGACGTTATCTTTACTATGGACGTCATCTATACTATGTACATCATCTCTACTATAAACGTCATCTATACTATAGACGTCATCTATATTATAGACGACATCTATATTATAGACGTCATCTATGTTATAGACGTCATCTATAGTATAGACGTCATCTATACTATAGACTTCATCTATACTATAGACGTCATCTATACTATAGACGTCATCTATACTATAGACGTCATCTATACTATAGACGTCATCTATACTATAGACGTCATCTATACTATAGATGTCATCAATACTATAGATGTCATCAATACTATAGACGTCATCTATACTATAGACGTCATCTGTACTATAGACGTCATCTATACTATAGACGTCATCTATACTATAGACGTCATCTATACTATAGACGTCATCTATACTATAGACGTCATCTATACTATAGACGTCAGCTACACTATCATCTATACTATAGAATTCATCTATACTATAGACGTCATCTATACTATAGACGTCATCTATACTATAGAGGTCATCTACACTATAGACGTCATCTATGCAATAGACATCATCTATACTATAGCTGTCATCTATACTATAGACGTTATCTATACTATAGACGTCATCTATACAATATACGTCATCTATACAATAGACGTCATCTAAACTATAGACGTCATCTATACTATAGACGTCATCTATACAATATACGTCATCTATACAATAGACGTCATCTATACTATAGACGTCATCTATACTATAGACCTCATCTATACTATAGACCTCATCTATACTATAGACGTCATCTCTACTATAGACTTCATCTCTACTATAGACGTCATCTCTACTATAGACGTCATCTATACTATAGACGTCATCAATACTATAAATGCCATCTATACAATAGACGTCATCTATACTCTAGACGTCAACTATGCTATAGACGTCATCTATACTATAGACGTCATCTATGCTATAGACGTCATCTATACCATAGACGTCATCTATACTATAGACGTCATCTATACTATAGACGTCATCTATACTATAGACGTCATCTATACTATAGACGTCATCTATACTATAGACGTCATCTATACTATAGACGTCATCTATACTATAGACGTCATCTATACTATAGACGTCATCTATACTATAGACTTCATCTATACTATAGACGTCATCTATACTATAGACGTCATCTATACTATAGACGTCATCTATACTATAGACGTCATCTATACTATAGACGTCATCTATACTATAGACGTCATCTATACTATAGACGTCATCTATACTATAGACGTCATCTATACTATAGACGTCATCTATACTATAGACGTCATCTATACTATAGACGTCATCTATACTATAGACGTCATCTATACTATAGACGTCATCTATACTATAGACGTCATCTATACTATAGTCGTCATCTATACTATAGACGTCATCTATACTATAGACGTCATCTATACTATAGACGTCATCTATACTATAGACGTCATCTATACAATATACGTCATCTATACAATAGACGTCATCTATACTATAGACGTCATCTATACTATAGACGTCATCTATACAATATACGTCATCTATACAATAGACGTCATCTATACTATAGACGTCATCTATACTATAGACCTCATCTATACTATAGACCTCATCTATACTATAGACGTCTTCTCTACTATAGACTTCATCTCTACTATAGACGTCATCTCTACTATAGACGTCATCTATACTATAGACGTCATCTCTACTATAGACGTCATCTATACTATAGACGTCATCTATATATAGACGTCATCTATATATAGACGTCGTCTATACTATAGACGTCATCTATACTATAGACGTCATCTATACTATAGATGTCGTCTATACTATAGACGTCATCTATACAATAGACGTCATCAATACTATAGACGTCATCAATACTATAGACATCATAAATACTATAGACGTCATCAATACTATAAATGTCATCTATACTATAGACGTCACCTATACTATAGACGTCATCTATACTATAGACGTCAACTATACTATAGACGTCATCTATACTATAGACGTCATCTATACTATAGACGTCATCTATACTATAAACGTCATCTATACTATAGACGTCATCTATACTATATACGTCATCTATATTATAGACGTCATCTATACTATAGACGTCATCTATACTATAGACGTCATCTATACTATAGACGTCATCTATACTATAGACGTCATCTATACAATAGACGTCATCAATACTATAGACGCCATCAATACTATAGACGTCATCTATACTATAGACGTCATCAATACTATAGACGTCATCTATAATATAGACGTCATCTATACTATAGACGTCATCTATACTATGGACGTTATCTTTACTATGGACGTCATCTATACTATGTACATCATCTCTACTATAAACGTCATCTATACTATAGACGTCATCTATATTATAGACGACATCTATATTATAGACGTCATCTATGTTATAGACGTCATCCATAGTATAGACGTCATCTATACTATAGACTTCATCTATACTATAGACGTCATCTATACTATAGACGTCATCTATACTATAGACGTCATCTATACTATAGACGTCATCTATACTATAGACGTCATCTATACTATAGATGTCATCTATACTATAGATGTCATCAATACTATAGATGTCATCAATACTATAGACGTCATCTATACTATAGACGTCATCTGTACTATAGACGTCATCTATACCATAGACGTCATCTATACTATAGACGTCATCTATACTATAGACGTCATCTATACTATAGACGTCAGCTACACTATCATCTATACTATAGAATTCATCTATACTATAGACGTCATCTATACTATAGACGTCATCTATACTATAGAGGTCATCTACACTATAGACGTCATCTATGCAATAGACATCATCTATACTATAGCTGTCATCTATACTATAGACGTTATCTATACTATAGACGTCATCTATACTATAGACGTCATCTATAATATAGACGTCATCTATACTATAGACGTCATCTATAATATAGACGTCATCTATACGATAGACGTCATCTATAATATAAAAGTCATCTTTACTATAGACGTCATCTATACTATAGACGTCATCTATACTATAGACGTCATATATACTATAGACGTCATCTATACTATAGACGTCATCTATACTATAGACGTCATCTATACTATAGACGTCATCTATACTATAGACGTCATCTATACTATAGACGTCATCTATACTATAGACGTCATCTATACTATAGACGTCATCTCTACTATAGACGTCATCTATACTATAGACGTCATCTATACTATAGACGTCATCTATACTATAGACGTAATCTATACTATAGACGTCATCAATACTATAGACGTCATCAATACTATAGACGTCATCTATACTATAGACGTCATCTATACTATAGACGTCATCTATACTATGGACGTCATCTATACTATGGACGTCATCAATACTATAGACGTCATCAATACTATAGACGTCATCTATACTTTAGATGTCATCAATACTATAGACGTCATCAATACTATAGACGTCATCTATACTATAGACGTCATCTATACTATAGACGTCATCTATACTATGGACGTCATCTATACTATAGACGTCTTCAATACTATAGACGTCATCAATACTATAGACGTCATCTATACTATAGACGTCATCTATACTATAGACGTCATCTATACTATGGACGTCATCTATACTATAGACGTCATCTATACTATAGACGTCATCTATACTATAGACGTCATCTATACTATAGACGTCATCTATACTATAGATGTCATCAATACTATAGATGTCATCAATACTATAGACGTCATCTATACTATAGACGTCATCTGTACTATAGACGTCATCTATACTATAGACGTCATCTATACTATAGACGTCATCTATACTATAGACGTCATCTATACTATAGACGTCATCTACACTATAGACGTCATCTATACAATAGACATCATCTATACTATAGCTGTCATCTATACTGTAGACGTCATCTATACTATAGACGTCATCTATACTATAGACGTCATCTATAATATAGACGTCATCTATACTAGAGACGTCATCTATACTATAGACGTCATCTATACTATAGACTTCATCTATACTATAGACGTCATCTATACTATAGACGTCATCTATACTATAGACGTCATCTATACTATAGACGTCATCTATACTATAGACGTCATCTATACTATAGACGTCATCTATACTATTGACGTTATCTTTACTATGGACGTCATCTATACTATAGACGTCATCTATACTATAGACGTCATCTATACTGTAGACGTCATCTATACTATAGACGTCATCTATACTATAGACCTCATCTATACTATAGACGTCATCTATACTATAGACGTCATCTATACTATAGATGTCATCAATACTATAGACGTCATCTATACTATAGACGTCATCTATACTATAGACGTCATCAATACTATAGACGTCATCTATACTATAGACGTCATCTATACTATAGACGTCATCTATACTATGGACGTCATCTATACTATAGACGTCATCTATACTATGGACGTCATCTATACTATAGACGTCATCTATACTATAGACGTCATCTATACTATAGACGTCATCTATACTATGGACGTCATCTATACTATAGACGTCATCAATACTATAGACGTCATCAATACTATAGACGTCATCTATACTTTAGATGTCATCAATACTATAGACGTCATCAATACTATAGACGTCATCTATACTATAGACGTCATCTATACTATAGACGTCATCTATACTATGGACGTCATCTATACTATAGACGTCATCTATACTATAGACGTCATCTATACTATAGACGTCATCTATACTATAGATGTCATCAATACTATAGATGTCATCAATACTATAGACGTCATCTATACTATAGACGTCATCTGTACTATAGACGTCATCTATACTATAGACGTCATCTATACTATAGACGTCATCTATACTATAGACGTCATCTATACTATAGACGTCATCTACACTATAGACGTCATCTATACAATAGACATCATCTATACTATAGCTGTCATCTATACTGTAGACGTCATCTATACTATAGACGTCATCTATACTATAGACGTCATCTATAATATAGACGTCATCTATACTAGAGACGTCATCTATACTATGGACGTCATCTATACTATAGACTTCATCTATACTATAGACGTCATCTATACTATAGACGTCATCTATACTATAGACGTCATCTATACTATAGACGTCATCTATACTATAGACGTCATCTATACTATAGACGTCATCTATACTATAGACGTCATCTATACTATTGACGTTATCTTTACTATGGACGTCATCTATACTATAGACGTCATCTATACTATAGACGTCATCTATACTGTAGACGTCATTTATACTATAGACGTCATCTATACTATAGACCTCATCTATACTATAGACGTCATCTATACTATAGACGTCATCTATACTATAGATGTCATCAATACTATAGACGTCATCTATACTATAGACGTCATCTATACTATAGACGTCATCTATACTATGGACGTCATCTATACTATAGACGTCATCAATACTATAGACGTCATCTATACTATAGACGTCATCTATACTATAGACGTCATCTATACTATGGACGTCATCTATACTATAGACGTCATCTATACTATGGACGTCATCTATACTATAGACGTCATCTATACTATAGACGTCATCTATACTATGGACGTCATCTATACTATAGACGTCATCAATACTATAGACGTCATCTATACTATAGACGTCATCTATACTATAGACGTCATCTATACTATGGACGTCATCTATACTATAGACGTCATCTATACTATGGACGTCATCATACTATAGACGTCATCTATACTATAGACGTCATCTATACTATAGACGTCATCTATACTATAGACGTCATCTATACTATAGATGTCATCAATACTATAGATGTCATCAATACTATAGACGTCATCTTTACTATAGACGTCATCTATACTATAGACGTCATCTATACTATAGACGTCATCTATACTATAGACGTCATCTATACTATTGACGTTATCTTTACTATGGACGCCATCTATACTATGTACATCATCTCTACTATAGACGTCATCTATACTATAGACGTCATCTATACTATGGACGTCATCTATACTATAGACGTCATCTATACTATAGACGTCATCTATACTATAGACGTCATCTATACTATAGACGTCATCTACACTATAGACGTCATCTATACTATAGACGTCATCTACACTATAGACGTCATCTATACAATAGACATCTATACTATAGACGTCATCTATGCTATAGACGTCATCTATACTATAGACGTCATCTATACTATAGACGTCATCTATACTATAGACGTCATCTATACTATTGACGTTATCTTTACTATGGACGCCATCTGTACTATGTACATCATCTCTACTATAGACGTCATCTATACTATAGACGTCATCTATACTATGGACGTCATCTATACTATAGACGTCATCTATACTATAGACGTCATCTATACTATAGACGTCATCTATACTATAGACGTCATCTACACTATAGACGTCATCTATACTATAGACGTCATCTACTCTATAGACGTCATCTATACAATAGACATCTATACTATAGACGTCATCTATACTATAGACGTCATCTATACTATAGACGTCATCTATACTATAGACGTCATCTATACTATAGACGTCATCTATACTATAGACGTCATCTATACTATTGACGTTATCTTTACTATGGACGCCATCTATACTATTGACGTTATCTTTACTATGGACACCATCTATACTATGTACATCATCTCTACTATAGACGTCATCTATACTATAGACGTCATCTATACTATAGACGTCATCTATACTATAGACGTCATCTATACTATAGATGTCATCAATACTATAGATGTCATCAATACTATAGACGTCATCTTTACTATAGACGTCATCTATACTATAGACGTCATCTATACTATAGACGTCATCTATACTATAGACGTCATCTATACTATAGACGTCATCACTACTATAGAAGTCATCACTACTATAGACGTCATCTATACTATAGACGTCATGTATACTATAGACGTCATCTATACTATAGCTGTCATCTATACTATAGCTGTCATCTTCACTATAGACGTCATCTATACTATAGACGTCATCTATACTATAGACGTCATCTATACTATAGACGTCATCTATACTATAGACGTCATCTATACCATAGACGTCATCTATACTATAGTCGTCATCTATACCATAGACGTCATCTATACTATAGTCGTCATCTATACTATAGATGTCGTCTATACAATAGTCGTCATTTTTTCTATAGATGTCGTCTATACAATAGTCGTCATTTATACTATAGATGTCGTCTATACTATAGACGTCATCTATACTATAGATGTCGTCTATACTATAGACGTCATCTATACTATAGTCGTCATCTATACTATTGACGTCATCTATACTATAGACGTCATCTATACTATAGACGTCATCTATACTATAGACGTCATCTATACTATAGTCGTCATCTATACTATAGATGTCGTCTATACTATAGATGTCATCTATACTATAGACGTCATCAATACTATAGACGTCATCGATACTATAGACATCATCAATACTATAGACGTCATCAATACTATAAATGCCATCTATACAATAGACGTCATCTATACTCTAGACGTCAACTATGCTATAGACGTCATCTATACTATAGACGTCATCTATGCTATAGACGTCATCTATACTATAGACGTGATCTATACTATAGACGTCATCTATACTATAGACGTCATCTATACTATAGACGTCATCTATACTATAGACGTCATCTATACTATAGACGTCATCTATACTATAGACGTCATCTATACTATAGACGTCATCTATACTATAGACGTCATCTATACTATAGACGTCATCTATACTATAGACTTCATCTATACTATAGACGTCATCTATACTATAGACGTCATCTATACTATAGACGTCATCTATACTATAGACGTCATCTATACTATAGACGTCATCTATACTATAGACGTCATCTATACTATAGACGTCATCTATACTATAGACGTCATCTATACTATAGACGTCATCTATACTATAGACGTCATCTATACTATAGACGTCATCTATACTATAGACGTCATCTATACAATATACGTCATCTATACAATAGACGTCATCTATACTATAGACGTCATCTATACTATAGACGTCATCTATACAATATACGTCATCTATACAATAGACGTCATCTATACTATAGACGTCATCTATACTATAGACCTCATCTATACTATAGACCTCATCTATACTATAGACGTCATCTATACTATAGACGTCATCTATACTATAGACGTCATCTCTACTATAGACTTCATCTCTACTATAGACGTCATCTCTACTATAGACGTCATCTATACTATAGACGTCATCTCTACTATAGACGTCATCTATACTATAGACGTCATCTATACTATAGACGTCATCTATACTATAGACGTCATCTATACTATGGACGTCATCTATACTATAGACGTCATCAATACTATAGACGTCATCTATACTATAGACGTCATCTATACTATAGACGTCATCTATACTATGGACGTCATCTATACTATAGACGTCATCTATACTATAGACGTCATCTATACTATAGACGTCATCTATACTATGGACGTCATCTATACTATAGACGTCATCAATACTATAGACGTCATCAATACTATAGACGTCATCTATACTTTAGATGTCATCAATACTATAGACGTCATCAATACTATAGACGTCATCTATACTATAGACGTCATCTATACTATAGACGTCATCTATACTATGGACGTCATCTATACTATAGACGTCATCTATACTATAGACGTCATCTATACTATAGACGTCATCTATACTATAGATGTCATCAATACTATAGATGTCATCAATACTATAGACGTCATCTATACTATAGACGTCATCTGTACTATAGACGTCATCTATACTATAGACGTCATCTATACTATAGACGTCATCTATACTATAGACGTCATCTATACTATAGACGTCATCTATACTATAGACGTCATCTACACTATAGACGTCATCTATACAATAGACATCATCTATACTATAGCTGTCATCTATACTGTAGACGTCATCTATACTATAGACGTCATCTATACTATAGACGTCATCTATAATATAGACGTCATCTATACTAGAGACGTCATCTATACTATAGACGTCATCTATACTATAGACTTCATCTATACTATAGACGTCATCTATACTATAGACGTCATCTATACTATAGACGTCATCTATACTATAGACGTCATCTATACTATAGACGTCATCTATACTATAGACGTCATCTATACTATAGACGTCATCTATACTATTGACGTTATCTTTACTATGGACGTCATCTATACTATAGACGTCATCTATACTATAGACGTCATCTATACTGTAGACGTCATCTATACTATAGACGTCATCTATACTATAGACCTCATCTATACTATAGACGTCATCTATACTATAGACCTCATCTATACTATAGACGTCATCTATACTATAGACGTCATCTATACTATAGATGTCATCAATACTATAGACGTCATCTATACTATAGACGTCATCTATACTATAGATGTCATCTATACTATGGACGTCATCTATACTATAGACGTCATCAATACTATAGACGTCATCTATACTATAGACGTCATCTATACTATAGACGTCATCTATACTATGGACGTCATCTATACTATAGACGTCATCTATACTATGGACGTCATCTATACTATAGACGTCATCTATACTATAGACGTCATCTATACTATGGACGTCATCTATACTATAGACGTCATCAATACTATAGACGTCATCTATACTATAGACGTCATCTATACTATAGACGTCATCTATACTATGGACGTCATCTATACTATAGACGTCATCTATACTATGGACGTCATCATACTATAGACGTCATCTATACTATAGACGTCATCTATACTATAGACGTCATCTATACTATAGACGTCATCTATACTATAGATGTCATCAATACTATAGATGTCATCAATACTATAGACGTCATCTTTACTATAGACGTCATCTATACTATAGACGTCATCTATACTATAGACGTCATCTATACTATAGACGTCATCTATACTATTGACGTTATCTTTACTATGGACGCCATCTATACTATGTACATCATCTCTACTATAGACGTCATCTATACTATAGACGTCATCTATACTATGGACGTCATCTATACTATAGACGTCATCTATACTATAGACGTCATCTATACTATAGACGTCATCTATACTATAGACGTCATCTACACTATAGACGTCATCTATACTATAGACGTCATCTACACTATAGACGTCATCTATACAATAGACATCTATACTATAGACGTCATCTATGCTATAGACGTCATCTATACTATAGACGTCATCTATACTATAGACGTCATCTATACTATAGACGTCATCTATACTATTGACGTTATCTTTACTATGGACGCCATCTGTACTATGTACATCATCTCTACTATAGACGTCATCTATACTATAGACGTCATCTATACTATGGACGTCATCTATACTATAGACGTCATCTATACTATAGACGTCATCTATACTATAGACGTCATCTATACTATAGACGTCATCTACACTATAGACGTCATCTATACTATAGACGTCATCTACTCTATAGACGTCATCTATAAAATAGACATCTATACTATAGACGTCATCTATACTATAGACGTCATCTATACTATAGACGTCATCTATACTATAGACGTCATCTATACTATAGACGTCATCTATACTATAGACGTCATCTATACTATAGACGTCATCTATACTATTGACGTTATCTTTACTATGGACGCCATCTATACTATTGACGTTATCTTTACTATGGACGCCATCTATACTATGTACATCATCTCTACTATAGACGTCATCTATACTATAGACGTCATCTATACTATAGACGTCATCTATACTATAGACGTCATCTATACTATAGATGTCATCAATACTATAGATGTCATCAATACTATAGACGTCATCTTTACTATAGACGTCATCTATACTATAGACGTCATCTATACTATAGACGTCATCTATACTATAGACGTCATCTATACTATAGACGTCATCACTACTATAGAAGTCATCACTACTATAGACGTCATCTATACTATAGACGTCATGTATACTATAGACGTCATCTATACTATAGCTGTCATCTATACTATAGCTGTCATCTTCACTATAGACGTCATCTATACTATAGACGTCATCTATACTATAGACGTCATCTATACTATAGACGACATCTATACTATAGACGTCATCTATACCATAGACGTCATCTATACTATAGTCGTCATCTATACCATAGACGTCATCTATACTATAGTCGTCATCTATACTATAGATGTCGTCTATACAATAGTCGTCATTTTTTCTATAGATGTCGTCTATACAATAGTCGTCATTTATACTATAGATGTCGTCTATACTATAGACGTCATCTATACTATAGATGTCGTCTATACTATAGACGTCATCTATACTATAATCGTCATCTATACTATTGACGTCATCTATACTATAGACGTCATCTATACTATAGACGTCATCTATACTATAGACGTCATCTATACTATAGTCGTCATCTATACTATAGATGTCGTCTATACTATAGATGTCATCTATACTATAGACGTCATCAATACTATAGACGTCATCGATACTATAGACATCATCAATACTATAGACGTCATCAATACTATAAATGCCATCTATACAATAGACGTCATCTATACTCTAGACGTCAACTATGCTATAGACGTCATCTATACTATAGACGTCATCTATGCTATAGACGTCATCTATACTATAGACGTCATCTATACTATAGACGTCATCTATACTATAGACGTCATCTATACTATAGACGTCATCTATACTATAGACGTCATCTATACTATAGACGTCATCTATACTATAGACGTCATCTATACTATAGACGTCATCTATACTATAGACGTCATCTATACTATAGACGTCATCTATACTATAGACTTCATCTATACTATAGACGTCATCTATACTATAGACGTCATCTATACTATAGACGTCATCTATACTATAGACGTCATCTATACTATAGACGTCATCTATACTATAGACGTCATCTATACTATAGACGTCATCTATACTATAGACGTCATCTATACTATAGACGTCATCTATACTATAGACGTCATCTATACTATAGACGTCATCTATACTATAGACGTCATCTATACTATAGACGTCATCTATACAATATACGTCATCTATACAATAGACGTCATCTATACTATAGACGTCATCTATACTATAGACGTCATCTATACAATATACGTCATCTATACAATAGACGTCATCTATACTATAGACGTCATCTATACTATAGACCTCATCTATACTATAGACCTCATCTATACTATAGACGTCATCTATACTATAGACGTCATCTATACTATAGACGTCATCTCTACTATAGACGTCATCTCTACTATAGACGTCATCTATACTATAGACGTCATCTATACTATAGACGTCATCTCTACTATAGACGTCATCTATACTATAGACGTCATCTATATATAGACGTCATCTATATATAGACGTCGTCTATACTATAGACGTCATCTATACTATAGACGTCATCTATACTATAGATGTCATCTATACTATAGATGTCATCTATACTATAGATGTCGTCTATACTATAGACGTCATCTATACAATAGACGTCATCAATACTATAGACGTCATAAATACTATAGACGTCATCAATACTATAAATGTCATCTATACTTTAGACGTCATCTATACTATAGACGTCATCTATACTATAGACGTCAACTATACTATAGACGTCATCTATACTATAGACGTCATCTATACTATAGACGTCATCTATACTATAGACGTCATCTATACTATAGACGTCAACTATACTATATACGTCATCTATACTATAGACGTCATCTATACTATAGACGTCATCTATACTATAGACGTCATCCATACTATAGACGTCATCTATACTATAGACGTCATCTATACTATAGACGTCATCAATACTATAGACGCCATCAATACTATAGACGTCATCTATACTATAGACGTCATCAATACTATAGACGTCATCTATAATATAGACGTCATCTATACTATAGACGTCATCTATACTATGGACGTTATCTTTACTATGGACGTCATCTATACTATGTACATCATCTCTACTATAAACGTCATCTATACTATAGACGTCATCTATATTATAGACGACATCTATATTATAGACGTCATCTATGTTATAGACGTCATCTATAGTATAGACGTCATCTATACTATAGACTTCATCTATACTATAGACGTCATCTATACTATAGACGTCATCTATACTATAGACGTCATCTATACTATAGACGTCATCTATACTATAGACGTCATCTATACTATAGATGTCATCAATACTATAGATGTCATCAATATTATAGACGTCATCTATACTATAGACGTCATCTGTACTATAGACGTCATCTATACTATAGACGTCATCTATACTATAGACGTCATCTATACTATAGACGTCATCTATACTATAGACGTCATCTATACTATAGACGTCAGCTACACTATCATCTATACTATAGAATTCATCTATACTATAGACGTCATCTATACTATAGACGTCATCTATACTATAGAGGTCATCTACACTATAGACGTCATCTATGCAATAGACATCATCTATACTATAGCTGTCATCTATACTATAGACGTTATCTATACTATAGACGTCATCTATACTATAGACGTCATCTATAATATAGACGTCATCTATACTATAGACGTCATCTATAATATAGACGTCATCTATACGATAGACGTCATCTATAATATAGACGTCATCTATACTATAGACGTCATCTATACTATAGACGTCATCTATACTATAGACGTCATATATACTATAGACGTCATCTATACTATAGACGTCATCTATACTATAGACGTCATCTATACTATAGACGTCATCTCTACTATAGACGTCATCTATACTATAGACGTCATCTCTACTATAGACGTCATCTATACTATAGACGTCATCTATACTATAGACGTCATCTATACTATAGACGTAATCTATACTATAGACGTCATCTATACTTTAGATGTCATCAATACTATAGACGTCATCAATACTATAGACGTCATCTATACTATAGACGTCATCTATACTATAGACGTCATCTACACTATGGACGTCATCTATACTATAGACGTCATCAATACTATAGACGTCATCAATACTATAGACGTCATCTATACTTTAGATGTCATCAATACTATAGACGTCATCAATACTATAGACGTCATCTATACTATAGACGTCATCTATACTATAGACGTCATCTATACTATGCACGTCATCTATACTATAGACGTCATCAATACTATAGACGTCATCAATACTATAGACGTCATCTATACTATAGACGTCATCTATACTATAGACGTCATCTATACTATGGACGTCATCTATACTATAGACGTCATCTATACTATAGACGTCATCTATACTATAGACGTCATCTATACTATAGATGTCATCAATACTATAGATGTCATCAATACTATAGACGTCATCTATACTATAGACGTCATCTGTACTATGGACGTCATCTATACTATAGACGTCATCTATACTATAGACGTCATCTATACTATAGACGTCATCTATACTATAGACGTCATCTACACTATAGACGTCATCTATACAATAGACATCATCTATACTATAGCTGTCATCTATACTGTAGACGTCATCTATACTATAGACGTCATCTATACTATAGACGTCATCTATAATATAGACGTCATCTATACTAGAGACGTCATCTATACTATAGACGTCATCTATACTATAGACTTCATCTATACTATAGACGTCATCTATACTATAGACGTCATCTATACTATAGACGTCATCTATACTATTGACGTTATCTTTACTATGGACGTCATCTATACTATAGACGTCATCTATACTATAGACGTCATCTATACTGTAGACGTCATCTATACTATAGACGTCATCTATACTATTGACGTTATCTTTACTATGGACGTCATCTATACTATAGACGTCATCTATACTATAGACGTCATCTATACTGTAGACGTCATCTCTACTATAGACGTCATCTATACTATAGACCTCATCTATACTATAGACGTCATCTATACTATAGACGTCATCTATACTATAGACGTCATCTATACTATAGACGTCATCTATACTATAGACGTCATCTATACTATAGACGTCATCTATACTATAGACGTCATCTATACTATAGACGTCATCTATACTATAGACGTCATCTATACTATAGACGTCATCTATACTATAGACGTCATCTATACTATAGACGTCATCTATACTATAGACGTCATCTATACTATAGACGTCATCTATACTGTAGACGTCATCTATACTATAGACGTCATCTATACTATTGAAGTTATCTTTACTATGGACGTCATCTATACTATAGACGTCATCTATAATATAGACGTCATCTATACTATAGACGTCATCTATACTATAGACGTCATCTATGCTATAGACGTCATCTATGCTATAGACGTCATCTATACTATAGACGTCATCTATACTATAGACGTCATCTATACTATAGACGTCATCTATACTATAGACGTCATCTATACTATAGACGTCATCTATACTATAGACGTCATCTATACTATTGACGTTATCTTTACTATGGACGTCATCTATACTATGTACATCATCTATACTATGTACATCATCTATACTATAGACGTCATCTATACTATAGACGTCATCTATGCTATAGACGTCATCTATACTATAGACGTCATCTATACTATAGACGTCATCTATAATATAGACGTCATCTATACTATAGACGTCATCTATACTATAGACGTCATCTATACTATAAACGTCATCTATACTATAGACCTCATCTATACTATAGACGTCATCTATGCTATAGACGTCATCTATACTATAGACGTCATCTATACTATAGACGTCATCTATACTATAGACTTCATCTATACTATAGACGTCATCTATACTATAGACGTCATCTATACTATAGACGTCATCTATACTATAGACGTCATCTATATTATTGACGTTATCTTTACTATGGACGTCATCTATACTATGTACATCATCTCTACTATAGACGTCATCTATACTATAGACGCCATCTATACTATAGACGTCATCTATACTATAGACGCCATCTATACTATAGACGTCATCTATACTATAGACGTCATCTATACTATAGACGTCATCTATACTATAGACGTCAGCTACACTATCATCTATACTATAGACTTCATCTATACTATAGACGTCATCTATACTATGGACGTCATCTATACTATAGACGTCATCTATACTATAGACGTCATCTATACTATAGACGTCAGCTACACTATCATCTATACTATAGACTTCATCTATACTATAGACGTCATCTATACTATAGACGTCATCTATACAATAGACGTCATCTATACTATAGCTGTCTTCTATACTATAGACGTCATCTATACTATAGACGTCATCTATACTATAGACGTCATCTATAATATAGACGTCATCTATACTATAGACGTCATCTATGCTATAGACGTCATCTATATTATAGACGTCATCTATACTATAGACTTCATCTATACTATAGACGTCATCTATACTATACACGTCATCTATACTATAGACATCATCTATACAATAGACATCATCTATACAATAGACATCATCTATACTATAGATGTCATCTATACTATAGACGTCATCTTTACTATAGACGTCATCTATACTATAGACGTCATCTATAATATAGACGTCATCTATACTATAGACGTCATCTATACTATAGACGTCATCTATACTATAGACGTCATCTATGCTATAGACGTCATCTATACTATAGACGTCATCTATACTATAGACGTCATCTATACTATAGACGTCATCTATACTATTGACGTCATCTATACTATAGACGTCATCTATACTATAGACGTCATCTATACTATAGACGTCATCTATACTATTGACGTTATCTTTACTATGGACGTCATCTATACTATGTACATCATCTCTACTATAGACGTCATCTATACTATAGACGTCATGTATACTATAGACGTCATCTATACTATAGACGTCATGTATACTATAGACGTCATCTATACTATAGACGTCATCTATACTATAGACGTCATCTATACTATAGACGTCATCTATACTATAGACGTCATCTATACTATAGACGTCATCTATACTATAGACGTCATCTATACTATAGACGTCATCTATACTATAGACGTCATCTATACTATAGATGTCATCAATACTATAGACGTCATCTATACTATAGACGTCATCTATACTATGGACGTCATCTATACTATAGACGTCATCTATACGTCATCTATACGTCATCTATACTATAGACGTCATCTATACTATAGACGTCATCTATACTATAGACGTCATCTATACTATAGACGTCATCTATACTATAGACGTCATCTATACTATAGACGTCATCTATACTATAGACGTCATCTATACTATAGATGTCATCAATACTATAGACGTCATCTCTACTATAGACGTCATCTCTACTATAGACGTCATCTCTACTATAGACGTCATCTGTACTATAGACGTCATCTCTACTATAGACGTCATCTATACTATAGACGTCATCTATATATAGACGTCATTTATATATAGACGTCATCTATATATAGACGTCATCTATACTATAGACGTCATCTATACTAAAGACGTCATCTATACTATAGACGTCATCTATACTATAGATGTCGTCTATACTATAGACGTCATCTATACAATAGACGTCATCAATACTATAGACGTCATCAATACTACAGACATCATAAATACTATAGACGTCATCAATACTATAAATGTCATCTTTCTATAGACGTCATCTATACTATAGACGTCATCTATACTATAGACGTCATCTATACTATAGACGTCATCTATACTATAGACGTCATCTATACTATAGACGTCATCTATACTATAGACGTCATCTATACTATAGACGTCATCTATACTATAGCTGTCATCTATACTATAGACGTCATCTACACTATAGACGTCATCTATACTATAGACGTCATCTATACTATAGACGTCATCTATACTATAGACGTCATCTATAATATAGACGTCATCTATACTATAGACGTCATCTATACTATAGACGTCATCTATACTATAGACGTCATCTATGCTATAGACGTCATCTATACTATAGACGTCATCTATACTATAGACGTCATCTATACTATAGACGTCATCTATACTATTGACGTCATCTATACTATAGACGTCATCTATACTATAGACGTCATCTATACTATAGACGTCATCTATACTATTGACGTTATCTTTACTATGGACGTCATCTATACTATGTACATCATCTCTACTATAGACGTCATCTATACTATAGACGTCATGTATACTATAGACGTCATCTATACTATAGACGTCATCTGTACTATAGACGTCATCTATACTATAGACGTCATCTATACTATAGACGTCATCTATACTATAGACGTCATCTATACTATAGACGTCATCTATACTATAGACGTCATCTATACTATAGACGTCATCTATACTATAGATGTCATCAATACTATAGACGTCATCTATACTATAGACGTCATCTATACTATGGACGTCATCTATACTATAGACGTCATCTATACGTCATCTATACGTCATCTATACTATAGACGTCATCTATACTATAGACGTCATCTATACTATAGACGTCATCTATACTATAGACGTCATCTATACTATAGACGTCATCTATACTATAGACGTCATCTATACTATAGATGTCATCAATACTATAGACGTCATCTCTACTATAGACGTCATCTCTACTATAGACGTCATCTCTACTATAGACGTCATCTGTACTATAGACGTCATCTCTACTATAGACGTCATCTATACTATAGACGTCATCTATATATAGACGTCATTTATATATAGACGTCATCTATATATAGACGTCATCTATACTATAGACGTCATCTATACTAAAGACGTCATCTATACTATAGACGTCATCTATACTATAGATGTCGTCTATACTATAGACGTCATCTATACAATAGACGTCATCAATACTATAGACGTCATCAATACTTCAGACATCATAAATACTATAGACGTCATCAATACTATAAATGTCATCTTTCTATAGACGTCATCTATACTATAGACGTCATCTATACTATAGACGTCATCTATACTATAGACGTCATCTATACTATAGCTGTCATCTATACTATAGACGTCATCTACACTATAGACGTCATCTATACTATAGACGTCATCTATACTATAGACGTCATCTATACTATAGACGTCATCTATACTATAGACGTCATCTTTACTATAGACGTCATCTATACTATAGACGTCATCTTTACTAGTCGTCGTCTATACTATAGATGTCGTCTATACTATAGTCGTCATCTGTACTATATATGTCGTCTATACTATAGTCGTCATCTATACTATATATGTCGTCTATACTTAGACGTCATCTATACTATAGATGTCGTCTATACTATAGACGTCATCTTTACTATAGACGTGACGTCATCAATACTATAGACGTCATCAATACTATAAATGTCATCTATACTATAGACTCATCTATGCTATAGACGTCATCTATACTATAGACGTCATCTATGCTATAGACGTCATCTATACTATAGACGTCATCTATGCTATAGACGTCATCACTACTATAGACGTCATCTATACTATAGACGTCATGTATACTATAGACGTCATCTATACTATAGACGTCATCTATACTATAGACGTCATCTATACTATAGACGTCATCTATACTATAGACGTCATCTATACTATAGACGTCATCTATACTATAGACGTAATCTATACTATAGACGTCATCTATACTATAGACGTCATCTTTACTATAGACGTCATCACTACTATAGAAGTCATCACTACTATAGACGTCATCTATACTATAGACGTCATGTATACTATAGACGTCATCTATACTATAGCTGTCATCTATACTATAGCTGTCATCTTCACTATAGACGTCATCTATACTATAGACGTCATCTATACTATAGACGTCATCTATACTATAGACGTCATCTATACTATAGACGTCATCTATACTATAGACGTCATCTATACTATAGACGTCATCTATACTATAGACGTCATCTATACTATAGACGTCATCTATACTATAGACGTCATCTATACTATAGACGTCATCTATACCATAGACGTCATCTATACTATAGTCGTCATCTATACCATAGACGTCATCTATACTATAGTCGTCATCTATACTATAGATGTCGTCTATACAATAGTCGTCATTTTTTCTATAGATGTCGTCTATACAATAGTCGTCATTTATACTATAGATGTCGTCTATACTATAGACGTCATCTATACTATAGATGTCGTCTATACTATAGACGTCATCTATACTATAGACGTCATCTATACTAAAGACGTCATCTATACTATAGACGTCATCTATACTATAGTCGTCATCTATACTATAGACGTCATCTATACTATAGACGTCATCTATACTATAGACGTCATCTATACTATAGACGTCATCTATACTATAGACGTCATCTATACTATTGACGTCATCTATACTATAGACGTCATCTATACTATAGACGTCATCTATACTATAGACGTCATCTATACTATAGACGTCATCACTACTATAGAAGTCATCACTACTATAGACGTCATCTATACTATAGACGTCATGTATACTATAGACGTCATCTATACTATAGCTGTCATCTATACTATAGCTGTCATCTTCACTATAGACGTCATCTATACTATAGACGTCATCTATACTATAGACGTCATCTATACTATAGACGTCATCTATACTATAGACGTCATCTATACTATAGTCGTCATCTATACTATAGATGTCGTCTATACTATAGATGTCATCTATACTATAGACGTCATCTATACTATAGACGTCATCTATACTACAGACATCATAAATACTATAGACGTCATCAATACTATAAATGTCATCTTTCTATAGACGTCATCTATACTATAGACGTCATCTATACTATAGACGTCATCTATACTATAGACGTCATCTATACTATAGACGTCATCTATACTATAGACGTCATCTATACTATAGACGTCATCTATACTATAGACGTCATCTATACTATAGCTGTCATCTATACTATAGACGTCATCTACACTATAGACGTCATCTATACTATAGACGTCATCTATACTATAGACGTCATCTATACTATAGACGTCATCTATACTATAGACGTCATCTTTACTATAGACGTCATCTATACTATAGACGTCATCTTTACTAGTCGTCATCTATACTATAGATGTCGTCTATACTATAGTCGTCATCTATACTATATATGTCGTCTATACTATAGTCGTCATCTATACTATATATGTCGTCTATACTTAGACGTCATCTATACTATAGATGTCGTCTATACTATAGACGTCATCTTTACTATAGACGTGACGTCATCAATACTATAGACGTCATCAATACTATAAATGTCATCTATACTATAGACTCATCTATGCTATAGACGTCATCTATACTATAGACGTCATCTATGCTATAGACGTCATCTATACTATAGACGTCATCTATGCTATAGACGTCATCACTACTATAGACGTCATCTATACTATAGACGTCATGTATACTATAGACGTCATCTATACTATAGACGTCATCTATACTATAGACGTCATCTATACTATAGACGTAATCTATACTATAGACGTCATCTATACTATAGACGTCATCTTTACTATAGACGTCATCACTACTACAGAAGTCATCACTACTATAGACGTCATCTATACTATAGACGTCATGTATACTATAGACGTCATCTATACTATAGCTGTCATCTATACTATAGCTGTCATCATCACTATAGACGTCATCTATACTATAGACGTCATCTATACTATAGACGTCATCTATACTATAGGCGTCATCTATACTATAGACGTCATCTATACTATAGACGTCATCTATACTATAGACGTCATCTATACTATAGACGTCATGTATACTATAGACGTCATCTATACTATAGACGTCATCTATACCATAGACGTCATCTATACTATAGTCGTCATCTATACCATAGACGTCATCTATACTATAGTCGTCATCTATACTATAGATGTCGTCTATACAATAGTCGTCATTTTTTCTATAGATGTCGTCTATACAATAGTCGTCATTTATACTATAGATGTCGTCTATACTATAGACGTCATCTATACTATAGATGTCATCTATACTATAGATGTCATCTATACTATAGACGTCATCTATACTAAAGACGTCATCTATACTATAGACGTCATCTATACTATAGTCGTCATCTATACTATAGACGTCATCTATACTATAGACGTCATCTATACTATAGACGTCATCTATACTATAGACGTCATCTATACTATTGACGTCATCTATACTATAGACGTCATCTATACTATAGACGTCATCTATACTATAGACGTCATCTATACTATAGACGTCATCACTACTATAGAAGTCATCACTACTATAGACGTCATCTATACTATAGACGTCATGTATACTATAGACGTCATCTATACTATAGCTGTCATCTATACTATAGCTGTCATCTTCACTATAGACGTCATCTATACTATAGACGTCATCTATACTATAGACGTCATCTATACTATAGACGTCATCTATACTATAGACGTCATCTATACTATAGTCGTCATCTATACTATAGATGTCGTCTATACTATAGATGTCATCTATACTATAGACGTCATCAATACTATAGACGTCATCGATACTATAGACATCATCAATACTATAAATGCCATCTATACAATAGACGTCATCTATACTCTAGACGTCAACTATGCTATAGACGTCATCTATACTATAGACGTCATCTATGCTATAGACGTCATCTATACTATAGACGTCATCTATACTATAGACGTCATCTATACTATAGACGTCATCTATACTATAGACGTCATCTATACTATAGACGTCATCTACACTATAGACGTCATCTATACTATAGACGTCATCTATACTATAGACGTCATCTATACTAGTCGTCATCTATACTATAGACGTCATCTATGCTATAGACGTCATCTATACTATAGACGTCATCTATACTATAGACGTCATCTATACTATAGATGTCATCTATGCTATAGACGTCATCTATGCTATAGACGTCATCTATACTATAGACGTCATCTATACTATAGACGTCATCTATACTATAGACGTCATCTATACTATAGACGTCATCTATACTATAGACATCATCTATACTATAGACGTCATCTATACTATAGACGTCATCGATACTATAGACATCATCAATACTATAAATGCCATCTATACAATAGACGTCATCTATACTCTAGACGTCAACTATGCTATAGACGTCATCTATACTATAGACGTCATCTATGCTATAGACGTCATCTGTACTATAGACGTCATCTATACTATAGACGTCATCTATACTATAGACGTCATCTATACTATAGACGTCATCTACACTATAGACGTCATCTATACTATAGACGTCATCTATACTATAGACGTCATCTATACTATAGACGTCATCTATACTATAGACGTCATCTATACTATAGACGTCATCTATACTATAGACGTCATCTATACTATAGACGTCATCTATACTATAGACGTCATCTATACTATAGACGTCATCTACACTATAGACGTCATTTACACTATAGACGTCATCTATACTATAGACGTCATCTATACTATAGACGTCATCTATACTATAGACGTCATCTATACTATAGACGTCATCTATACTATAGACGTCATCTATACTATAGACGTCATCTATACTATAGCTGTCATCTATACAATAGACGTCATCTATACTATAGCTGTCATCTAAGCTATAGACGTCATCTATACTATAGACGTCATCTATACTATAGACGTCATCTATACTATAGACGTCATCTATACTATAGACGTCTTCTATACTATAGACGTCATCTATACAATAGACGTCATCTATACTATAGACGTCATCTATACAATAGACGTCATCTATACTATAGACGTCATCTATACTATAGACGTCATCTATACTATAGACGTCATCTATACTATAGACGTCATCTATACTATAGACGTCATCTATACTATAGACGTCATCTATACTATAGACGTCATCTATACTAGTCGTCATCTATACTATAGATGTCATCTATGCTATAGACGTCATCTATGCTATAGACGTCATCTATGCTATAGACGTCATCTATACTATAGACGTCATCTATACTATAGACGTCATCTATACTATAGACGTCATCTATACTATAGACGTCATCTATACTATAGACGTCATCTATACTATAGACATCATCTATACTATAGACGTCATCTATACTATAGACCTAATCTATACTATAGACGTCATCTATACTATGGACGTCATCTATACTATAGACGTCTTCACTACTATAGAAGTCATCACTACTATAGACGTCATCTGTACTATAGACGTCATGTATACTATAGACGTCATCTATACTATAGCTGTCATCTATAACATAGCTGTCATCTATACTATAGCTGTCATCTTCACTATAGACGTCATCTATACTATAGACGTCATCTATACTATAGACGTCATCTATACTATAGACGTCATCTATACTATAGACGTCATCTATACTATAGACGTCATCTATACTATAGACGTTATCTATACCATAGACGTCATCTATACTATAGTCGTCATCTATACCATAGACGTCATCTATACTATAGTCGTCATCTATACTATAGATATCGTCTATACAATAGTCGTCATTTTTTCTATAGATGTCGTCTATACAATAGTCGTCATTTATACTATAGATGTCGTCTATACTATAGACGTCATCTATACTATAGATGTCGTCTATACTAAAGACGTCATCTATACTATAGACGTCATCTATACTATAGTCGTCATCTATACTATAGACGTCATCTATACTATAGACGTCATCTATACTATAGACGTCATCTATACTATAGACGTCATCTATACTATTGACGTCATCTATACTATAGACGTCATCTATACTATAGACGTCATCTATACTATAGTCATCATCGATACTATAGACATCATCAATACTATAGACGTCATCAATACTATAAATGTCATCTATACAATAGACGTCATCTATACTATAGACGTCATCTATACTATAGACGTCATCTATACTATAGACGTCATCTATACTATAGACGTCATCTATACTATAGACGTCATCTATACTATAGACGTCATCTATACTATAGACGTCATCTATACTATAGACGTCATCTATACTATAGACGTCATCTATACTATAGACGTCATCTATACTATAGACGTCATCTATACTATAGACGTCATCTATGCTATAGACGTCATCTATACTATAGACGTCATCTATACTATAGTCGTCATATATACTATAGATGTCGTCTATATAATAGTCGTCATTTATACTATATAGTATAAAAGTCGTCTATACTATAGACGTGATCTATACAATAGACGTCATCAATACTATAGAAGTCATCAATACTATAGACATCATAAATACTATAGACGTCATCAAGACTATAAATGTTATCTATACTATAGACGTCATCTATACTATAGACGTCATCTATACTATAGACGTCATCTATACTATAGACGTCATCTATACTATAGACGTCATCTATACTATAGACGTCATCTATACTATAGCTGTTATCTATACAATAGACGTCATCTATACTATAGACGTCATCTACACTATAGACGTCATCTATACTATAGACGTCATCTATACTATAGACGTCATCTATACTATAGACGTCATCTATACTATAGACGTCATCTATACTATAGACGTTATCTATACTATAGACGTCATCTATACTATAGACGTCATCTATACTATAGACGTCATCTATACTATAGACGTCATCTATACTATAGACGTCATCTATACTATAGACGTCATCTATACTAGTCGTCATCTATACTATAGTCGTCATCTATACTATAAATGTCGTCTATACTATAGACGTCATTTATACTATAGACGTCATCTATACTATAGACGGCATCTATACTATAGACGTCATCTATACTATAGACGTCATCTATACTATAGACGTCATCTATACTATAGACGTCATCTACACTATAGACGTCATCTATACTATAGACGTCATCTCTACTATAGACTTCATCTCTACTATAGACGTCATCTCTACTATAGACGTCATCTGTACTATAGACGTCATCTCTACTATATACGTCATCTATACTATAGACGTCATCTATATATAGACGTCATCTATATATAGACGTCATCTATATATAGACGTCATCTATATATAGACGTCATCTATATATAGACGTCATCTATACTATAGACGTCATATATACTATAGACGTCATCTATACTATAGATGTCGTCTATACTATAGACGTCATCTATACAATAGACGTCATCAATACTATAGACGTCATCAATACTATAGACATCATAAATACTATAGACGTCATCAATACTATAAATGTCATCTATACTATAGACGTCATCTATACTATAGACGTCATCTATACTATAGACGTCATCTATACTATAGACGTCATCTATACTATAGACGTCATCTATACTATAGACGTCATCTATACTATAGCTGTCATCTATACAATAGACGTCATCTATACTATAGCTGTCATCTAAACTATAGACGTCATAAATACTATAGACGTCATCAATACTATAAATGTCATCTATACTATAGACGTCATCTATACTATAGACGTCATCTATACTATACTATAGACGTCATCTATACTATACTATAGACGTCATCTATACTATAGCTGACGTCTATACTATAGCTGTCATCTATACTATAGACGTCATCTATACTATAGACGTCATCTATACTATAGACGTCATCTATACTATAGATGTCGTCTATACTATAGACGTCATCTATACAATAGACGTCATCAATACTATAGACGTCATCAATACTATAGACATCATATATACTATAGACGTCATCAATACTATAAATGTCATCTATACTATAGACGTCATCTATACTATAGACGTCATCTATACTATAGACGTCATCTATACTATAGACGTCATCTATACTATACACGTCATCTATACTATAGACGTCATCTATACTATAGCTGTCATCTATACAATAGACGTCATCTATACTATAGCTGTCATCTAAACTATAGACGTCATCTATACTATAGCTGTCATCTATACAATAGACGTCATCTATACTATAGCTGTCATCTAAACTATAGACGTCATCTATACTATAGACGTCATCTATACTATAGACGTCATCTATACTATAGACGTCATCTATACTATAGACGTCATCTATACTATAGACGTCATCTATACTATAGACGTGACGTCATCAATACTATAGACGTCATCAATACTATAAATGTCATCTATACTATAGACGTCATCTATGCTATAGACGTCATCTATAATAGACGTCATCTATAATAGACGTCATCTATGCTATAGACGTCATCTATACTATAGACGTCATCTATACTATAGACGTCATCTATACTATAGACGTCATCTATACTATAGACGTCATCTATACTATAGACGTCATCCATACTATAGACGTCATCTATACTATAGACATCATCTATACTATAGACGTCATCTATACTAAAGACGTCATCTATACTATAGACGTCATCTATACTATAGACGTCATCTATACTATAGACGTCATCTATACTATAGACGTCATCTATACTATAGACGTCATCTATACTATAGACGTCATCTATACTATAGACGTCATCTCTACTATAGACTTCATCTCTACTATAGACGTCATCTCTACTATAGACGTCATCTCTACTATAGACGTCATCTATACTATAGACGTCATATCTACTATAGACGTCATCTATACTATAGACGTCATCTATATATAGACGTCATCTATATATAGACGTCATCTATATATAGACGTCATCTATACTATACACGTCATCTATACTATAGACGTCATCTATACTATAGACGTCATCTATACTATAGATGTCGTCTATACTATAGACGTCATCTATACAATAGACGTCATCAATACTATAGACGTCATCAATACTATAGACATCATAAATACTATAGACGTCATCAATACTATAAATGTCATCTATACTATAGACGTCATCTATACTATAGACGTCATCTATACTATAGACGTCATCTATACTATAGACGTCATCTATAATATAGACGTCATCTACACTATAGACATCATCTATACTATAGCTGTCATCTATACTATAGACGTCATCTACACTATAGACGTCATCTATACTATAGACGTCATCTATACTATAGACGTCATCTATACTATAGACGTCATCTATACTATAGACGTCATCTATACTATAGACGTCATCTATACTAGTCGTCATCTATACTATAGATGTCGTCTATACTATAGTCGTCATCTATACTATATATGTCGTCTATACTATAGACGTCATCTATACTATAGATGTCGTCTATACTATAGACGTCATCTATACTATAGACGTGTAGTCATCAATACTATAGACGTCATCAATACTATAAATGTCATCTATACTATAGACGTCATCTATGCTATAGACGTCATCTATACTATAGACGTCATCTATACTATAGACGTCATCTATGCTATAGACGTCATCTATACTATAGACGTCATCTATACTATAGACGTCATCTATACTATAGACGTCATCTATACTATAGACGTGATCTATACTATAGACATCATCTATACTATAGACGTCATCTATACTATAGACGTAATCTATACTATAGACGTCATCTATACTATAGACGTCATCTATACTATAGACGTCATCTATACTATAGACGTCATCTATACTATAGACGGCATCTATACTATAGACGTCATCTATACTATAGACGTCATCTATACTATAGACGTCATCTACACTATAGACGTCATCTATACTATAGACGTCATCTCTACTATAGACTTCATCTCTACTATAGACGTCATCTCTACTATAGACGTCATCTATACTATAGACGTCATCTCTACTATAGACGTCATCTATACTATAGACGTCATCTATACTATAGACGTCATCTATATAAAGACGTCATCTATATATAGACGTCATCTATATATAGACGTCATCTATACTATAGTCGTCATATATACTATAGACGTCATCTATACTATAGCTGTCATCTATAAAATAGACGTCATCTATACTATAGCTGTCATCTAAACTATAGACGTCATAAATACTATAGACGTCATCAATACTATAGACATCATAAATACTATAGACGTCATCAATACTATAAATGTCATCTATACTATAGACGTCATCTATACTATAGACGTCATCTATACTATAGACGTCATCTATACTATAGACGTCATCTATACTATAGACGTCATCTATACTATAGCTGTCATCTATAAAATAGACGTCATCTATACTTAGCTGTCATCTAAACTATAGACGTCATAAATACTAAAGACGTCATCAATACTATAAATGTCATCTATACTATAGACGTCATCTATACTATAGACGTCATCTATACTATAGACGTCATCTATACTATAGACGTCATCTATACTATAGACGTCATCTATACTATAGACGTCATCTATACTATAGCTGTCATCTATACTATAGACGTCATCTATACTATAGCTGTCATCTATACTATAGACGTCATCTATACTATAGACGTCATCTATACTATAGATGTCGTCTTTACTATAGACGTCATCTATACAATAGACGTCATCAATACTATAGACGTCATCAATACTATAGACATCATAAATACTATAGACGTCATCTCTACTATAGACGTCATCTCTACTATAGACGTCATCTATACTATAGACGTCATCTCTACTATAGACGTCATCTATACTATAGACGTCATCTATACTATAGCTGTCATCTATACTATAGACGTCATCTATACTATAGCTGTCATCTATACTATAGACGTCATCTATACTATAGACGTCATCTATACTATAGACGTCATCTATACTATAGACGTCATCTATACTATGGACGTCATTTATACTATAGACGTCATCTATACTATAGACGTCATCTATACTATAGAGGTCATCTACACTATAGACGTCATCTATGCAATAGACATCATCTATACTATAGCTGTCATCTATACTATAGACGTCATCTATACTATAGACGTAATCTATACTATAGACGTCATCTATACTATAGACGTCATCTATACTATAGACGTCATCACTACTATAGAAGTCATCACTACTATAGACGTCATCTATACTATAGACGTCATCACTACTATAGAAGTCATCACTACTATAAACGTCATCTATACTATAGACGTCATGTATACTATAGACGTCATCTATACTATAGCTGTCATCTATACTATAGCTGTCATCTTCACTATAGACGTCATCTATACTATAGACGTCATCTATGCTATAGACGTCATCTATACTATAGACGTCATCTATACTATAGACGTCATCTATACTATAGACGTCATCTATACCATAGACGTCATCTATACTACAGTCGTCATCTATACAATAGACGTCATCTATACTATAGTCGTCATCTATACTATAGATGTCGTCAATACAATAGTCGTCATTTTTTCTATAGATGTCGTCTATACAATAGTCGTCATTTATACTATAGATGTCGTCTATACTATAGACGTCATCTATACTATAGATGTCATCTATACTATAGATGTCGTCTATACTATAGACGTCATCTATACTATAGACGTCATCTATACTATCGACGTCATCTATACTATAGACGTCATCTATACTATAGACGTCATCTATACTATAGACGTCATCTATACTATAGACGTCATCTATACTATAGACGTCATCTATACTATAGACGTCATCTATACTATAGACGTCATCTATACTATAGTCGTCATCTATACTATAGATGTCGTCTATACTATAGATGTCATCTATACTATAGACGTCATCAATACTATAGACGTCATCGATACTATAGACATCATCAATACTATAGACGTCATCTATACTCTAGACGTCAACTATGCTATAGACGTCATCTATACTATAGACGTCATCTATACTATAGACGTCATCTATACTATAGACGTCATCTATACTATAGACGTCATCTATACTATAGACGTCATCTATACTATAGACGTCATCTATACTATAGACGTCATCTATACTATAGACGTCATCTATACTATAGACGTCATCTATACTATAGACGTCATCTATACTATAGACGTCATCTATACTATAGACGTCATCTATACTATAGACGTCATCTATACTATAGACGTCATCTATACTGTAGACGTCATCTATACTATAGACGTCATCTATACTATAGACGTCATCTATACTATAGACGTCATCTATACTATAGACGTCATCTAAATTATAGACGTCATCTATAGTATAGACGTCATCTATACTATAGACGTCATCTATACTATAGACATCATCAATACTATAGACGTCATCAATACTATAGACGTCATCAATACTATAGACGTCATCAATACTATAGACGTCATCAATACTATAGACGTCATCAATACTATAAACGTCATCTATACTATAAACGTCATCTATGCTATAGACGTCATCTATACTATAGACGTCAACTATACTCTAGACGTCATCTATAATATAGACGTCATCTACACTACAAACGTCATCTATAATATAGACGTCATCTATACTATAGACGTCATCTATACTATAGACGTCATCTATACTATAGACGTCATCTATACTATAGACGTCATCTATTCTATAGACGTCATCTATACTATAGACGTCATCTATACTATAGACGTCATCTATACTATAGACGTCATCTATACTATAGACGTCATCTATACTATAGACGTCATCTATACTATAGACGTCATCTATACTATAGACGTCATCTATACTATAGACGTCATCTATACTATAGACGTCATCTATACTATAGACGTCATCTATACTATAGACGTCATCTATAATATAGACGTCATCTATACTATAGACGTCATCTATACTATAGACGTCATCTATACAATATACGTCATCTATACAATAGACGTCATCTATACTATAGACGTCATCTATACTATAGACCTCATCTGTACTATAGACCTCATCTATACTATAGACGTCATCTATACTATAGACGTCATCTATACTATAGACGTCATCTATACTATAGACGTCATCTATACTATAGACGTCATCTCTACTATAGACGTCATCTCTACTAAAGACGTCATCTATACTATAGACGTCATCTCTACTATAGACGTCATCTATACTATAGACGTCATCTATATATAGACGTCATCTATATATAGACGTCATCTATATATAGACGTCATCTATACTATAGACGTCATCTATACTATAGATGTCGTCTATACTATAGACGTCATCTATACAATAGACGTCATCAATACTATAGACGTCATCAATACTATAGACATCATAAATACTATAGACGTCATCAATACTATAAATGTCATCTATACTATAGACGTCATCTATACTATAGATGTCATCTATACTATAGACGTCATCTATACTATAGACGTCATCTATACTATAGACGTCATCTATACTATAGACGTCATCTATACTATAGACGTCATCTATACTATAGACGTCATCTATACTATAGACGTCATCTATACTATAGACGTCATCTATACTATAGACGTCATCTATACTATAGACGTCATCTATACTATAGACGTCATCTATACTATAGACGTCATCTATACTATAGACGTCATCAATACTATAGATGCCATCAATACTATAGACGTCATCTATACTATAGACGTCATCAATACTATAGACGTCATCTATATTATAGACGTCATCTATACTATAGACGTCATCTATACTATGGACGTTATCTTTACTATGGACGTCATCAATACTATGTACATCATCTCTACTATAAACGTCATCTATACTATAGACGTCATCTATATTATAGACGTCATCTATATTATAGACGTCATCTATATTATAGACGTCACCTATACTATAGACGTCATCTATACTATAGACGTCATCTATATATAGACGTCATCTATATATAGACGTCATCTATATATAGACGTCATCTATACTATGGACGTCATCTATACTATGGACGTCATTTATACTATAGATGTCGTCTATACTATAGACGTCATCTATACAATAGACGTCATCAATACTATAGACGTCATCAATACTATAGACATCATAAATACTATAGACGTCATCAATACTATAAATGTCATCTATACTATAGACGTCATCTATACTATAGACGTCATCTATACTATAGACGTCATCTATACTATAGACGTCATCTATACTATTGACGTCATCTATACAATATACGTCATCTATACAATAGACGTCATCTATACTATAGACGTCATCTATACTATAGACGTCATCTATACTATAGACGTCATCTATACTATAGACGTCATCTATACTATAGACGTCATCTCTACTATAGACGTCATCTCTACTATAGACGTCATCTCTACTATAGACGTCATCTATACTATAGACGTCATCTCTACTATAGACGTCATCTATACTATAGACGTCATCTATATATAGACGTCATCTATATATAGACGTCATCTATATATAGACGTCATCTATATATAGACGTCATCTATACTATAGACGTCATCAATACTATAGACGTCATCTCTGCTATAGACGTCATCTATACTATAGACGTCATCTCTACTATAGACGTCATCTATACTATAGACGTCATCTATATATAGACGTCATCTATATATAGACGTCATCTATACATAGACGTCATCTATACTATAGACGTCATCTATATATAGACGTCATCTATATATAGACGTCATCTATACTATAGACGTCATCTATACTATAGACGTCATCAATACTATAGACGTCATCAATACTATAGATGCCATCAATACTATAGACGTCATCTATACTATAGACGTCATCAATACTATAGACGTCATCTATACTATAGACGTCATCAATACTATAGACGTCATCTATACTATAGACGTCATCTATACTATAGACGTCATCTATACTATGGACGTTATCTTTACTATGGACGTCATCTATACTATGTACATCATCTCTACTATAAACGTCATCTATACTATAGACGTCATCTATATTATAGACGTCATCTATATTATAGACGTCATCTATATTATAGACGTCATCTATGTTATAGACGTCATCTATAGTATAGACGTCATCTATACTATAGACTTCATCTATACTATAGACGTCTTCTATACTATAGACGTCATCTATACTATAGACGTCATCTATACTATAGATGTCATCAATACTATAGATGTCATCAATACTATAGACGTCATCTATACTATAGACGTCATCTGTACTATAGACGTCATCTATACTATAGACGTCATCTATACTATAGACGTCATCTATACTATAGACGTCATCTATACTATAGACGTCATCTATACTATAGACGTCATCTATACTATAGACGCCATCTATACTATAGACGTCATCTATAGTATGACGCCATCTATACTATAGACGTCATCTATACTATAGACGTCAGCTACACTATCATCTATACTATAGAATTCATCTATACTATAGACGTCATCTATACTATAGACGTCATCTATACTATAGAGGTCATCTACACTATAGACGTCATCTATGAAATAGACATCATCTATACTATAGCTGTCATCTATACTATAGACGTTATCTATACTATAGACGTCATCTATACTATAGACGTCATCTATAATATAGACGTCATCTATACTATAGACGTCATCTATACTATAGACGTCATCTATAATATAGACGTCATCTATACTATAGACGTCATCTATACTATAGACGTCATCTATACTATAGACGTCATCTATACCATAGACGTCATCTATACTATAGACGTCATCTATAATATAGACGTTATCTATACTATAGACGTCATCTATACTATAGACGTCATCTATAATATAGACGTCATCTATACTATAGACGTCATCTATATATAGACGTCATCTATACTATGGACGTCATCTATACTATGGACGTCATTTATACTATGGACGTCATTTATACTATAGACGTCATCTATACTATAGACGTCATCTATACTATAGAGGTCATCTACACTATAGACGTCATCTATGCAATAGACATCATCTATACTATAGCTGTCATCTATACTATAGACGTTATCTATACTATAGACGTCATCTATACTATAGACGTCATCTATAATATAGACGTCATCTATACTATAGACGTCATCTATACTATAGACGTCATCTATAATATAGACGTCATCTATACTATAGACGTCATCTATACTATAGACGTCATCTATACTATAGACGTCATCTATACTATAGACGTCATCTATACCATAGACGTCATCTATACTATAGACGTCATCTATAATATAGACGTTATCTATACTATAGACGTCATCTATACTATAGACGTCATCTATAATATAGACGTCATCTATACTATAGACGTCATCTATATATAGACGTCATCTATACTATGGACGTCATCTATACTATAGACGTCATCTATAATATAGTCGTCATTTATACTATAGATGTCGTCTATACTATAGACGTCATCTATAATATAGTCGTCATTTATACTATAGATGTCGTCTATACTATAGACGTCATCTATACTATAGATGTCGTCTATACTATAGACGTCATCTATACTATAGACGTCATCTATACTATAGACGTCATCTATACTATAGACGTCATCTATACTATAGACGTCATCTATACTATAGACGTCATCTATACTATAGACGTCATCTATACTATAGACGTCATCTATACTATAGACGTCATCTATACTATAGACGTCATCTATACTATAGACGTCATCTATACTATAGACGTCATCTATACTATAGACGTCATCTATACTATAGACGTCATCTATACTATAGACGTCATCTATACTATAGACGTCATCTCTACTATAGACTTCATCTCTACTATAGACGTCATCTCTACTATAGACGTCATCTCTACTATAGACGTCATCTATACTATAGACGTCATCTCTACTATAGACGTCATCTATACCATAGACGTCATCTATATATAGACGTCATCTATATATAGACGTCATCTATACTATACACGTCATCTATACTATAGACGTCATCTATACTATAGACGTCATCTATACTATAGATGTCGTCTATACTATAGACGTCATCTATACAATAGACGTCATCAATACTATAGACGTCATCAATACTATAGACATCATAATTACTATAGACGTCATCAATACTATAAATGTAAAACTATATACGTCATCTATACTATAGACGTCATCTATACTATAGACGTCATCTATACTATAGACGTCATCTATACTATAGCTGTCATCTATACTATAGACGTCATCTACACTATAGACGTCATCTATACTATAGACGTCATCTATACTATAGACGTCATCTATACTATAGACGTCATCTATACTATAGACGTCATCTATACTATAGACGTCATCTATACTAGTCGTCATCTATACTATAGATGTCGTCTATACTATAGTCGTCATCTATACTATATATGTCGTCTGTACTATAGACGTCATCTATACTATAGACGTGACGTCATCAATACTATAGACGTCATCAATACTATAAATGTCATCTATACTATAGACGTCATCTATACTATAGACGTCATCTATACTATAGACGTCATCTATACTATAGACGTCATCTATACTATAGACGTCATCTATACTATAGACGTCATCTATACTATAGACGTCATCTATACTATAGACGTCATCTATACTATAGACGTCATCTATACTATAGACATCATCTATACTATAGACGTCATCTATACTATAGACGTAATCTATACTATAGACGTCATCTATACTATAGACGTCATCTATACTATAGACGTCATCACTACTATAGAAGTCATCACTACTATAGACGTCATCTATACTATAGACGTCATCACTACTATAGAAGTCATCACTACTATAAACGTCATCTATACTATAGACGTCATGTATACTATAGACGTCATCTATACTATAGCTGTCATCTATACTATAGCTGTCATCTTCACTATAGACGTCATCTATACTATAGACGTCATCTATACTATAGACGTCATCTATACTATAGACGTCATCTATACTATAGACGTCATCTATACTATAGACGTCATCTATACCATAGACGTCATCTATACTACAGTCGTCATCTATACAATAGACGTCATCTATACTATAGTCGTCATCTATACTATAGATGTCGTCAATACAATAGTCGTCATTTTTTCTATAGATGTCGTCTATACAATAGTCGTCATTTATACTATAGATGTCGTCTATACTATACACGTCATCTATACTATAGACGTCATCTATACTATAGACGTCATCTATACTATAGACGTCATCTATACTATAGACGTCATCTATACTATAGACGTCATCTATACTATAGACGTCATCTATACTATAGACGTCATCTATACTATAGTCGTCATCTATACTATAGATGTCGTCTATACTATAGATGTCATCTATACTATAGACGTCATCAATACTATAGACGTCATCGATACTATAGACATCATCAATACTATAGACGTCATCTATACTCTAGACGTCAACTATGCTATAGACGTCATCTATACTTAGACGTCATCTATACTATAGACGTCATCTATACTATAGACGTCATCTATACTATAGACGTCATCTATACTATAGACGTCATCTATACTATAGACGTCATCTATACTATAGACGTCATCTATACTATAGACGTCATCTATACTATAGACGTCATCTATACTATAGACGTCATCTATACTATAGACGTCATCTATACTATAGACTTCATCTATACTATAGACTTCATCTATACTATAGACGTCATCTATACTATAGACGTCATCTATACTGTAGACGTCATCTATACTATAGACGTCATCTATACTATAGACGTCATCTATACTATAGACGTCATCTATACTATAGACGTCATCTATACTATAGACGTCATCTATACTATAGACGTCATCTAAATTATAGACGTCATCTATAGTATAGACGTCATCTATACTATAGACGTCATCTATACTATAGACATCATCAATACTATAGACGTCATCAATACTATAGACGTCATCAATACTATAGACGTCATCAATACTATAGACGTCATCAATACTATAGACGTCATCAATACTATAAACGTCATCTATACTATAAACGTCATCTATGCTATAGACGTCATCTATACTATAGACGTCAACTATACTCTAGACGTCATCTATAATATAGACGTCATCTACACTATAAACGTCATCTATAATATAGACGTCATCTATACTATAGACGTCATCTATACTATAGACGTCATCTATAGTATAGACGTCATCTATTCTATAGACGTCATCTATACTATAGACGTCATCTATACTATAGACGTCATCTATACTATAGACGTCATCTATACTATAGACGTCATCTATTCTATAGACGTCATCTATACTATAGACGTCATCTATGCAATAGACATCATCTATACTATAGCTGTCATCTATACTATAGACGTTATCTATACTATAGACGTCATCTATACTATAGACGTCATCTATAATATAGACGTCATCTATACTATAGACGTCATCTATACTATAGACGTCATCTATAATATAGACGTCATCTATACTATAGAGGTCATCTACACTATAGACGTCATCTATGCAATAGACATCATCTATACTATAGCTGTCATCTATACTATAGACGTTATCTATACTATAGACGTCATCTATACTATAGACGTCATCTATAATATAGACGTCATCTATACTATAGACGTCATCTATACTATAGACGTCATCTATAATATAGACGTCATCTATACTATAGACGTCATCTATATATAGACGTCATCTATACTATGGACGTCATCTATACTATGGACGTCATTTATACTATAGATGTCGTCTATACTATAGACGTCATCTATACAATAGACGTCATCAATACTATAGACGTCATCAATACTATAGACATCATAAATACTATAGACGTCATCAATACTATAAATGTCATCTATACTATAGACGTCATCTATACTATAGACGTCATCTATACTATAGACGTCATCTATACTATAGACGTCATCTATACTATAGACGTCATCTATACAATATACGTCATCTATACAATAGACGTCATCTATACTATAGACGTCATCTATACTATAGACGTCATCTATACTATAGACGTCATCTATACTATAGACGTCATCTATACTATAGACGTCATCTCTACTATAGACGTCATCTCTACTATAGACGTCATCTCTACTATAGACGTCATCTATACTATAGACGTCATCTCTACTATAGACGTCATCTATACTATAGACGTCATCTATATATAGACGTCATCTATATATAGACGTCATCTATATATAGACGTCATCTATACTATAGACGTCATCAATACTATAGACGTCATCTCTACTATAGACGTCATCTATACTATAGACGTCATCTCTACTATAGACGTCATCTATACTATAGACGTCATCTATTTATAGACGTCATCTATATATAGACGTCATCTATATATAGACGTCATCTATGCATAGACGTCATCTATACTATAGACGTCATCTATATATAGACGTCATCTATATATAGACGTCATCTATACTATAGACGTCATCTATACTATAGACGTCATCAATACTATAGACGTCATCTATACTATAGACGTCATCTATACTATAGACGTCATCTATACTATGGACGTTATCAATACTATAGACGTCATCAATACTATAGATGCCATCAATACTATAGACGTCATCTATACTATAGACGTCATCAATACTATAGACGTCATCTATACTATAGACGTCATCTATACTATAGACGTCATCTATACTATGGACGTTATCTTTACTATGGACGTCATCTATACTATGTACATCATCTCTACTATAAACGTCATCTATACTATAGACGTCATCTATATTATAGACGTCATCTATATTATAGACGTCATCTATATTATAGACGTCATCTATGTTATAGACGTCATCTATAGTATAGACGTCATCTATACTATAGTTTTCATCTATACTATAGACGTCTTCTATACTATAGACGTCATCTATACTATAGACGTCATCTATACTATAGATTTCATCAATACTATAGATGTCATCAATACTATAGACGTCATCTATACTATAGACGTCATCTGTACTATAGACGTCATCTATACTATAGACGTCATCTATACTATAGACGTCATCTATACTATAGACGTCATCTATACTATAGACGTCATCTATACTATAGACGTCATCTATACTATAGACGTCATCTATACTATAGACGCCATCTATACTATAGACGTCATCTATAGTATGACGCCATCTATACTATAGACGTCATCTATACTATAGACGTCAGCTACACTATCATCTATACTATAGAATTCATCTATACTATAGACGTCATCTATACGATAGACGTCATCTATACTATAGAGGTCATCTACACTATAGACGTCATCTATGCAATAGACATCATCTATACTATAGCTGTCATCTATACTATAGACGTTATCTATACTATAGACGTCATCTATACTATAGACGTCATCTATAATATAGACGTCATCTATACTATAGACGTCATCTATACTATAGACGTCATCTATACTATAGACGTCATCTATAATATAGACGTCATCTATACTATAGACGTCATCTATACTATAGACGTCATCTATACTATAGACGTCATCTATACTATAGACGTCATCTATACCATAGACGTCATCTATACTATAGACGTCATCTATAATATAGACGTTATCTATACTATAGACGTCATCTATACTATAGACGTCATCTATAATACAGACGTCATCTATACTATAGACGTCATCTATACTATAGACGTCATCTCTACTATAGACTTCATCTCTACTATAGACGTCATCTCTACTATAGACGTCATCTATACTATACACGTCATCTATACTATAGACGTCATCTATACTAAAGACGTCATCTATACTATAGATGTCGTCTATACTATAGACGTCATCTATATAATAGACGTCATCAATACTATAGACGTCATCAATACTATAGACATCATAAATACTATAGACGTCATCAATACTATAAATGTCATCTATACTATAGACGTCATCTATACTATAGACGTCATCTATACTATAGACGTCATCTATACTATAGACGTGACGTCATCAATACTATAGACGTCATCAATACTATAAATGTCATCTATACTATAGACGTCATCTATACTATAGACGTCATCTATACTATAGACGTCATCTATACTATAGACGTCATCTATACTATAGACGTCATCTATACTATAGACGTCATCTATACTAAAGACGTCATCTATACTATAGACGTCATCTATACTATAGACGTAATCTATACTATAGACGTCATCTATACTATAGACGTCATCTAAACTATAGACGTCATCACTACTAGAGAAGTCATCACTACTATAGACGTCATCTATACTATAGACGTCATGTATACTATAGACGTCATCTATACTATAGCTGTCATCTATACTATAGCTGTCATCTTCACTATAGACGTCATCTATACTATAGATGTCATCTATACTATAGACGTCATCTATACTATAGACGTCATCTATACTATAGACGTCATCTATACTATAGACGTCATCTATACTATAGACGTCATCTATACTATAGACGTCATCTATACTATAGACGTCATCTATACCATAGACGTCATCTATACTATATTCGTCATCTATACCATAGACGTCATCTATACTATAGTCGTCATCTATACTATAGATGTCGTCAATACAATAGTCGTCATTTTTTCTATAGATGTCGTCTATACAATAGTCGTCATTTATACTATAGATGTCGTCTATACTATAGACGTCATCTATACTATAGACGTCATCTATACTATAGACGTCATCTATACTATAGACGTCATCTATACTATAGACGTCATCTATACTATAGACGTCATCTATACAATTGACGTCATCTATACTATAGACGTCATCTATACTATAGACGTCATCTATACTATAGACGTCATCTATACTATAGACGTCATCTCTACTATAGACGTCATCTCTTCTATAGACGTCATCTCTACTATAGACGTCATCTCTTCTATAGACGTCATCTCTACTATAGACGTCATCTATACTATAGACGTCATCTCTACTATAGACGTCATCTCTACTATAGACGTCATCTATATATAGACGTCATCTATATATAGACGTCATCTATATATAGACGTCATCTATACTATAGACGTCATCTATATATAGACGTCATCTATACTATAGACGTCATCTATACTATAGACGTCATCTGTACTATAGACGTCATCTATACTATAGACGTCATCTATACTATAGACGTCATCTATACTATAGACGTCATCTATACTATAGACGTCATCTATACTATAGACGTCATCTATACTATAGACGCCATCTATACTATAGACGTCATCTATACTATAGACGTCAGCTACACTATCATCTATACTATAGAATTCATCTATACTATAGACGTCATCTATACTTTAGACGTCATCTATACTATAGAGGTCATCTACACTATAGACGTCATCTATGCAATAGACATCATCTATACTATAGCTGTCATCTATACTATAGACGTTATCTATACTATAGACGTCATCTATACTATAGACGTCATCTATAATATAGACGTCATCTATACTATAGACGTCATCTATACTATAGACGTCATCTATACTATAGACGTCATCTATACCATAGACGTCATCTATACTATAGACGTCATCTATAATATAGACGTTATCTATACTATAGACGTCATCTATACTATAGACGTCATCTATAATATAGACGTCATCTATACTATAGACGTCATCTATACTATAGACGTCATCTCTACTATAGACTTCATCTATACTATAGCCGTCATCACTACTATAGAAGTCATCACTACTATAAACGTCATCTATACTATAGACGTCATGTATACTATAGACGTCATCTATACTATAGCTGTCATCTATACTATAGCTGTCATCTTCACTATAGACGTCATCTATACTATAGACGTCATCTATACTATAGACGTCATCTATACTATAGACGTCATCTATACTAAAGACGTCATCTATACTATAGACGTCATCTATACTACAGACGTCATCTATACCATAGACGTCATCTATACTATAGTCGTCATCTATACCATAGACGTCATCTATACTATAGTCGTCATCTATACTATAGATGTCGTCAATACAATAGTCGTCATTTTTTCTATAGATGTCGTCTATACAATAGTCGTCATTTATACTATAGATGTCGTCTATACTATAGACGTCATCTATACTATAGATGTCATCTATACTATAGATGTCGTCTATACTATAGACGTCATCTATACTATAGACGTCATCTATACTATAGACGTCATCTATACTATAGACGTCATCTATACTATAGACGTCATCTATACTATTGACGTCATCTATACTATTGACGTCATCTATACTATAGACGTCATCTATACTATAGACGTCATCTATACTATAGTCGTCATCTATACTATAGATGTCATCTATACTATAGACGTCATCAATACTATAGACGTCATCGATACTATAGACATCATCAATACTATAGACGTCATCTATACTCTAGACGTCAACTATGCTATAGACGTCATCTATACTATAGACGTCATCTATACTATAGACGTCATCTATGCTATAGACGTCATCTATACTATAGACGTCATCTATACTATAGACGTCATCTATACTATAGACGTCATCTATACTATAGACGTCATCTATACTATAGACGTCATCTATACTATAGACGTCATCTATACTATAGACGTCATCTATACTATAGACGTCATCTATACTATAGACGTCATCTATACTATAGACGTCATCTATACTGTAGACGTCATCTATACTATAGACGTCATCTATACTATAGACGTCATCTATACTATAGACGTCATCTATACTATAGACGTCATCTATACTATAGACGTCATCTATACTATAGACGTCATCTATACTGTAGACGTCATCTATACTATAGACGTCATCTATACTATAGACGTCATCTATACTATAGACGTCATCTATACTATAGACGTCATCTATACTATAGACGTCATCTATACTATAGACGTCATCTATACTATAGACGTCATCTAAATTATAGACGTCATCTATAGTATAGACGTCATCTATACTATAGACGTCATCTATACTATAGACATCATCAATACTATAGACGTCATCAATACTATAGACGTCATCAATACTATAGACGTCATCAATACTATAGACGTCATCAATACTATAGACGTCATAAATACTATAAACGTCATCTATACTATAAACGTCATCTATGCTATAGACGTCATCTATACTATAGACGTCAACTATACTCTAGACGTCATCTATAATATAGACGTCATCTACACTATAAACGTCATCTATAATATAGACGTCATCTATACTATAGACGTCATCTATACTATAGACGTCATCTATACTATAGACGTCATCTATTCTATAGACGTCATCTATACTATATCTATACTATAGACGTCATCTATACTATAGACTTCATCTATACTATAGACGTCATCTATCCTATAGACGTCATCTATACTATAGACGTCATCTATACTATAGACGTCATCTATACTATAGACGTCATCTATACTATAGACGTCATCTATACTATAGACGTCATCTATACTATAGACGTCATCTATACTATAGACGTCATCTATACTATAGACGTCATCTATACAATAGACGTCATCTATACTATAGACGTCATCTATACTATAGACGTCATCTATACAATATACGTCATCTATACAATAGACGTCATCTATACTATAGACGTCATCTATACTATAGACCTCATCTATACTATAGACCTCATCTATACTATAGACGTCATCTATACTATAGACGTCATCTATACTATAGACGTCATCTATACTATAGACGTCATCTATACTATAGACGTCATCTCTACTATAGACGTCATCTCTACTATAGACGTCATCTATACTATAGACGTCATCTATATATAGACGTCATCTATATATAGACGTCATCTATATATAGACGTCATCTATACTATAGACGTCATCTATACTATAGACGTCATCTATACTATAGATGTCGTCTATACTATAGACGTCATCTATACAATAGACGTCATCAATACTATAGACGTCATCAATACTATAGACATCATAAATACTATAGACGTCATCTCTACTATAGACGTCATCTCTACTATAGACGTCATCTATACTATAGACGTCATCTCTACTATAGACGTCATCTATATATAGACGTCATCTATACTATAGATGTCGTCTATACTATAGACGTCATCTATACAATAGACGTCATCAATACTATAGACGTCATCAATACTATAGACATCATAAATACTATAGACGTCATCAATACTATAAATGTCATCTATACTATAGACGTCATCTATACTATAGACGTCATCTATACTATAGACGTCATCTATACTATAGACGTCATCTATACAATATACGTCATCTATACAATAGACGTCATCTATACTATAGACGTCATCTATACTATAGACGTCATCTATACTATAGACGTCATCTATACTATAGACGTCATCTATACTATAGACGTCATCTCTACTATAGACGTCATCTCTACTATAGACGTCATCTCTACTATAGACGTCATCTATACTATAGACGTCATCTCTACTATAGACGTCATCTATACTATAGACGTCATCTCTACTATAGACGTCATCTATGCTATAGACGTCATCTATATATAGACGTCATCTATATATAGACGTCATCTATATATAGACGTCATCTATACTATAGACGTCATCTATATATAGACGTCATCTATATATAGACGTCATCTATACTATAGACGTCATCTATACTATAGACGTCATCTATACTATAGACGTCATCTATACTATAGACGTCATCAATACTATAGACGTCATCAATACTATAGATGCCATCAATACTATAGACGTCATCTATACTATAGACGTCATCAATACTATAGACGTCATCTATACTATAGACGTCATCTATACTATAGACGTCATCTATACTATGGACGTTATCTTTACTATGGACGTCATCTATACTATGTACATCATCTCTACTATAAACGTCATCTATACTATAGACGTCATCTATATTATAGACGTCATCTATATTATAGACGTCATCTATATTATAGACGTCATCTATGTTATAGACGTCATCTATAGTATAGACGTCATCTATACTATAGACTTCATCTATACTATAGACGTCATCTATACTATAGACGTCATCTATACTATAGACGTCATCTATACTATAGATGTCATCAATACTATAGATGTCATCAATACTATAGACGTCATCTATACTATAGACGTCATCTGTACTATAGACGTCATCTATACTATAGACGTCATCTATACTATAGACGTCATCTATACTATAGACGTCATCTATACTATAGACGTCATCTATACTATAGACGTCATCTATACTATAGACGCCATCTATACTATAGACGTCATCTATACTATAGACGTCAGCTACACTATCATCTATACTATAGAATTCATCTATACTATAGACGTCATCTATACTATAGACGTCATCTATACTATAGAGGTCATCTACACTATAGACGTCATCTATGCAATAGACATCATCTATACTATAGGTGTCATCTATACTATAGACGTTATCTATACTATAGACGTCATCTATACTATAGACGTCATCTATACTATAGACGTCATCTATAATATAGACGTCATCTATACTATAGACGTCATCTATACTATAGACGTCATCTATACTATAGACGTCATCTATACCATAGACGTCATCTATACTATAGACGTCATCTATAATATAGACGTTATCTATACTATAGACGTCATCTATACTATAGACGTCATCTATAATATAGACGTCATCTATACTATAGACGTCATCTATACTATAGACTTCATCTCTACTATAGACGTCATCTCTACTATAGACGTCATCTATACTATACACGTCATCTATACTATAGACGTCATCTATACTATAGACGTCATCTATACTATAGATGTCGTCTATACTATAGACGTCATCTATACAATAGACGTCATCAATACTATAGACGTCATCTATACTATAGACGTCATCTATACTATAGACGTGACGTCATCAATACTATAGACGTCATCAATACTATAAATGTCATCTATACTATAGACGTCATCTATACTATAGACGTCATCTATACTATAGACGTCATCTATACTATAGACGTCATCTATACTATAGACGTCATCTATACTATAGACGTCATCTATACTATAGACGTCATCTATACTATAGACGTCATCTATACTATAGACGTCATCTATACTAAAGACGTCATCTATACTATAGACGTCATCTATACTATAGACGTAATCTATACTATAGACGTCATCTATACTATAGACGTCATCTATACTATAGACGTCATCACTACTATAGAAGTCATCACTACTATAGACGTCATCTATACTATAGCTGTCATCTATACTATAGCTGTCATCTTCACTATAGACGTCATCTATACTATAGACGTCATCTATACTATAGACGTCATCTATACTATAGACGTCATCTATACTATAGACGTCATCTATACTATAGACGTCATCTATACTATAGACGTCATCTATACTATAGACGTCATCTATACTATAGACGTCATCTATACTATAGACGTCATCTATACCATAGACGTCATCTATACTATAGTCGTCATCTATACCATAGACGTCATCTATACTATAGTCGTCATCTATACTATAGATGTCGTCAATACAATAGTCGTCATTTTTTCTATAGATGTCGTCTATACAATAGTCGTCATTTATACTATAGATGTCATCTATACTATAGATGTCGTCTATACTATAGACGTCATCTATACTATAGACGTCATCTATACTATAGACGTCATCTATACTATAGACGTCATCTATACTATAGACGTCATCTATACTATAGACGTCATCTATACTATTGACGTCATCTATACTATAGACGTCATCTATACTATAGACGTCATCTATACTATAGACGTCATCTATACTATAGACGTCATCTATACTATAGACGTCATATATACTATAGACGTCATCTCTACTATAGACGTCATCTCTACTATAGACGTCATCTCTACTATAGACGTCATCTATACTATAGACGTCATCTCTACTATAGACGTCATCTATACTATAGACGTCATCTATATATAGACGTCATCTATATATAGACGTCATCTATATATAGACGTCATCTATACTATAGACGTCATCTATATATAGACGTCATCTATACTATAGACGTCATCTATACTATAGACGTCATCTATACTATAGATGTCGTCTATACTATAGACGTCATCTATACAATAGACGTCATCAATACTATAGACGTCATCAATACTATAAATGTCATCTATACTATAGACGTCATCTATACTATAGACGTCATCTATACTATAGACGTCATCTATACTATAGACGTCATCTATACTATAGACGTCATCTATACTATAGATGTCGTCTATACTATAGACGTCATCTATACAATAGACGTCATCAATACTATAAATGTCATCTATACTATAGACGTCATCTATACTATAGACGTCATCTATACTATAGACGTCATCTATACTATAGACGTCATCTATACTATAGACGTCATCTATACTATAGACGTCATCTATACTATAGACGTCATCTATACTATAGACGTCATCTATACTATAGACGTCATCTATACTATAGACGTCATCTATACTATAGACGTCATCTATACTATAGACGTCATCAATACTATAGATGCCATCAATACTATAGACGTCATCTATACTATAGACGTCATCAATACTATAGACGTCATCTATACTATAGACGTCATCTATACTATAGACGTCATCTATACTATGAACGTTATCTTTACTATGGACGTCATCTATACTATGTACATCATCTCTACTATAAACGTCATCTATACTATAGACGTCATCTATATTATAGACGTCATCTATATTATAGACGTCATCTATACTATAGACTTCATCTATACTATAGACGTCATCTATACTATAGACGTCATCTATACTATAGACGTCATCTATACTATAGATGTCATCAATACTATAGATGTCATCAATACTATAGACGTCATCTATACTATAGACGTCATCTGTACTATAGACGTCATCTATACTATAGACGTCATCTATACTATAGACGTCATCTATACTATAGACGTCATCTATACTATAGACGTCATCTATACTATAGACGTCATCTATACTATAGACGTCATCTATACTATAGACGTCATCTATACTATAGACGTCATCTATACTATAGACGTCAGCTACACTATCATCTATACTATAGAATTCATCTATAATATAGACGTCATCTATACTATAGACGTCATCTATACTATAGAGGTCATCTACACTATAGACGTCATCTATGCAATAGACATCATCTATACTATAGCTGTCATCTATACTATAGACGTTATCTATACTATAGACGTCATCTATACTATAGACGTCATCTATAACATAGACGTCATCTATACTATAGACGTCATCTATACTATAGACGTCATCTATACTATAGACGTCATCTATACCATAGACGTCATCTATACTATAGACGTCATCTATAATATAGACGTTATCTATACTATAGACGTCATCTATACTATAGACGTCATCTATAATATAGACGTCATCTATACTATAGACGTCATCTATACTATAGACGTCATCTCTACTATAGACTTCATCTCTACTATAGACGTCATCTCTACTATAGACGTCATCTCTACTATAGACGTCATCCATACTATAGACGTCATCTCTACTATAGACGTCATCTATACTATAGACGTCATCTATATATAGACGTCATCTATATATAGACGTCATCTATACTATACACGTCATCTATACTATAGACGTCATCTATACTATAGACGTCATCTATACAATAGACGTCATCAATACTATAGACGTCATCAATACTATAGACATCATAAATACTATAGACATCATAAATACTATAAATGTCATCTATACTATAGACGTCATCTATACTATAGACGTCATCTATACTATTGACGTCATCTATACTATAGACGTCATCTATACTATAGACGTCATCTATACTATAGACGTCATCTATACTATAGCTGTCATCTATACTATAGACGTCATCTACACTATAGACGTCATCTATACTATAGACGTCATCTATACTATAGACGTCATCTATACTATAGACGTCATCTATACTATAGACGTCATCTATACTATAGACGTCATCTATACTATAGACGTCATCTATACTATAGACGTCATCTATACTATATATGTCGTCTATACTATAGTCGTCATCTATACTATATATGTCGTCTATACTATAGACGTCATCTATACTATAGACGTCATCTATACCATAGACGTCATCTATACTAAAGTCGTCATCTATACCATAGACGTCATCTATACTATAGTCGTCATCTATACTATAGATGTCGTCAATACAATAGTCGTCATTTTTTCTATAGATGTCGTCTATACAATAGTCGTCATTTATACTATAGATGTCGTCTATACTATAGACGTCATCTATACTATAGATGTCATCTATACTATAGATGTCGTCTATACTATAGACGTCATCTATACTATAGATGTCATCTATACTATAGATGTCATCTATACTATAGATGTCGTCTATACTATAGACGTCATCTATATTATAGACGTCATCTATACTATAGACGTCATCTATACTATAGACGTCATCTATACTATTGACGTCATCTATACTATAGACGTCATCTATACTATAGACGTCATCTATACTATAGTCGTCATCTATACTATAGATGTCGTCTATACTATAGATGTCATCTATACTATAGACGTCATCAATACTATAGACGTCATCGATACTATAGACATCATCAATACTATAGACGTCATCAATACTATAAATGCCATCTATACAATAGACGTCATCTATACTCTAGACGTCAACTATGCTATAGACGTCATCTATACTATAGACGTCATCTATACTATAGACGTCATCTATGCTATAGACGTCATCTATACTATAGACGTCATCTATACTATAGACGTCATCTATACTATAGACGTCATCTATACTATAGACGTCATCTATACTATAGACGTCATCTATACTATAGACGTCATCTATACTATAGACGTCATCTATACTATAGACGTCATCTATACTATAGACGTCATCTATACTATAGACTTCATCTATACTATAGACGTCATCTTTACTATAGACGTCATCTATACTATAGACGTCATCTATACTATAGACGTCATCTATACTGTAGACGTCATCTATACTATAGACGTCATCTATACTATAGACGTCATCTATACTATAGACGTCATCTATACTATAGACGTCATTTAAATTATAGACGTCATCTATAGTATAGACGTCATCTATACTATAGACGTCATCTATACTATAGACATCATCAATACTATAGACGTCATCAATACTATAGACGTCATCAATACTATAGACGTCATCAATACTATAGACGTCATCAATACTATAGACGTCATCAATACTATAAACGTCATCTATACTATAAACGTCATCTATGCTATAGACGTCATCTATACTATAGACGTCAACTATACTCTAGACGTCATCTATAATATAGACGTCATCTATACTATAAACGTCATCTATAATATAGACGTCATCTATACTATAGACGTCATCTATACTATAGACGTCATCTATACTATAGACGTCATCTATACTATAGACGTCATCTATACTATAGACGTCATCTATACTATAGACGTCATCTATACTATAGACGTCATCTATACTATAGACTTCATCTATACTATAGACGTCATCTATACTATAGACGTCATCTATACTATAGACGTCATCTATACTATAGACGTCATCTATACTTTAGACGTCATCTATACTATAGACGTCATCTATACTATAGACGTCATCTATACTATAGACGTCATCTATACTATAGACGTCATCTATACTATAGACGTCATCTATACTATAGACGTCATCTATACTATAGACGTCATCTATACTATAGACGTCATCTATACTATAGACGTCATCTATACAATATACGTCATCTATACAATAGACGTCATCTATACTATAGACGTCATCTATACTATAGACGTCATCTATACAATATACGTCATCTATACAATAGACGTCATCTATACTATAGACGTCATCTATACTATAGACCTCATCTATACTATAGACGTCATCTATACTATAGACGTCATCTATACTATAGACCTCATCTATACTATAGACCTCATCTATACTATAGACGTCATCTATACTATAGACGTCATCTATACTATAGACGTCATCTATACTATAGACCTCATCTATACTATAGACGTCATCTATACAATAGACGTCATCTATACTATAGACGTCATCTATACTATAGACCTCATCTATACTATAGACGTCATCTATACTATAGACCTCATCTATACTATAGACCTCATCTATACTATAGACCTCATCTATACTATAGACGTCATCTATACTATAGACGTCATCTATACTATAGACGTCATCTCTACTATAGACGTCATCTCTACTATAGACGTCATCTCTACTATAGACGTCATCTCTACTATAGACGTCATCTCTACTATAGACGTCATCTATACTATAGACGTCATCTCTACTATAGACGTCATCTATACTATAGACGTCATCTCTACTATAGACGTCATCTATACTATAGACGTCATCTATATATAGACGTCATCTATACTATAGACGTCATCTATACTATAGACGTCATCTATACTATAGACGTCATCTATACTATAGACGTCATCTATACTATAGACGAATCTATACTATAGACGAATCTATACTATAGATTTCATCTATACTATAGACGTCATCTATACTATAGACGTCATCTATACTATAGACGTCATCTATACTATAGACGTCATCTATACTATAGACGTCATCTATACTATAGACGTCATCTATACTATAGACGTCATCTATACTATAGACGTCATCTATACTATAGACGTCATCTATACTATAGACGTCATCAATACTATAGACGTCATCAATACTATAGATGCCATCAATACTATAGACGTCATCTATACTATAGACGTCATCAATACTATAGACGTCATCTATACTATAGACGTCATCTATACTATAGACGTCATCTATACTATGGACGTTATCTTTACTATGGACGTCATCTATACTATGTACATCATCTCTACTATAAACGTCATCTATACTATAGACGTCATCTATATTATAGACGTCATCTATATTATAGACGTCATCTAAGTTATAGACGTCATCTATAGTATAGACGTCATCTATACTATAGACTTCATCTATACTATAGACGTCATCTATACTATAGACGTCATCTATACTATAGACGTCATCTATACTATAGACGTCATCTATACTATAGACATCATCTATACTATAGATGTCATCAATACTATAGATGTCATCAATACTAGAGATGTCATCTATACTATAGACGTCATCTGTACTATAGACGTCATCTATACTATAGACGTCATCTATACTATAGACGTCATCTATACTATAGACGTCATCTATACTATAGACGTCATCTATACTATAGACGTCATCTATACTATAGACGTCATCTATACTATAGACGTCATCTATACCATAGACGTCATCTATACTATAGACGTCATCTATACTATAGACGTCAGCTACACTATCATCTATACTATAGAATTCATCTATACTATAGACGTCATCTATACTATAGACGTCATCTATACTATAGAGGTCATCTACACTATAGACGTCATCTATACTATAGACGTCATCTATACTATAGACGTCATCTATACTATAGACGTCATCTATACTATAGACGTCATCTATACTATAGACGCCATCTATACTATAGACGTCATCTATACTATAGACGTCAGCTACACTATCATCTATACTATAGAATTCATCTATACTATAGACGTCATCTATACTATAGACGTCATCTATACTATAGAGGTCATCTACACTATAGACGTCATCTATGCAATAGACATCATCTATACTATAGCTGTCATCTATACTATAGACGTTATCTATACTATAGACGTCATCTATACTATAGACGTCATCTATAATATAGACGTCATCTATACTATAGACGTCATCTATACTATAGACGTCATCTATACTATAGACGTCATCTATACTATAGACTTCATCTATACTATAGACGTCATCTATACTATAGACGTCATCTATACTATAGACGTCATCTATACTATAGACGTCATCTATACTATAGACGTCATCTATAAAATAGACGTCATCTATACTATAGCTGTCATCTATACTATAGACGTCATCTATACTATAGATGTCATCAATACTATAGATGTCATCAATACTATAGACGTCATCTATACTATAGACGTCATCTATACTATAGACGACATCTATAATATAGACGTCATCTATACTATAGACGTCATCTATGCTATAGACGACATCTATACTATAGACGTCATCTATACTATAGACGTCATCTATACTATAGACGTCATCTATACTATAGACGTTATCTATACTATAGACGTCATCTATACTATAGACGTCATCTATACTATAGACGTCATGCATACTATAGACGTCATCTATACTATAGACGTCATCTATACTATAGACGTCATCTATACTATAGACGTCATCTATACTATAGACGTCATCTATACTATAGACGTCATCTATACTATAGACGTCATCTATACTATAGATGTCATCAATAATATAGACGTCATCTATACTATAGACGTCATCTATACTATGGACGTCATCTATATTATAGACGTCATCTATACTATAGACGTCATCTATACGTCATCTATACTATAGACGTCATCTATACTATAGACGTCAGCTACACTATCATCTATACTATAGACTTCATCTATACTATAGACTTCATCTATACTATAGACTTCATCTATACTATAGACTTCATCTATACTATAGACTTCTTCTATACTTTAGACGTACTCTATACTATAGACGTCATCTATACTATAGCTGTCATCTATACTATAGACGTCATCTATACTATAGACGTCATCTATACTATAGACGTCATCTATACTATAGACGTCATCTATACTATAGCTGTCAGCTATATTATAGACGTCATCTATACTATAGACGTCATCTATACTAAAGACGTCATCTATAATATAGACGTCATCTATGCTATAGACGTCATCTATACTATAGACGTCATCTATACTATAGACGTCATCTATACTATAGACCTCATCTATACTATTGACGTCATCTATACTATAGACGTCATCTATACTATAGACGTCATCTATACTATAGACGTCATCTATACTATAGACGTCATCTATACTATAGACGTCATCTATACTATAGACGTCATCTATACTATAGACGTCATCTATACTATAGACGTCATCTATACTATAGACGTCATCTATACTATAGACGTCATCTATACTATAGACGTCATCTATACTATAGACGTCATCTATACTATAGACGTCATCTATACTATAGACGTCATCTATACTATAGACGTCATCTATACTATAGACGTCATCTATACTATAGACGTCATCTATACTATAGACGTCATCTATACTATAGACGTCATCTATACTATAGACGTCATCTATACTATAGACGTCATCTATACTATAGACGTCATCTATACTATAGACGTCATCTATACTATAGACGTCATCTATACTATAGACGTCATCTATACTATAGACGTCATCTATACTATAGACGTCATCTATACTATAGACGTCATCTATACTATAGACGTCATCTATACTATAGACGTCATCTATACTATAGACGTCATCTATACTATAGACGTCATCTATACTATAGACGTCATCTATACTATAGACGTCATCTATACTATAGACGTCGTCTATACTTTAGACGTCGTCTATACTATAGACGTCATCTATACTATAGACGTCATCTATACTATAGACGTCATTTATACTATACACGTTATCTATACTATAGATGTCATCAATACTATAAAGGTCATCTATACTATAGACGTCATCTATACTATAGACGGGATCTATACTATAGACGGGATCTATACTATGGACGTAATCTATGCTATAGACATGATCTCTACTATAGACGTCATCTATACTATAGAAGTCATCTATACTATAGAAGTCATCTATACTATAGACGTCATCTATACTATAGACGTCATCTATACTATAGACGTCATCTATACTATCGACGTCATCTATACTATAGAAGTCATCTATACTATAGATGTCATCTATACTATAGACGTCATCTATACTCTAGACGTCATCTATACTATAGACGTCATCTATACTATAGACGTCATCTATACTATAGAAGTCATCTATACTATAGACGTCATCTATACTATAGACGTCATCTATACTATAGACGTCATCTATACTATAGACGTCATCTATACTCTAGACGTCATCTATACTATAGACGTCAACTATACTCTAGACGTCATCTATACTATAGACGTAATCTTTACTATAGACGTCATCTGTACTATAGACGTCATCTATAATATAGACGTCATCTATGCTATAGGCGTCATCTATACTATAGACGTCATCTATACTATAGACGTCATCTATACTATAAACCTCATCTATACTATAGACGTCATCTATACTATAGCCGTCATCTATACTATAGACGTCATCTATACTATAGACGTCATCTATACTATAGACGTCATCTATACTATAGACGTCATCTATACTATAGACGTCATCTATACTATAGACGTCATCTATACTATAGACGTCATCTATACTATAGACGTCATCTATACTATAGACGTCAACTATACTCTAGACGTCATCTATACTATAGACGTCAACTATACTCTAGACATGATCTAAACTATAGACGTCAACTATACTCTAGACGTCATCTATACTATAGACGTCATATATACTCTAGACGTCATCTATACTATAGACGTCATATATACTATAGACGTCCTCTATGCTATAGACGACATCTATGCTATAGACGTCATCTATACTATAGACGTCATCTATGCTATAGACGTCATCTATACTATAGTCGTCATCTATGCTATAGACGTCATCAATACTATAGACGTCATCAATACTATAGACGTCATCAATACTATAGACGTCATCAATACTATAGACGTCATCTATACTATAGACGTCATCTATACTATAGACGTCATCTATACTATAGACGTCATCTATACTATGGACGTTATCTTTACTATGGACGTCATTTATACTATGTACATCATCTCTACTATAGACGTCATCTATACTATAGACATCATCTATACTATAGACGTCATCTATACTATAGACGTCATCTATACTATAGACGTCATCTATACTATAGACGTCATCTATACTATAGACGTCATCTATACTATAGACGTCATATATACTATAGACGTCATCTATACTATAGACGTCATCTATACTGTAGACGTCATCTATACTGTAGACGTCATCTATACTATAGACGTCATCTATACTATAGACATCATCTATACTATGGACGTTATCTTTACTATGGACGTCATCTATACTATGGATGTCATCTATACTATGGACATCATCTATGCTATAGACATCATCTCTACTATAGACGTCATCTATACTATAGACGTCATCTATACTATAGACGTCATCTATACTATAGAAGTCATCTTTACTATAGACGTCATCTATACTATAGACGTCATCTATACTATAAACGTCATCTATACTATAAACGTCATCTATACTATAGATGTCATCTATACTATAGATGTCGTCTATACTATAGACGTCATCAATACTATAGACGTCATCTATACTTTAGACGTCATCAATACTATAGACGTCATCTATACTATAGACGTCATCTATACTATAGACGTCATCTATACTATAGACGTCATCTATACTATAGACGTCATCTATACTATAGACGTCATCTTTACTATAGACGTCATCTATACTATAGACGGGATCTATACTATAGACGTCATCTATACTATGGACGTAATCTATGCTATAGACATGATCTCTACTATAGACGTCATCTATACTATAGAAGTCATCTATACTATAGACGTCATCTATACTATAGACGTCATCTATACTATAGACGTCATCTATACTATCGACGTCATCTATACTATAGAAGTCATCTATACTATAGATGTCATCTATACTATAGACGTCATCTATACTCTAGACGTCATCTATACTATAGACGTCATCTATACTATAGACGTCATCTATACTATAGAAGTCATCTATACTATAGACGTCATCTATACTATAGACGTCATCTATACTATAGACGTCATCTATACTATAGACGTCATCTATACTCTAGACGTCATCTATACTATAGACGTCAACTATACTCTAGACGTCATCTATACTATAGACGTAATCTTTACTATAGACGTCATCTGTACTATAGACGTCATCTATAATATAGACGTCATCTATGCTATAGGCGTCATCTATACTATAGACGTCATCTATACTATAGACGTCATCTATACTATAGACCTCATCTATACTATAGACGTCATCTATACTATAGCCGTCATCTATACTACAGACGTCATCTATACTATAGACGTCATCTATACTATAGACGTCATCTATACTATAGACGTCATCTATACTATAGACGTCATCTATACTATAGACGTCAACTATACTCTAGACGTCATCTATACTATAGACGTCAACTATACTCTAGACATCATCTAAACTATAGACGTCAACTATACTATAGACGTCATCTATACTATAGACGTCATATATACTATAGACGTCATCTATACTATAGACGTCATCTATACTGTAGACGTCATCTATAGTGTAGACGTCATCTATACTATAGACGTCATCTATACTATAGACGTCATCTATACTATAGACGTCATATATACTCTAGACGTCATCTATACTATAGACGTCATATATACTATAGACGTCCTCTATGCTATAGACGTCATCTATGCTATAGACGTCATCTATACTATAGACGTCATCTATGCTATAGACGTCATCTATACTATAGTCGTCATCTATGCTATAGACGTCATCAATACTATAGACGTCATCAATACTATAGACGTCATCAATACTATAGACGTCATCAATACTATAGACGTCATCTATACTATAGACGTCATCTATACTATAGACGTCATCTATACTATAGACGTCATCTATACTATGGACGTTATCTTTACTATGGACGTCATTTATACTATGTACATCATCTCTACTATAGACGTCATCTATACTTTAGACATCATCTATACTATAGACGTCATCTATACTATAGACGTCATCTATACTATAGACGTCATCTATACTATAGACGTCATATATACTATAGACGTCATCTATACTATAGACGTCATCTATACTGTAGACGTCATCTATACTGTAGACGTCATCTATACTATAGACGTCATCTATACTATAGACGTCATCTATACTATGGACGTTATCTTTACTATGGACGTCATCTATACTATGGATGTCATCTATACTATGGACATCATCTATGCTATAGACATCATCTCTACTATAGACGTCATCTATACTATAGACGTCATCTATACTATAGACGTCATCTATACTATAGAAGTCATCTTTACTATAGACGTCATCTATACTATAGACGTCATCTATACTATAAACGTCATCTATACTATAAACGTCATCTATACTATAGATGTCATCTATACTATAGATGTCGTCTATACTATAGACGTCATCAATACTATAGACGTCATCTATACTTTAGACGTCATCAATACTATAGACGTCATCTATACTATAGACGTCATCTATACTATAGACGTCATCTATACTATAGACGTCATCTATACTATAGACGTCATCTATACTATAGACGTCATCTATACTATAGACGTCATCTATACTATAGACGTCATCTATACTATAGAAGTCATCTTTACTATAGACGTCATCTATACTATAGAAGTCATCTTTACTATAGACGTCATCTATACTATAGACGTCATCTATACTATAAACGTCATCTATACTATAAACGTCATCTATACTATAGATGTCATCTATACTATAGATGTCGTCTATACTATAGACGTCATCAATACTATAGACGTCATCTATACTTTAGACGTCATCAATACTATAGACGTCATCTATACTATAGACGTCATCTATACTATAGACGTCATCTATACTATAGACGTCATCTATACTATAGACGTCATCTATACTATAGACGTCATCTATACTATAGACGTCATCTATACTATAGACGGGATCTATACTATAGACGTCATCTATACTATGGACGTAATCTATGCTATAGACATGATCTCTACTATAGACGTCATCTATACTATAGAAGTCATCTATACTATAGACGTCATCTATACTATAGATGTCATCTATACTATAGACGTCATCTATACTATCGACGTCATCTATACTATAGAAGTCATCTATACTATAGATGTCATCTATACTATAGACGTCATCTATACTCTAGACGTCATCTATACTATAGACGTCATCTATACTATAGACGTCATCTATACTATAGAAGTCATCTATACTATAGACGTCATCTATACTATAGACGTCATCTATACTCTAGACGTCATCTATACTATAGACGTCAACTATACTCTAGACGTCATCTATACTATAGACGTAATCTTTACTATAGACGTCATCTGTACTATAGACGTCATCTATAATATAGACGTCATCTATGCTATAGGCGTCATCTATACTATAGACGTCATCTATACTATAGACGTCATCTATACTATAGACCTCATCTATACTATAGACGTCATCTATACTATAGCCGTCATCTATACTATAGACGTCATCTATACTATAGACGTCATCTATACTATAGACGTCATCTATACTATAGACGTCATCTATACTATAGACGTCATCTATACTATAGACGTCATCTATACTATAGACGTCATCTATACTATAGACGTCAACTATACTCTAGACGTCATCTATACTATAGACGTCAACTATACTCTAGACATCATCTAAACTATAGACGTCAACTATACTATAGACGTCATCTATACTATAGACGTCATATATACTATAGACGTCATCTATACTATAGACGTCATCTATACTGTAGACGTCATCTATACTGTAGACGTCATCTATACTATAGACGTCATCTATACTATAGACGTCATCTATACTATAGACGTCATATATACTCTAGACGTCATCTATACTATAGACGTCATATATACTATAGACGTCCTCTATGCTATAGACGTCATCTATGCTATAGACGTCATCTATACTATAGACGTCATCTATGCTATAGACGTCATCTATACTATAGTCGTCATCTATGCTATAGACGTCATCAATACTATAGACGTCATCAACACTATAGACGTCATCAATACTATAGACGTCATCAATACTATAGACGTCATCTATACTATAGACGTCATCTATACTATAGACGTCATCTATACTATAGACGTCATCTATACTATGGACGTTATCTTTACTATGGACGTCATTTATACTATGTACATCATCTCTACTATAGACGTCATCTATACTTTAGACATCATCTATACTATAGACGTCATCTATACTATAGACGTCATCTATACTATAGACGTCATCTATACTATAGACGTCATATATACTATAGACGTCATCTATACTATAGACGTCATCTATACTGTAGACGTCATCTATACTGTAGACGTCATCTATACTATAGACGTCATCTATACTATAGACGTCATCTATACTATGGACGTTATCTTTACTATGGACGTCATCTATACTATGGATGTCATCTATACTATGGACATCATCTATGCTATAGACATCATCTCTACTATAGACGTCATCTATACTATAGACGTCATCTATACTATAGACGTCATCTATACTATAGAAGTCATCTTTACTATAGACGTCATCTATACTATAGACGTCATCTATACTATAAACGTCATCTATACTATAAACGTCATCTATACTATAGATGTCATCTATACTATAGATGTCGTCTATACTATAGACGTCATCAATACTATAGACGTCATCTATACTATAGACGTCATCTATACTATAGACGTCATCTATACTATAGACGTCATCTATATTATAGACGTCATCTATACTATAGACGTCATCTATACTATAGACGTCATCTATACTATAGACATCAGCAATACTATAGACGTCATCAATACTTTGGACGTCATCAATACTATAGACGTCATCTATACTATAGACTTCATCTATACTATAGACGTCATCTATACCATAGACGTCATCTATACTATAGACGTTGTCTATACTATAGACGTCATCTATACTATAGACGTCATCTATACTATAGACGTCATCTATACTATAGACGTCATCTATACAATATACGTCATCTATACAATATGATTCATCTATACTATACACGTCATCTATACTATAGACGTCATCTATACTATAGACGTCATCTATACTAAAGACGTCATCTATACTATAGACGTCATCTATACTATAGACGTCATCTATACTATAGACGTCATCTATACTATAGACGTCATCTATACTATAGACGTCATCTATACTATAGACGTCATCTATACTATAGACGTCATCTATATTATAGACGTCATCTATACTATAGACGTCATCTATACTATAGACGTCATCTATACTATAGACATCAGCAATACTATAGACGTCATCAATACTTTGGACGTCATCAATACTATAGACGTCATCTATACTATAGACTTCATCTATACTATAGACGTCATCTATACCATAGACGTCATCTATACTATAGACGTTGTCTATACTATAGACGTCATCTATACTATAGACGTCATCTATACTATAGACGTCATCTATACTATAGACGTTATCTATACAATATACGTCATCTATACAATATACATCATCTATACTATACACGTCATCTATACTATAGACGTCATCAATACTATAGACGTCATCTATACTATAGACGTCATCTATACTATAGACGTCATCTATACTATAGACGTCATCTATACTCTAGACGTCATCTATACTATAGACGTCAACTATACTCTAGACGTCATCTATACTATAGACGTCATCTATGCTATAGACGTCATCTATACTATAGACGTCATCTATACTATAGACGTCATCTATGCTATAGACGTCATCTATACTATAGTCGTCATCTATGCTATAGACGTCATCAATACTATAGACGTCATCAATACTATAGACGTCATCTATACTATAGACGTCATCTATACTATAGACGTCATCTATACTATAGACGTCATCTATACTATAGACGTCATCTATACTCTAGACGTCATCTATACTATAGACGTCATCTATACTATAGACGTCATCTATACTATAGAAGTCATCTATACTATAGACGTCATCAATACTATAGACGTCATCTATACTATAGACGTCATCAATACTATAGACGTCATCTATACTATAGACGTCATCTATACTATAGACGTCATCTATACTATAGACGTCATCTATACTCTAGACGTCATCTATACTATAGACGTCAACTATACTCTAGACGTCATCTATACTATAGACGTAATCTTTACTATAGACGTCATCTGTACTATAGACGTCATCTATAATATAGACGTCATCTATGCTATAGACGTCATCTATACTATAGACGTCATCTATACTATAGAAGTCATCTATACTATAGAAGTCATCTATACTATAGAAGTCATCTATACTATAGACGTCATCTATACTATAGACGTCATCTATACTATAGACGTCATCTATACTATAGACGTCATCTATACTATAGATGTCATCTATACTATAGACGTCATCTATACTATAGACGTCATCTATACTGTAGACGTCATCTATACTATAGACGTCATCTATACTATAGACGTCATCTATACTATAGACGTCATCTATACTATAGACGTCATCTATACTATAGACGTCATCTATACTATAGACGTCATCTATACTATAGTCATCATCTATGCTATAGACGTCATCTATACTATAGACGTCATCTATGCTATAGACGTCATCTATACTATAGACGTCATCTATACTATAGACGTCATCTATGCTATAGACGTCATCTATACTATAGTCGTCATCTATGCTATAGATGTCATCTATACTATAGATGTCATCTATACTCTAGACGTCATCTATACTATAGACGTCATCTATACTCTAGACGTCATCTATACTATAGACGTCATCTATACTATAGACGTCATCTATACTATAGACGTCAACTATACTCTAGACGTCATCTATACTATAGACGTAATCTTTACTATAGACGTCATCTGTACTATAGACGTCATCTATAATATAGACGTCATCTATGCTATAGACGTCATCTATACTAAAGACGTCATCTATACTATAGAAGTCATCTATACTATAGAAGTCATCTATACTATAGACGTCATCTATACTATAGACGTCATCTATACTGTAGACGTCATCTATACTATAGACGTCATCTATACTATAGACGTCATCTATACTATAGACGTCATCTATACTATAGACGTCATCTATACTATAGACGTCATCTATACTATAGACGTCATCTATACTGTAGACGTCATCTATACTATAGACGTCATCTATACTATAGACGTCATCTTTACTATAGACGTCATCTATACTATAGACGTCATCTATACTATAGACGTCATCTATACTATAGTCATCATCTTTGCTATAGACGTCATCTATACTATAGACGTCATCTATGCTATAGACATCATCTATACTATAGACGTCATCTATACTATAGACGTCATCTATGCTATAGACGTCATCTATACTATAGTCGTCATCTATGCTATAGACGTCATCAATACTATAGACGTCATCAATACTATAGACGTCATCAATACTATAGACGTCATCTATACTATAGACGTCATCTATACTATAGACGTCATCTATACTATAGACGTCATCTATACTATAGATGTCATCTATACTATAGATGTCATCTATACTATAGACGTCATCTATACTCTAGACGTCATCTATACTATAGACGTCATCTATACTATAGACGTCATCTATACTATAGAAGTCATCTATACTATAGACGTCATCTATACTATAGACGTCATCTATACTATAGACGTCATCTATACTATAGACGTCATCTATACTATAGACGTCATCTATACTATAGACGTCATCTATACTCTAGACGTCATCTATACTATAGACGTCATCTATACTATAGAAGTCATCTATACTATAGAAGTCATCTATACTATAGACGTCATCTATACTATAGACGTCATCTATACTATAGACGTCATCTATACTATGGACGTCATCTATACTATAGACGTCATCTATACTATAGACGTCAACTATACTCTAGACGTCATCTATACTATAGACGTCAACTATACTCTAGACATCATCTATACTATAGACGTCAACTATACTCTAGACGTCATCTATACTATAGACGTCATATATACTATAGACGTCATCTATACTATAGAAGTCATCTATACTATAGAAGTCATCTATACTCTAGACGTCATCTATACTATAGACGTAATCTTTACTATAGACGTCATCTGTACTATAGACGTCATCTATAATATAGACGTCATCTATGCTATAGACGTCATCTATACTATAGACGTCATCTATACTATAGAAGTCATCTATACTATAGAAGTCATCTATACTATAGACGTCATCTATACTATAGACGTCATCTGTACTATAGACGTCATCTATACTATGGACGTCATCTATACTATAGACGTCATCTATACTATAGACGTCAACTATACTCTAGACGTCATCTATACTATAGACGTCAACTATACTCTAGACATCATCTATACTATAGACGTCAACTATACTCCAGACGTCATCTATACTATAGACGTCATATATACTATAGACGTCATCTATGCTATAGACGTCATCTATGCTATAGACCTCATCTATACTATAGACGTCATCTATGCTATAGACGTCATCTATACTATAGTCGTCATCTATGCTATAGACGTCATCAATACTATAGACGTCATCAATACTATAGACGTCATCAATACTATAGACGTCATCAATACTATAGACGTCATCTATACTATAGATGTCATCTATACTATAGATGTCATCTATACTATAGATGTCATCTATACTATAGACGTCATCTATACTCTAGACGTCATCTATACTATAGACGTCATCTATACTATAGTCGTCATCTATACTATAGAAGTCATCTATACTATAGACGTCATCTATACTATAGACGTCATCTATACTATAGACGTCATCTATACTATAGACGTCAACTATACTCTAGACGTCATCTATACTATAGACGTAATCTTTACTATAGACGTCATCTGTACTATAGACGTTATCTATAATATAGACGTCATCTATGCTATAGACGTCATCTATACTATAGACGTCATCTATACTATAGACGTCATCTATACTATAGACCTCATCTATACTATAGACGTCATCTATACTATAGACGTCATCTATACTATGGACGTCATCTATACTATAGACGTCACCTATACTATAGACGTCATCTATACTATAGACGTCATCTATACTATAGACGTCAACTATACTCTAGACGTCATCTATACTATAGACGTCAACTATACTCTAGACATCATCTATACTTTAGACGTCAACTATACTCTAGACGTCATCTATACTATAGACGTCATATATACTATAGACGTCATCTATGCTGTAGACGTCATCTATGCTATAGACGTCATCTATACTATAGACGTCATCTATGCTATAGACGTCATCTATACTATAGTCGTCATCTATGCTATAGACGTCATCAATACTATAGACTTCATCAATACTATAGACGTCATCAATACTATAGACGTCATCAATACTATAGACGTCATCTATACTATAGACGTCATCTATACTATAGACGTCATCTATACTATGGACGTTATCTTTACTATGGACGTCATTTATACTATGTACATCATCTCTACTATAGACGTCATCTATACTATAGACATCATCTATACTATAGACGTCATCTATACTATAGACGTCATCTATACTATCGACGTCATCTATACTATAGACGTCATATATACTATAGACGTCATCTATACTATAGACGTCATCTATACTGTAGACGTCATCTATACTATAGACGTCATCTATACTATAGACGTCATCTATACTATAGACGTCATCTATACCATAGACGTAATCTATGCTATAGTCGTCATCTATACTATAGATGTCGTCTATACTATAGACGTCATCTATACTATAGACGTCATCTATACTATAGTCGTCATCTATACTATAGACGTCATCTATACTATAGTCGTCATCTATACTATAGATGTCGTCTATACTATAGACGTCATCTATACTATAGTCGTCATCTATAGTATAGACGTCATCTATACTATAGATGTCGTGTAGACTATAGACGTCATCTATACTATAGTCGTCATCTAAACTATAGATGTCGTCTATACTATAGACGTCATCTATACTATAGACGTCATCTATACTATAGACGTCATCTATACTATAGACGTCATCTATACTATAGCTGTCATCTATACTATACACGTCATCTATACTATAGCTGTCATCTATACTATAGACGTCATCTATACAATAGATGTCGTCTATACTATAGAAGTCATCTATACTATAGATGTCGTCTTTACTATAGACGTCATCTATACTATAGATGTCGTCTATACTATAGACGTCATCAATACTATAGACGTCATCTATACAATAGATGTCGTCTATACTATAGAAGTCATCTATACTATAGATGTCGTCTTTACTATAGACATCATCTATACTATAGATGTCGTCTATAGTATAGACGTCAACTATACTCTAGGCGTCATCTATACTATAGACGTAATCTTTACTATAGACGTCATCTGTACTATAGACGTTATCTATAATATAGACGTCATCTATGCTATAGACGTCATCTATACTATAGACGTCATCTATACTATAGACGTCATCTATACTATAGACCTCATCTATACTATAGACGTCATCTATACTATAGACGTCATCTATACTATAGACGTCATCTATACTATAGACGTCATCTATACTATAGACGTCATCTATACTATAGACGTAAACTATACTCTATACGTCATCTATACTATAGACGTCAACTATACTCTAGACATCATCTATACTATAGACGTCAACTATACTCTAGGCGTCATCTATACTATAGACGTCATATATACTATAGACGTCATCTATGCTGTAGACGTCATCTATGCTATAGACGTCATCTATACTATAGACGTCATCTATGCTATAGACGTCATCTATACTATAGTCGTCATCTATGCTATAGACGTCATCAATACTATAGACGTCATCAATACTATAGACGTCATCAATACTATAGACGTCATCAATACTATAGACGTCATCTATACTATAGACGTCATCTATACTATAGACGTCATCTATACTATGGACGTTATCTTTACTATGGACGTCATTTATACTATGTACATCATCTCTACTATAGACGTCATCTATACTATAGACATCATCTATACTATAGACGTCATCTATACTATAGACGTCATCTATACTATAGACGTCATCTATACTATAGACGTCATCTATACTATAGACGTCATCTATACTATAGACGTCATCTATACTATAGACGTCATCTATACTATAGACGTCATATATACTATAGACGTCATCTATACTATAGACGTCATCTATACTGTAGACGTCATCTATACTATAGACGTCATCTATACTATAGACGTCATCTATACTATAGACGTCATCTATACCATAGACGTAATCTATGCTATAGTCGTCATCTATACTATAGATGTCGTCTATACTATAGACGTCATCTATACTATAGACGTCATCTATACTATAGTCGTCATCTATACTATAGACGTCATCTATACTATAGACGTCATCTATACTATAGACGTCATCTATACTATAGACGTCATCTATACTATAGACGTCATCTATACTATAGACGTCATCTATACTATAGTCGTCATCTATACTATAGATGTCGTCTATACAATAGTCGTCATTTATACTATAGATGTCGTCTATACTATAGACGTCATCTATACTATAGACGTCATCTATACTATAGACGTCATCTATACTATAGACGTCATCTATACTATAGACGTCATCTATACTATAGACGTCATCTATACTATAGACGTCATCTATACTATAGACGTCATCTATACTATAGACGTCATCTATACTATAGACGTCATCTATACTATAGACGTTATCTATACTATAGACGTCATCTATACTATAGACGTCATCTATACTATAGACGTCATCTATACTATAGACGTCATCTATACTATAGACGTCATCTATACTATAGACGTCATCTATACTATAGACGTCATCTATGCTATAGCTGTCATCTATACTATAGCTGTCATCTATACTATAGCTGTCATCTATACTATACACGTCATCTATACTATAGCTGTCATCTATACTATAGACGTCATCTATACTATAGACGTCATCTATACTATAGACGTCATCTATACTATAGACGTCATCTATACCATAGACGTCATCTATACTATAGTCGTCATCTATACTATAGACGTCATCTATACTATAGAAGTCATCTATACTATAGACGTCATCTATACTATAGACGTCATCTATACTATAGACGTCATCTATACTCTAGACGTCATCTATACTATAGACGTCAACTATACTCTAGACGTCATCTATACTATAGACGTAATCTTTACTATAGACGTCATCTGTACTATAGACGTTATCTATAATATAGACGTCATCTATGCTATAGACGTCATCTATACTATAGACGTCATCTATACTATAGACGTCATCTATACTATAGACCTCATCTATACTATAGACGTCATCTATACTATAGACGTCATCTATACTATAGACGTCATCTATACTATAGACGTCAACTATACTCTAGACGTCATCTATACTATAGACGTCAACTATACTCTAGACATCATCTATACTATAGACGTCAACTATACTCTAGGCGTCATCTATACTATAGACGTCATATATACTATAGACGTCATCTATGCTGTAGACGTCATCTATGCTATAGACGTCATCTATACTATAGACGTCATCTATGCTATAGACGTCATCTATACTATAGTCGTCATCTATGCTATAGACGTCATCAATACTATAGACGTCATCAATACTATAGACGTCATCAATACTATAGACGTCATCAATACTATAGACGTCATCTATACTATAGACGTCATCTATACTATAGACGTCATCTATACTATGGACGTTATCTTTACTATGGACGTCATTTATACTATGTACATCATCTCTACTATAGACGTCATCTATACTATAGACATCATCTATACTATAGACGTCATCTATACTATAGACGTCATCTATACTATAGACGTCATCTATACTATAGACGTCATCTATACTATAGACGTCATATATACTATAGACGTCATCTATACTATAGACGTCATCTATACTGTAGACGTCATCTATACTATAGACGTCATCTATACTATAGACGTCATCTATACCATAGACGTAATCTATGCTATAGTCGTCATCTATACTATAGATGTCGTCTATACTATAGACGTCATCTATACTATAGACGTCATCTATACTATAGTCGTCATCTATACTATAGACGTCATCTATACTATAGACGTCATCTATACTATAGTCGTCATCTATACTATAGATGTCGTCTATACTATAGACGTCATCTATAATATAGACGTCATCTATAGTATAGACGTCATCTATACTATAGATGTCGTGTAGACTATAGACGTCATCTATACTATAGTCGTCATCTAAACTATAGATGTCGTCTATACTATAGACGTCATCTATACTATAGACGGCATCTATACTATAGACTTCATCTATACTATAGACGTCATCTATACTATAGATGTCGTCTATACTATAGACGTCATCTATACTATAGATGTCGTCTATACTATAGACGTCATCTATACTATAGATGTCGTCTATACTATAGACGTCATCTATACTATAGACGTCATCGATACTATAGACGTCATCTATGCTTTAGACGTCTTCTATACTATAGACGTCATCTATACTATAGACGTCATCTATACAATAGATGTCGTCTATACTATAGAAGTCATCTATACTATAGATGTCGTCTTTACTATAGACGTCATCTATACTATAGATGTCGTCTATACTGTAGACGTCATCAATACTATAGACGTCATCTATACAATAGATGTCGTCTATACTATAGAAGTCATCTATACTATAGATGTCGTCTTTACTATAGACGTCATCTATACTATAGATGTCGTCTATACTATAGACGTCATCAATACTATAGACGTCATCAATACTATGGACGTCATCAATACTATAGACGTCATCTATACTATAGATGTCGTCTATACTATAGACGTCATCTATACTATAGATGTCGTCTATACTATAGACGTCATCTATACTATAGATGTCGTCTATACTATAGACGTCATCTATACTATAGACGTCATCGATACTATAGACGTCATCTATGCTTTAGACGTCTTCTATACTATAGACGTCATCTATACTATAGACGTCATCTATACAATAGATGTCGTCTATACTATAGAAGTCATCTATACTATAGATGTCGTCTTTACTATAGACGTCATCTATACTATAGATGTCGTCTATACTGTAGACGTCATCAATACTATAGACGTCATCTATACAATAGATGTCGTCTATACTATAGAAGTCATCTATACTATAGATGTCGTCTTTACTATAGACGTCATCTATACTATAGATGTCGTCTATACTATAGACGTCATCAATACTATAGACGTCATCAATACTATGGACGTCATCAATACTATAAATGTCATCTATATTATAGACGTCATCTATACTATAGACGTCATCTATACTATAGACTTCATCTATACTATAGACGTCATCTATACTATAGACGTCAACTATACTATAGACGTCATCTATACTATAGACGTCATCTATACTATAGACGTCATCTATTCTATAGACGTCATCTATACTATAGACGTCATCTATACTATAGACGTCATCTATACTATAGACGTCATCTATACTATAGACGTCATCTATACTATAGACGTCAGCTACACTATAGACGTCATCTATACTATAGACGTCATCTATGCTATAAACGTCATCTATACTATAGACGTCATCTATGCTATAGACGTCATCTATACTATAGACTTCATCTAAACTATAGACGTCATCCATACAATAGACGTCATCTATACTATAGCTGTCATCTATACTATAGCTGTCATCTATACTATAGACGTCATCTATACTATTGACGTCATCTATACTATAGACGTCATCTATACTATAGACTTCATCTATACTATAGACGTCATCTATACTATAGACGTCATCTATACTATAGACGTCATCTATACTATAGACGTCATCTATACTATAGACGTCATCTATACTATAGACGTCATCTATACTATAGACGTCATCTATACTATAGACGTCATCTATACTATAGACGTCATCTATACTATAGACGCCATCTATACTATAGACGTCATCTATACTATAGACGTCATCTGTACTATAGACTTAATCTATACTATAGACGTCATCTATACTATAGACCTCATCTATACTATAGACGTCAACTATACTCTAGACGTCATCTATACTATAGACGTCATCTATACTATAGACGTCATCTGTACTATAGACGTCTTCTATACTATAGACGTCATCTATACTATAGATGTCATCTATACTATAGAAGTCATCTATACTATAGACGTCATCTATACTATAGACGTCATCTATACTATAGACGTCATCTATACTATAGACGTCATCTATACTATAGACGTCATCTATAATATAGACGTCATCTATACTATAGATGTCATCTATACTATAGACGTCATCTATACTATAGGCGTCATCTATAATATAGACGTCATCTAGACTATAGACTTCATCTATACTATAGACGTCATCTATACTATAGACGTCATCTATACTGTAGACGTCATCTATACTATAGACGTCATCTATACTTTAGACGTCATCTATACTATAGACGTCATCTATACTATTGACGTCATCGATACTATAGACGTCATCTATACTTTAGACGTCTTCTATACTATAGACGTCATCTATACTATAGACGTCATCTATACTATAGAAGTCATCTATACTATAGACGTCATCTATACTATAGTCGTCATCTATAATATAGATGTCGTCTATATTATAGACGTCATCTATACTATAGACGTCATCTATAGTATAGACGTCATCTATACTATAGATGTCGTGTAGACTATAGACGTCATCTATACTATAGTCGTCATCTATACTATAGATGTCGTCTATACTATAGACGTCATCTATACTATAGACGTCATCTATACCATAGACTTCATCTATACTATAGACGTCATCTATACTATAGCTGTCGTCTATACTATAGACGTCATCTATACTATAGACGTCATCTATACTATAGACGTCATCTATACTATAGTCGTCATCTATACTATAGACGTCATCTATACTATAGACGTCATCTATACTATAGTCGTCATCTATACTATAGATTGCGTCTATATTATAGACGTCATCTATACTATAGACGTCATCTATAGTATAGACGTCATCTATACTATAGATGTCGTGTAGACTATAGACGTCATCTATACTATAGTCGTCATCTATACTATAGATGTCGTCTATACTATAGACGTCATCTATACTATAGACGTCATCTATACCATAGACTTCATCTATACTATAGACGTCATCTATACTATAGCTGTCGTCTATACTATAGACGTCATCTATACTATAGATAGACTATACTATAGACTAGTCTATAGACTAGTCTATACTATAGACGTCATCTATACTATAGATGTCGTCTATACTATAGACGTCATCTATACTATAGATGTCGTCTATACTATAGACGTCATCTATACTATAGATGTCGTCTATACTATAGACGTCATCTATACTTTAGACGTCTACTATACTATAGACGTCATCTATACTATAGACGTCATCTATACTATAGAAGTCATCTATACTATAGACGTCATCTATACTATAGACGTCATCTATACAATAGATGTCGTCTATACTATAGAAGTCATCTACACTATAGATGTCGTCTTTACTATAGACGTCATCTATACTATAGATGTCGTCTATACCATAGACGTCATCAATACTATAGACGTCATCAATACTATGGACGTCATCAATACTATAAATGTCATCTATATTATAGACGTCATCTATACTATAGACGTCATCTATACTATAGACGTCATCTATACTATAGACGTCATCTATACTATAGACTTCATCTATACTATAGACGTCATCTATACTATAGACGTCATCTGTACTATAGACGTCATCTATACTATAGACGTCATCTATACTATAGACGTCATCTATACTATAGACGTCATCTATACTATAGACGTCATCTATACTATAGACGTCATCTATACTATAGACGTCATCTATACTATAGACGTCATCTATACTATAGACGTCAGCTACACTGTAGACGTCATCTATACTATAGACGTCATCTATGCTATAGACGTCATCTATACTATAGACTTCATCTAAACTATAGACGTCATCCATACAATAGACGTCATCTATACTATAGCTGTCATCTATACTATAGCTGTCATCTATACTATAGACTTCATCTATACTATAGACGTCATCTATACTATTGACGTCATCTAAACTATAGACGTCATCTATACTATAGACGTCATCTATACTATAGACGTCATCTATACTATAGACGTCATCTATACTATAGACGTCATCTATACTATAGACGTCATCGATACTATAGACGTCATCTATACTATAGACGTCATCTATACTATAGACGTCATCTATACTATAGACGTCATCTATACTATAGACGTCATCTATACTATAGACGTCATCTATACTATAGACGTCATCTATACTATAGACGTCATCTATACTATAGACGTCATCTATACTATAGACGTCATCTATACTATAGACGTCATCTATACTATAGACGTCATCTATATTATAGACGTCATCTATACTATAGACGTCATCTATACTATAGACGTCATCTATACTATAGACGTCATCTATACTATAGACGTCATCTATACTATAGACGTCATCTATACTATAGACGTCATCTATACTATAGACGTCATCTATACTATAGACGTCATCTATACTATAGACGTCATCTATACTATAGACGTCATCTATACTATAGACGTCATCTATACTATAGACGTCATCTATACTATAGACGTCATCTATACTATAGACGTCATCTATACTATAGACGTCATCTATACTATAGACGTCATCTATACTATAGACGTCATCTATACTATAGACGTCATCTATACTATAGACGTCATCTATACTATAGACGTCATCTATACTATAGACGTCATCTATACTATAGACGTCATCTATACTATAGACGTCATCTATACTATAGACGTCATCTATACTATAGACGTCATCTATACTATAGACGTCATCTATACTATAGACGTCATCTATACTATAGACGTCATCTATACTATAGACGTCATCTATACTATAGACGTCATCTATACTATAGACGTCATCTATACTATAGACGTCATCTATACTATAGACGTCATCTATACTATAGACGTCATCTATACTATAGACGTCATCTATACTATAGACGTCATCTATACTATAGACGTCATCTATACTATAGACGTCATCTATACTATAGCTGTCATCTATACTATAGCTGTCATCTATACTATAGCTGTCATCTATACTATAGACGTCATCTATACTATAGCTGTCATCTATACTATAGACGTCATCTATACCATAGACGTCATCTATACTATAGTCGTCATCTATACTATAGTCGTCATCTATACTATAGATGTCGTCTATACAATAGTCGTCATTTATACTATAGATGTCGTCTATACAATAGTCGTCATTTATACTATAGATGTCGCCTATACTATAGACGTCATCTATACTATAGATGTCGTCTATACTATAGACGTCATCTATACTATAGATGTCGTCTATACTATAGACGTCATCTATACTATAGATGTCGTCTATACTATAGACGTCATCTATACTATAGACGTCATCTATACTATAGACGTCATCTATACTATAGACGTCATCTATACTATAGACGTCATCTATACTATAGACGTCATCTATACTATAGACGTCATCTATACTATAGACGTCATCTATACTATAGACGTCATCTATACTATAGACGTCATCTATACTATAGTCGTCATCTATACTATAGATGTCGTCTATACAATAGTCGTCATTTATACTATAGATGTCGTCTATACTATAGACGTCGTCTATACTATAGACGTCATCTATACTATAGACGTCATCTATACTATAGACGTCATCTATACTATAGACGTCATCTATACTATAGACGTCATCTATACTATAGACGTCATCTATACTATAGACGTCATCTATACTAAAGACGTCATCTATACTATAGACGTCATCTATACTATAGACGTCATCTATACTATAGACGTCATCTATACTATAGACGTCATCTATACTATAGACGTCATCTATACTATAGACGTCATCTATACTATAGACGTCATCTATACTATAGACGTCATCTACACTATAGCTGTCACCTATACTATAGCTCTCATCTATACTATAGCTGTCATCTATACTATAGACGTCATCTATACTATAGACGTCATCTATACTATAGACGTCATCTATACTATAGACGTCATCTATACTATAGACGTCATCTATACCATAGACGTCATCTATACTATAGTCGTCATCTATACTATAGATGTCGTCTATACAATAGTCGTCATTTATACTATAGATGTCGTCTATACAATAGTCGTCATTTATACTATAGATGTCGTCTATACTATAGACGTCATCTATACTATAGATGTCGTCTATACTATAGACGTCATCTATACTATAGACGTCATCTATACTATAGACGTCATCTATACTATAGACGTCATCTATACTATAGACGTCATCTATACTATAGACGTCATCTATACTATAGACGTCATCTATACTATAGACGTCATCTGTACTATAGACGTCATCTATACTATAGACGTCATCTATACTATAGACGTCATCTATACTATAGTCGTCATCTATACTATAGATGTCGTCTATACAATAGTCGTCATTTACACTATAGATGTCGTCTATACTATACGTCATCTATACTATAGACGTCATCAATACTATAGACGTCATCAATACTATAGACGTCATCTATACTATAGACGTCATCTATGCTATAGACGTCATCTATACTATAGACGTCATATATACTATAGACGTCATCTATACTATGGACGTCATCTATACTATGGACGTCATCTATACTATGGACGTCATCTATACTATAGACGTCATCTATACTATAGACGTCATCTATACTATGGACGTCATCTATACTATGGACGTCATCTATACTATAGACGTCATCTATACTATAGACGTCATCTATACTATAGACGTCATCTATACTAAAGACGTCATCTATACTATAGACGTCATCTATACTATAGACGTCATCTATACTATAGACGTCATCTATACTATAGACGTCATCTATACTATAGACGTCATCTATACTATAGACGTCATCTATACTATAGACGTCATCTATACTATAGACGTCATCTATACTATAGACGTCATCTATACTATAGACGTCATCTATACTATAGACGTCATCTATACTATAGACGTCATCTATACTATAGACGTCATCTATACTATAGACGTCATCTATACTATAGACGTCATCTATACTATAGACGTCATCTATACTATAGACGTCATCTATACTATAGACGTCATCTATACTATAGACGTCATCTATACTATAGACGTCATCTATACTATAGACGTCATCTATACTATAGACGTCATCTATACTATAGACGTCATCTATACTATAGACGTCATCAATACTATAAATGTCATCTATACTATAGACGTCATCTATACTATAGACGTCATCTATACTATAGCTGTCATCTATACTATAGACGTCATCTATACTATAGACGTCATCTATACTATAGACGTCATTTAAACTATAAATGTCATCTATACTATAGACGTCATCTATACTATAGACGTCAAGTATGCTATAGACGTCATCTATACTATAGACGTCATCTATACTATAGCTGTCATCTATACTATAGCTGTCATCTATACTATAGACGTCATCTACACTATAGACGTCATCTATACTATAGACGTCATCTATACTATAGACGTCATCTATACTATAGACGTCATCTATACTATAGACGTCATCTATACTATAGACGTCATCTATACTATAGATGTCGTCTATACTATAGACGTCATCTATACTATAGATGTCGTCTATACTATAGACGTCATCTATACTATAGATGTCGTCTATACTATAGACGTCATCTATACTATAGACGTCATCAATACTATAGACATCATCAATACTATAGACGTCATCAATACTATAAATGTCATCTATACTATAGACGTCATCTATGCTATAGACGTCATGTATACTATAGACGTCATCTATACTATAGACTTCATATATACTATAGACGTCATCTATACTATAGACATTATCTATACTATAGACGTCATCTATACTATAGACGTCATCTATACTATGGACGTCATCTATACTATAGACGTCATCTATACTATAGACGTCATCTATACTATAGACGTCATCTATACTATAGACGTCATCTATACTATAGACGTCATCTATACTATAGACGTCATCTATACTATAGACGTCACCTATACTATAGACGTCATCTATACTATGGACGTCATCTATACTATGGACGTCATCTATACTATAGACGTCATCTATACTATAGACGTCATCTATACTATAGACGTCATCTATACTATAGACGTCATCTATACTATAGACGTCATCTATACTAGAGACGTCATCTATACTATAGACGTCATCTATACTATAGACGTCATCTATACTATAGACGTCATCTATACTATAGACGTCATCTATACTATAGACGTCATCTATACTATAGACGTCATCTATACTATAGACGTCATCTATACTATAGACGTCATCTATACTATAGACGTCATCTATACTATAGACGTCATCTATACTATAGACGTCATCTATACTATAGACGTCATCTATACTATAGACGTCATCTATACTATAGAAGTCATCTATACTATAGAAGTCATCTATACTATAGACGTCATCTATACTATAGACGTCATCTATACTATAGACGTCATCTATACTATAGACGTCATCTATACTATAGACGTCATCTATACTATAGACGTCATCTATACTATAGACGTCATCTATACTATAGACGTCATCTATACTATAGACGTCATCTATACTATAGACGTCATCTATACTGTAGACGTCATCTATACTATAGACGTCATCTATACTATAGACGTCATGTATACTATAGACGTCATCTCTACTATAGACGTCATCTATACTATAGACGTCATCTATACTATAGACGTCATATATACTATAGACGTCATCTATACTATAGACGTCATCTATACTATAGACGTCATATATACTATAGACGTCATCTATATATAGACGTCATCTATACTATAGACGTCATTTATACTATAGACGTCATCTAAACTATAGACGTCATCTATATATAGACGTCATCTATACTATAGACGTCATCTATACTATAGACGTCATCTATACTACAGCCGTCATCTATACTATAGACGTCATCTATACTACAGACGTCATCTATACTATAGACGTCATCTATACTACAGACGTCATCTATACTATACACGTCATCTATACTACAGACGTCATCTATACTATAGACGTCATCTATACTACAGACGTCATCTATACTATAGACGTAATCTATACTATAGACGTCATCTATACTATAGACGCAATCTATACTATAGACGTCATCTATACTATAGACGTCATCTATACTGTAGACATCATCTATACTATAGACATCATCTATACTATAGACGTCATCTATACTATAGACGTCATCTATACTATAGACGGCATCTATACTATAGACGTCATCTCTACTATAGACGTCATCTCTACTATAGACGTCATCTAAACTATAGACGTCATCTATACTATAGACGTCATCTATACTATAGACGTCATCTATACTATAGACGTCATCTATACTATAGACGTCATCTATACTATAGACGTCATCTATACTATAGACGTCATCTATACTATAGACGTCATCTATACTATAGACGTCATCTATACTATAGACGTCATCTATGCTATAGACGTCATCTATACTATAGACGTCATCTATACAATAGACGTCATCTATACTATAGTCATCATCTATACTATAGATGTCGTCTATACAATAGTCGTCATTTATACTATAGATGTGGTCTATACTATAGACGTCATCTATACTATAGATGTCGTCTATACTATAGACGTCATCTATACAATAGACGTCATCAATATTATAGACGTCATCAATACTATAGACATCATCAATACTATAGGCGTCATCAATACTATAAATGTTATCTATACTATAGACGTCATCTATACTATAGACGTCATCTATACTATAGCTGTCATCTATACAATAGACGTCATTTATACTATAGCTGTCATCTATACTATAGACGTCATCTATACTATAGACGTCATCTACACTATAGACGTCATCTATACTATAGACGTCATCTATACTATAGACGTCATCTATACTATAGACGTGACGTCATCAATACTATAGACGTTATCAATACTATAGACATCATCAATACTATAAATGTCATCAATACTATAAATGTCATCTATACTATAGACGTCATCTATACTATGGACGTCATCTATACTATAGACGTCATCTATACTATAGACGTCATCTATACTATAGACGTCATCTATACTATAGACGTCATCTATACTATAGACGTCATCTATACTATAGACGTCATCTATACTATAGACGTCATCTATACTATAGACGTCATCTATACTATAGACGTCATCTATACTATAGACGTCATCTATACTATAGACGTCATCTATACTATAGACGTCATCTATACTATAGACGTCATCTATACTATAGACGTCATCTATACTATAGACGTCATCTATACTATAGACGTCATCTATACTATAGAAGTCATCTATACTATAGTCGTCATCTATACTATAGATGTCGTCTATACAATAGTCGTCATTTATACTATAGATGTCGTCTATACTATACGTCATCTATACTATAGACGTCATCAATACTATAGACGTCATCAATACTATAGACGTCATCTATACTATAGACGTCATCTATGCTATAGACGTCATCTATACTATAGACGTCATATATACTATAGACGTCATCTATACTATGGACGTCATCTATACTATGGACGTCATCTATACTATGGACGTCATCTATACTATAGACGTCATCTATACTATAGACGTCATCTATACTATGGACGTCATCTATACTATGGACGTCATCTATACTATAGACGTCATCTATACTATAGACGTCATCTATACTATAGACGTCATCTATACTATAGACGTCATCTATACTATAGACGTCATCTATACTATAGACGTCATCTATACTATAGACGTCATCTATACTATAGACGTCATCTATACTATAGACGTCATCTATACTATAGACGTCATCTATACTATAGACGTCATCTATACTATAGACGTCATCTATACTATAGACGTCATCTATACTATAGACGTCATCTATACTATAGACGTCATCTATACTATAGACGTCATCTATACTATAGACGTCATCTATACTATAGACGTCATCTATACTATAGACGTCATCTATACTATAGACGTCATCTATACTATAGACGTCATCTATACTATAGACGTCATCTATACTATAGACGTCATCTATACTATAGACGTCATCTATACTATAGACGTCATCAATACTATAAATGTCATCTATACTATAGACGTCATCTATACTATAGACGTCATCTATACTATAGCTGTCATCTATACTATAGACGTCATCTATACTATAGACGTCATCTATACTATAGACGTCATTTAAACTATAAATGTCATCTATACTATAGACGTCATCTATACTATAGACGTCAAGTATGCTATAGACGTCATCTATACTATAGACGTCATCTATACTATAGCTGTCATCTATACTATAGCTGTCATCTATACTATAGACGTCATCTACACTATAGACGTCATCTATACTATAGACGTCATCTATACTATAGACGTCATCTATACTATAGACGTCATCTATACTATAGACGTCATCTATACTATAGACGTCATCTATACTATAGATGTCGTCTATACTATAGACGTCATCTATACTATAGATGTCGTCTATACTATAGACGTCATCTATACTATAGACGTCATCAATACTATAGACATCATCAATACTATAGACGTCATCAATACTATAAATGTCATCTATACTATAGACGTCATCTATGCTATAGACGTCATGTATACTATAGACGTCATCTATACTATAGACTTCATATATACTATAGACGTCATCTATACTATAGACATCATCTATACTATAGACGTCATCTATACTATAGACGTCATCTATACTATGGACGTCATCTATACTATAGACGTCATCTATACTATAGACGTCATCTATACTATAGACGTCATCTATACTATAGACGTCATCTATACTATAGACGTCATCTATACTATAGACGTCACCTATACTATAGATGTCATCTATACTATGGACGTCATCTATACTATGGACGTCATCTATACTATGGACGTCATCTATACTATAGACGTCATCTATACTATAGACGTCATCTATACTATAGACGTCATCTATACTATAGACGTCATCTATACTATAGACGTCATCTATACTATAGACGTCATCTATACTATAGACGTCATCTATACTAGAGACGTCATCTATACTATAGACGTCATCTATACTATAGACGTCATCTATACTATAGACGTCATCTATACTATAGACGTCATCTATACTATAGACGTCATCTATACTATAGACGTCATCTATACTATAGACGTCATCTATACTATAGACGTCATCTATACTATAGACGTCATCTATACTATAGAAGTCATCTATACTATAGAAGTCATCTATACTATAGACGTCATCTATACTATAGAAGTCATCTATACTATAGACGTCATCTATACTATAGACGTCATCTATACTATAGACGTCATCTATACTATAGACGTCATCTATACTATAGACGTCATCTATACTATAGACGTCATCTATACTATAGACGTCATCTATACTATAGACGTCATCTATACTATAGACGTCATCTATACTATAGACGTCATCTATATATAGACGTCATCTATACTATAGACGTCATTTATACTATAGACGTCATCTAAACTATAGACGTCATCTATATATAGACGTCATCTATACTATAGACGTCATCTATACTATAGACGTCATCTATACTACAGCCGTCATCTATACTATAGACGTCATCTATACTACAGACGTCATCTATACTATAGACGTCATCTATACTACAGACGTCATCTATACTATACACGTCATCTATACTACAGACGTCATCTATACTATAGACGTCATCTATACTACAGACGTCATCTATACTATAGACGTAATCTATACTATAGACGTCATCTATACTATAGACGCAATCTATACTATAGACGTCATCTATACTATAGACGTCATCTATACTGTAGACATCATCTATACTATAGACATCATCTATACTATAGACGTCATCTATACTATAGACGTCATCTATACTATAGACGGCATCTATACTATAGACGTCATCTCTACTATAGACGTCATCTCTACTATAGACGTCATCTAAACTATAGACGTCATCTATACTATAGACGTCATCTATACTATAGACGTCATCTATACTATAGACGTCATCTATACTATAGACGTCATCTATACTATAGACGTCATCTATACTATAGACGTCATCTATACTATAGACGTCATCTATACTATAGACGTCATCTATACTATAGACGTCATCTATGCTATAGACGTCATCTATACTATAGACGTCATCTATACAATAGACGTCATCTATACTATAGTCATCATCTATACTATAGATGTCGTCTATACAATAGTCGTCATTTATACTATAGATGTGGTCTATACTATAGACGTCATCTATACTATAGATGTCGTCTATACTATAGACGTCATCTATACAATAGACGTCATCAATATTATAGACGTCATCAATACTATAGACATCATCAATACTATAGGCGTCATCAATACTATAAATGTCATCTATACTATAGACGTCATCTATACTATAGACGTCATCTATACTATAGACGTCATCTATACTATAGCTGTCATCTATACAATAGACGTCATTTATACTATAGCTATCATCTATACTATAGACGTCATCTATACTATAGACGTCATCTACACTATAGACGTCATCTATACTATAGACGTCATCTATACTATAGACGTGACGTCATCAATACTATAGACGTTATCAATACTATAGACATCATCAATACTATAGACGTCATCAATACTATAAATGTCATCTATACTATAGACGTCATCTATACTATGGACGTCATCTATACTATAGACGTCATCTATACTATAGACGTCATCTATACTATAGACGTCATCTATACTATAGACGTCATCTGTACTATAGACGTCATCTATACTATAGACGTCATCTATACTATAGACGTCATCTATACTATAGACGTCATCTATACTATAGACGTCATCTATACTATAGACGTCATCTATACTATAGACGTCATCTATACTATAGAAGTCATCTATACTATAGACGTCATCTATACTATAGACGTCATCTATACTATAGACGTCATCTATACTATAGACGTCATCTATACTATAGACGTCACCTATACTAAAGACGTCATCTATACTATAGACGTCACCTATACTATAGACGTCATCTATACTATAGACGTCATCTATACTATAGACGTCATCTATACTATAGACGTCATCTATACTATAGACGTCATCTATACTATAGACGTCATCTCTACTATAGACGTCATCTCTACTATAGACGTCATCTATACTATAGACGTCATCTATATATAGACGTCATCTATACTATAGACATCATCTAAATTATAGACGTCATCTATATATAGACGTCAACTATACTATAGACGTCATCTATACTACAGACGTCATCTATACTATAGGCGTCATCTATACTACAGACGTCATCTATACTATAAACGCCATCTATACTACAGACGTCATCTATACTAAAGACGTCATCTATACTACAGACGGCATCTATACTATAGACCTCATCTATACTATAGACGTCATCTATACTATAGACGCCATCTATACTATAGACGTCATCTATACTGTAGACGCCATCTATACTATAGACGTCATCTATACTATAGACGCCATCTATACTATAGACGTCATCTATACTATAGACGTCATCTAGACTATAGACGTCATCTATGCTATACACGTCATCTATACTATAGACGTCCTCTATACTATAGACGTCATCTATACTATAGACGTCATCTATACTAAAGACGTCATCTATACTATAGACGTCATCTATACTATAGACGTCATCTATACTATAGACGTCATCTATACTATAGACGTCCTCTATACTATAGACGTCATCTATACTATAGATGTCGTCTATACAATAGTCGTCATTTATACTATAGATGTCGTCTATACTATAGACGTCATCTGTACTATAGACGTCATCTATACTATAGACGTCATCTATACTATAGACGTCATCTATACTATAGACGTCATCTATACTAAAGACGTCATCTATACTATAGACGTCATCTATACTATAGACGTCATCTATACTATAGACGTCATCTATGCTATAGACGTCATCTATACTATAGACGTCCTCTATACTATAGACGTCATCTATACTATAGATGTCGTCTATACAATAGTCGTCATTTATACTATAGATGTCGTCTATACTATAGACGTCATCTATACTATAGACGTCATCTATGCTATAGACGTCATCTATGCTATAGACGTCATCTATACTATAGACGTCATCTATACTATAGTCGTCATCTATACTATAGATGTCGTCTATACAATAGTCGTCATTTATACTATAGATGTCATCTATACTATAGACGTCATCTATACTATAGACGTCATTTATACTATAGACGTCATCTATACTATAGACGTCATCTATACTATAGACGTCATCTATACTATAGACGTCATCTATACTATAGACGTCATCTATACTATAGACGTCATCTATACTATAGACGTCATCTATACTATAGACGTCATCTATACTATAGACGTCATCTATACTATAGAAGTCATCTATACTATAGACGTCATCTATACTATAGAAGTCATCTATACTATAGACGTCATCTATACTATAGACGTCATCTATACTATAGACGTCATCTATACTATAGACGTCATCTATACTATAGACGTCATCTATACTATAGACGTCATCTATACTATAGACGTCATCTATACTATAGACGTCATCTATACTATAGACGTCATCTATACTATAGACGTCATCTCTACTATGGACTTCATCTCTACTATAGACGTCATCTCTACTATAGACGTCATCTATACTATAGACGTCATCTATATATAGACGTCATCTATATATAGACGTCATCTATACTATAGACGTCATCTAAGCTATAGACGTCATCTATATATAGACGTCATCTATATGTAGACGTCATCTATACTATAGACGTCATCTAAACTATAGACGTCATCTATATATAGACGTCATCTATACTATAGACGTCATCTATACTATAGACGTCATCTATACTACAGGCGTCATCTATACTACAGACGTCATCTATACTACAGACGTCATCTATACTATAGACGTCATCTATACTATAGACGTCATTTACACTATAGACGTCATCTATACTATAGACGCCATCTATACTATAGACGTCATCTATACTATAGACGTCATCTATACTATAGACATCATCTATACTACAGACATCATCTATTCTATAGACGTCATCTATACTATAGACGTCATCTATACTATAGACGTCATCTATACTATAGACGTCATCTATACTATAGACGTCATCTATACTATAGACGTCATCTATACTATAGACGTCATCTATACTATAGACGTCATCTATACTATAGACGTCATCTATACTATAGACGTCATCTATACTATAGACGTCATCTATACTATAGACGTCATCTATACTATAGACGTCATCTATACTATAGACGTCATCTATACTATAGACGTCATCTATACTATAGACGTCATCTATACTATAGACGTCATCTATACTATAGACGTCATCTATACTATAGACGTCATCTATACTATAGACGTCATCTATACTATAGACGTCATTTATACTATAGACGTCATCTATACTATAGATGTCGTCTATACAATAGTCGTCATTTATACTATAGATGTCGTCTATACTATAGACGTCATCTATACTATAGATGTCGTCTATACTATAGACGTCATCTATACAATAGACGTCATCAATACTATAGACGTCATCAATACTATAGACATCATCAATACTATAGACGTCATCAATACTATAAATGTCATCTATACTATAGACGTCATCTATACTATAGACGTCATCTATACTATAGACGTCATCTATACTATAGCTGTCATCAATACAATAGACGTCATCTATACTATAGCTGTCATCTATACTATAGCTGTCATCTATACTATAGACGTCGTCTATACTATAGACGTCATCTACACTATTGACGTCACCTATACTATAGACGTCATCTATACTACAGACGTCATCTATACTATAGACGTCATCTATACTATAGACGTGACGTCATCAATACTATAGACGTTATCAATACTATAGACATCATCAATACTATAGACGTCATCTATACTATAGCTGTCATCTATACTATAGCTGTCATCTATACTATAGCTGTCATCTATACAATAGACGTCATCTATACTAAAGCTGTCATCTATACTATAGACGTCATCTATACTATAGACGTCATCTACACTATAGACGTCATCTACACTATAGACGTCATCTATACTATAGACGTCATCTATACTATAGACGTCATCTATACTATAGACGTCATCTATACTATAGACGTCATCTATACTATAGACGTCATCCATACTATAGACGTCATCTATACTATAGACGTCATCTATACTATAGACGTCATCTATACTATAGACGTCATCTATACTATAGACGTCATCTATACTATAGACGTCATCTATACTATAGACGTCATCTATACTATAGACGTCATCTATACTATAGACGTCATCTATACTATAGACGTCATCTATACTATAGACGTCATCTATACTATAGACGTCATCTATACTATAGACGTCATCTATACTATAGACGTCATCTATACTATAGACGTCATCTATACTATAGACGTCATCTATACTATAGACGTCATCTATACTATAGACGTCATCTATACTTTAGACGTCATCTATACTATAGACGCCATCTATACTAAAGACGTCATCTATACTATAGACGTCATCTATCCTATAGACGTCATCTATGCTATAGACGTCATCTATACTATAGACGTCATCTATACTATAGACGTCATCTATACTATAGACGTCATCTATGCTATAATCGTCATCTATACTATAATCGTCATCTATACTATAGACGTCATCTATACTATAGACGTCATCTATACTATAGACGTCATCTATACTATAGACGTCATCTATACTATAGACGTCATCTATACTATAGACGTCATCTATACTATAGACGTCATCTATACTATAGACGTCATCTATACTATAGACGTCATCTATACTATAGACGTCATCTATACTATAGACGTAATCTATACTATAGACGTCATCTATACTATAGACGTCATCACTGCTATAGAAGTCATCACTACTATAGACGTCATCTATACTATAGACGTCATGTATACTATAGACGTCATTAATACTATAGACGTCATCAATACTATAGACATCATAAATACTATAGACGTCATCAATACTATAAATGTCATCTATACTATAGACGTCATCTATACTATAGACGTCATCTATACTGTAGACGTCATCTATACTATAGACGTCATCTATACTATAGACGTCATCTATACTATAGACGTCATCTATACTATAGACGTCATGGATACTATAGACATCATCAATACTATAGACGTTATCAATACTATAAATGTCATCTATACAATAGACGTCATCTATACTCTAGACGTCAACTATGCTATAGACGTCATCTATACTATAGACGTCATCTATACTATAGAGTCATCTATACTATAGACGTTATCTATGCTATAGACGTCATCTATACTATAGACGTCATCTATACTATAGTCGTCATCTATACTATAGATGTCGTCTATATAATAGTCGTCATTTATACTATAGATGTCGTCTATACTATAGACGTCATCTATACTATAGACGTCATCTACACTATAGACGTCATCTATACTATAGACGTCATCTATACTATAGACGTCATCTATACTATAGATGTCGTCTATACTATAGACGTCATCTATACAATAGACGTCATTAATACTATAGACGTCATCAATACTATAGACATCATAAATACTATAGACGTCATCAATACTATAAATGTCATCTATACTATAGACGTCATCTATACTATAGACGTCATCTATACTGTAGACGTCATCTATACTATAGACGTCATCTATACTATAGACGTCATCTATACTATAGACGTCATCTATACTATAGCTGTCATCTATACTATAGCTGTCATCTAAACTATAGACGTCATCTATACTATAGACGTCATCTACACTATAGACGTCATCTATACTATAGACGTCATCTATACTATAGACGTCATCTATACTATAGACGTCATCTATACTATAGACGTCATCTATACTATAGACGTCATCTATACTATAGGCGTCATCTATACTATAGACGTCATCTATACTATAGCTGTCATCTATACAATAGACGTCATCTATACTATAGCTGTCATCTATACAATAGACGTCATCTATACTATAGCTGTCATCTATACTATAGCTGTCATCTATACTATAGACGTCGTCTATACTATAGACGTCATCTACACTATAGACGTCATCTATACTATAGACGTCATCTATACTACAGACGTCATCTATACTATAGACATCATCTATACTATAGACGTGAGGTCATGAATACTATAGACGTTATCAATACTATAGACATCATCAATACTATAGACGTCATCTATACTATAGCTGTCATCTATACTATAGCTGTCATCTAAACAATAGACGTCATCTATACTATAGCTGTCATCTATACTATAGACGTCATCTATACTATAGACGTCATCTACACTATAGACGTCATCTACACTATAGACGTCATCTATACTATAGACGTCATCTATACTATAGACGTCATCTATACTATAGACGTCATCTATACTATAGACGTCATCCATACTATAGACGTCATCTATACTATAGACGTCATCTATACTATAGACGTCATCTATACTATAGACGTCATCTATACTATAGACGTCATCTATACTATAGACGTCATCTATACTATAGACGTCATCTATACTATAGACGTCATCTATACTATAGACGTCATCTATACTATAGACGTCATCTATACTATAGAAGTCATCTATACTATAGACGTCATCTATACTATAGACGTCATCTATACTATAGACGTCATCTATACTATAGACGTCATCTATACTATAGAAGTCATCTATACTATAGACGTCATCTATACTATAGACGTCATCTATACTATAGACGTCATCTATACTATAGACGTCATCTCTACTATGGACATCATAAATACTATAGACGTCATCAATACTATAAATGTCATCTATACTATAGACGTCATCTATACTATAGACGTCATCTATACTATAGACGTCATCTATACTATAGCTGTCATCTATAAAATAGACGTCATCTATACTATAGCTGTCATCTAAACTATAGACGTCATAAATACTATAGACGTCATCAATACTATAAATGTCATCTATACTATAGACGTCATCTATACTATAGACGTCATCTATACTATAGACGTCATCTATACTATAGACGTCATCTATACTATAGCTGTCATCTATACTATAGACGTCATCTATACTATAGACGTCATCTATACTATAGACGTCATCTATACTATAGATGTCGTCTATACTATAGACGTCATCTATACAATAGACGTCATCAATACTATTGACGTCATCAATACTATAGACATCATAAATACTATAGACGTCATCAATACTATAAATGTCATCTATACTATAGACGTCATCTATACTATAGACGTCATCTATACTATAGACGTCATCTATACTATAGACGTCATCTATACTATAGACGTCATCTATACTATAGCTGTCATCTATACAATAGACGTCATCTATACTATAGATGTCGTCTATACTATAGACGTCATCTATACAATAGACGTCATCAATACTATAGACGTCATCAATACTATAGACATCATAAATACTATAGACGTCATCAATACTATAAATGTCATCTATACTATAGACGTCATCTATACTATAGACGTCATCTATACTATAGACGTCATCTATACTATGGACGTCATCTATACTATAGACGTCATCTATACTATAGACGTCATCTATACTATAGACGTCATCTATACTATAGCCGTCATCTATACTATAGACGTCATCTACACTATAGACGTCATCTATACTATAGACGTCATCTATACTATAGACGTCATCTATACTATAGACGTCATCTATACTATAGACGTCATCTATACTATAGACGTCATCTATACTATAGACGTCATCTATACTATAGACGTCATCTATACTATAGACGTCATCTATACTATAGACGTCATCTATACTATAGACGTCATCTATACTATAGACGTCATCTATACTATAGACGTTATCTATACTATAGACGTCATCTATACTATTGACGTCATCTGTACAAGTCGTCATCTATACTATAGATGTCGTCTATACTATAGTCGTCATCTATACTATATATGTCGTCTATACTATAGTCGTCATCTATACTATATATGTCGTCTATACTATAGTCGTCATCTATACTATATATGTCGTCTATACTATAGACGTCATCTATACTATAGATGTCGTCTATACTATAGACGTCATCTATACTATAGACGTCATCAATACTATAAATGTCATCTATACTATAGACGTCATCTATGCTATAGACGTCATCTATACTATTGACGTCATCTATGCTATAGACGTCATCTATACTATAGACGTCATCTATACTATAGACGTCATCTATACTATAGACGTCATCAATACTATAAATGTCATCTATACTATAGACGTCATCTATGCTATAGACGTCATCTATACTATAGACGTCATCTATACTATAGACGTCATCTATGCTATAGACGTCATCTATACTATAGACGTCATCTATACTATAGACGTCATCTATACTATAGACGTCATCTATACTATAGACGTCATCTATACTATAGACGTCATCTATACTATAGACGTCATCTATACTATAGACATCATCTATACTATAGACGTCATATATACTATAGACGTAATCTATACTATAGACGTCATCTATACTATAGACGTAATCTATACTATAGACGTCATCACTACTATAGAAGTCATCACTACTATAGACGTCATCTATACTATAGACGTCATGTATACTATAGACGTCATCTATACTATAGCTGTCATCTATACTATAGCTGTCATCTTCACTATAGACGTCATCTATACTATAGACGTCATCTATACTATAGACGTCATCTATACTATAGACGTCATCTATACTATAGACGTCATCTATACTAGACGTCATCTATACCATAGACGTCATCTATACTATAGTCGTCATCTATACCATAGACGTCATCTATACTATAGTCGTCATCTATACTATAGATGTCGTCTATACAATAGTCGTCATTTTTTCTATAGATGTCGTCTATACAATAGTCGTCATTTATACTATAGATGTCGTCTATACTATAGACGTCATCTATACTATAGATGTCGTCTATACTATTGACGTCATCAATACTATAGACATCATAAATACTATAGACGTCATCAATACTATAAATGTAATCTATACTATAGACGTCATCTATACTATAGACGTCATCTATACTATAGACGTCATCTATACTATAGACGTCATCTATACTATAGACATCATCAATACTATAGACGTCATCTATACTATAGCTGTCATCTATACTATAGCTGTCATCTAAACAATAGACGTCATCTATACTATAGCTGTCATCTATACCATAGACGTCATCTATACTAAAGTCGTCATCTATACCATAGACGTCATCTATACTATAGTCGTCATCTATACTATAGATGTCGTCTATACAATAGTCGTCATTTTTTCTATAGATGTCGTCTATACAATAGTCGTCATTTATACTATAGATGTCGTCTATACTATAGACGTCATCTATACTATAGATGTCGTCTATACTATAGACGTCATCTATACTATAGACGTCATCTATACTATAGACGTCATCTATACTATTGACGCCATCTATACTATAGACGTCATCTATACTATAGACGTCATCTATACTATAGACGTCATCTATACTATTGACGCCATCTATACTATAGATGTCATCTATACTATAGATGTCATCTATACTATAGACGTCATCTATACTATAGTCGTCATCTATACTATAGATGTCGTCTATACTATAGATGTCATCTATACTATAGACGTCATCAATACTATAGACGTCATCGATACTATAGACATCATCAATACTATAGACGCCATCTATACTATTGACGCCATCTATACTATAGACGTCATCTATACTATAGACGTCATCTATACTATAGACGTCATCTATACTATTGACGCCATCTATACTATAGACGTCATCTATACTATAGACGTCATCTATACTATAGACGTCATCTATACTATAGACGTCATCTATACTATAGACGTCATCTATACTATTGACGCCATCTATACTATAGACGTCATCTATACTATAGATGTCATCTATACTATAGACGTCATCTATACTATAGTCGTCATCTATACTATAGATGTCGTCTATACTATAGATGTCATCTATACTATAGACGTCATCAATACTATAGACGTCATCGATACTATAGACATCATCAATACTATAGACGTCATCAATACTATAAATGCCATCTATACAATAGACGTCATCTATACTCTAGACGTCAACTATGCTGTAGACGTCATCTATACTATAGACGTCATCTATACTATAAACGTCATCTATGCTATAGACGTCATCTATACTATAGACGTCATCTATACTATAGACGTCATCTATACTATAGACGTCATCTATACTATAGACGTCATCTATACTATAGACGTCATCTATACTATAGACGTCATCTATACTATAGACGTCATCTATACTATAGACGTCATCTATACTATAGACGTCATCTATACTATAGACGTCATCTATACTATAGACGTCATCTATACTATAGACGTCATCTATACTATAGACGTCATCTATACTATAGACGTCATCTATACTATAGACGTCATCTATACTATAGACGTCATCTATACTATAGACGTCATCTATACTATAGACGTCATCTAAATTATAGACGTCATCTATACTATAGACGTCATCTATACTATAGACATCATCAATACTATAGGCGTCATCAATACTATAGACGTCATCAATACTATAGACGTCATCAATACTATAGACGTCATCAATACTATAGACGTCATCAATACTATAAACGTCATCTATACTATAGACGTCATCACTACTATAGAAGTCATCACTACTATAGACGTCATCTATACTAAAGACGTCATGTATACTATAGACGTCATCTATACTATAGCTGTCATCTATACTATAGCTGTCATCTATACTATAGACGTCATCTATACCATAGACGTCATCTATACTATAGTCGTCATCTATACCATAGACGTCATCTATACTATAGTCGTCATCTATACTATAGATGTCGTCTATACAATAGTCGTCATTTTTTCTATAGATGTCGTCTATACAATAGTCGTCATTTATACTATAGATGTCGTCTATACTATAGACGTCATCTATACTATAGACGTCATCTACACTATAGACGTCATCTATACTATAGACGTCATCTATACTATAGACGTCATCTATACTATAGATGTCGTCTATACTATAGACGTCATAAATACTATAGACGTCATCAATACTATAAATGTCATCTATACTATAGACGTCATCTATACTATAGACGTCATCTATACTGTAGACGTCATCTATACTATAGACGTCATCTATACTATAGACGTCATCTATACTATAGACGTCATCTATACTATAGACGTCATCTATACTATAGCTGTCATCTATACTATAGCTGTCATCTAAACTATAGACGTCATCTATACTATAGACGTCATCTACACTATAGACGTCATCTATACTATAGACGTCATCTATACTATAGACGTCATCTATACTATAGACGTCATCTATACTATAGACGTCATCTATACTATAGACGTCATCTATACTATAGGCGTCATCTATACTATAGACGTCATCTATACTATAGCTGTCATCTATACAATAGACGTCATCTATGCTATAGCTGTCATCTATACAATAGACGTCATCTATACTATAGCTGTCATCTATACTATAGCTGTCATCTATACTATAGACGTCGTCTATACTATAGACGTCATCTACACTATAGACGTCATCTATACTATAGACGTCATCTATACTACAGACGTCATCTATACTATAGACGTCATCTATACTACAGACGTCATCTATACTATAGACGTCATCTATACTATAGACGTGAGGTCATGAATACTATAGACGTTATCAATACTATAGACATCATCAATACTATAGACGTCATCTATACTATAGCTGTCATCTATACTATAGCTGTCATCTATACTATAGCTGTCATCTAAACAATAGACGTCATCTATACTATAGCTGTCATCTATACTATAGACGTCATCTATACTATAGACGTCATCTACACTATAGACGTCATCTACACTATAGACGTCATCTATACTATAGACGTCATCTATACTATAGACGTCATCCATACTAAAGACGTCATCTATACTATAGACGTCATCTATACTATAGACGTCATCTATACTATAGACGTCATCTATACTATAGACGTCATCTATACTATAGACGTCATCTATACTATAGACGTCATCTATACTATAGACGTCATCTATACTATAGACGTCATCTATACTATAGACGTCATCTATACTATAGACGTCATCTATACTATAGACGTCATCTATACTATAGACGTCATCTATACTATAGAAGTCATCTATACTATAGACGTCATCTATACTATAGACGTCATCTATACTATAGACGTCATCTATACTATAGACGTCATCTATACTATAGACGTCATCTATACTATAGACGTCATCTATACTATAGACGTCATCTATACTATAGACGTCATCTATACTATAGACGTCATCTATACTATAGACGTCATCTATACTATAGACGTCATCTATACTATAGACGTCATCTATACTATAAATGTCATCTATACTATAGACGTCATCTATACTATAGACGTCATCTATACTATAGACGTCATCTATACTATAGACGTCATCTATACTATAGACGTCATCTATACTATAGACGTCATCTATACTATAGCTGTCATCTATAAAATAGACGTCATCTATACTATAGCTGTCATCTAAACTATAGACGTCATAAATACTATAGACGTCATCAATACTATAGACGTCATCTATACTATAGACGTCGTCTATACTATGGACGTCATCTATACTATAGACGTCATCTACACTATAGACGTCATCTATACTATAGACGTCATCTATACTACAGACGTCATCTATACTATAGACGTCATCTATACTATAGACGTGAGGTCATGAATACTATAGACGTTATCAATACTATAGACATCATCAATACTATAGACGTCATCTATACTATAGCTGTCATCTATACTATAGCTGTCATCTAAACAATAGACGTCATCTATACTATAGCTGTCATCTATACTATAGACGTCATCTATACTATAGACGTCATCTACACTATAGACGTCATCTATACTATAGACGTCATCAATACCATAGACGTCATCTATACTATAGTCGTCATCTATACCATAGACGTCATCTATACTATAGTCGTCATCTATACTATAGATGTCGTCTATACAATAGTCGTCATTTTTTCTATAGATGTCGTCTCTACAATAGTCGTCATTTATACTATAGATGTTGTCTATACTATAGACGTCATCTATACTATAGATGTCGTCTATACTATAGATGTCGTCTATACTATAGACGTCATCTATACTATAGACGTCATCTATACTATAGACGTCATCTATACTATAGACGTCATCTATACTATAGACGTCATCTATACTATAGACGTCATCTATACTATTGACGTCATCTATACTATAGACGTCATCTATACTATAGACGTCATCTATACTATAGTCGTCATCTATACTATAGATGTCGTCTATACTATAAATGTCATCTATACTATAGACGTCATCAATACTATAGACGTCATCGATACTATAGACATCATCAATACCATAGACGTCATCAATACTATAAATGCCATCTATACAATAGACGTCATCTATACTCTAGACGTCAACTATGCTATAGACGTCATCTATACTATAGACGTCATCTATACTATAGACGTCATCTATACTATAGACGTCATCTATGCTATAGACGTCATCTATACTATAGACGTCATCTATACTATAGACGTCATCTATACTATAGACGTCATCTATACTATAGACGTCATCTATACTATAGACGTCATCTATACCATAGACGTCATCTATACTATAGACGTCATCTATACTATAGACGTCATCTATACTATAGACTTCATCTATACTATAGACGTCATCTATACTATAGACGTCATCTATACTATAGACGTCATCTATACTATAGACGTCATCTATACTATAGACGTCATCTATACTATAGACGTCATCTATACTATAGACGTCATCTATACTATAGACGTCATCTATACTATAGACGTCATCTATACTATAGACGTCATCTATACTATAGACGTCATCTATACTATAGACGTCATCTAAATTATAGACGTCATCTATAGTATAGACGTCATCTATACTATAGACATCATCAATACTATAGACGTCATCAATACTATAGACGTCATCAATACTATAGACGTCATCAATACTATAGACGTCATCAATACTATAGACGTCATCAATACTATAAACGTCATCTATACTATAGACGTCAACACTACTATAGAAGTCATCACTACTATAGACGTCATCTATACTAAAGACGTCATGTATACTATAGACGTCATCTATACTGTAGCTGTCATCTATACTATAGCTGTCATCTTCGCTATAGACGTCATCAATACTATAGACGTCATCGATACTATAGACATCATCAATACTATAGACGTCATCAATACTATAAATGTCATCTATGCAATAGACGTCATCTATACTCTAGACGTCAACTATGCTATAGACGTCATCTATACTATAGACGTCATCTATACTATAGACGTCATCTATGCTATAGACGTCATCTATACTATAGACGTCATCTATACTAGAGTCGTCATCTATACTATAGATGTCGTCTATATAATAGTCGTCATTTATACTATAGATGTCGTCTATACTATAGACGTCATCTATACTATAGACGTCATCTACACTATAGACGTCATCTATACTATAGGCGTCATCTATACTATAGACGTCATCTATACTATAGATATCGTCTATACTATAGACGTCATCTATACAATAGACGTCATCAATACTATAGACGTCATCAATACTATAGACATCATAAATACTATAGACGTCATCAATACTATAAATGTCATCTAAACTATAGACGTCATCTATACTATAGACGTCATCTATACTATAGACGTCATCTATACTATAGACGTCATCTATACTATAGACGTCATCTATACTATAGACGTCATCTATACTATAGCTGTCATCTATACAATAGACGTCATCTATACTATAGCTGTCATCTAAACTATAGACGTCATCTATACTATAGACGTCATCTACACTATAGACGTCATCTATACTAAAGACGTCATCTATACTATAGACGTCATCTATACTATAGACGTCATCTATACTATAGACGTCATCTATACTATAGACGTCATCTATACTATAGACGTCATCTATACTATAGACGTCATCTATACTATAGACGTCATCTATACTATAGACGTCATCTATACTAGTCGTCATCTATACTATAGATGTCATCTATACTATAGACGTCATCTATACTATAGACGTCATCTATACTATAGACGTCATCTATACTATAGACGTCATCTATACTATAGACATCATCTATACTATAGACGTCATCTATACTATAGACGTAATCTATACTATAGACGTCATCTATACTATAGACGTCATCTATACTATAGACGTCATCTATACTATAGACGTCATCTATACCATAGACATCATCTATACTATAGACGTCATCTATACCATAGACGTAATCTATACTATAGACGTCATCTATACTATAGACGTCATCTATACTATAGACGTCTTCACTACTATAGAAGTCATCACTACTATAGACGTCATCTATACTATAGACGTCATGTATACTATAGACGTCATCTATGTGGGGAGGGTAGAGAAAGGGGGAATACCGAATAATCAAATGAAACACTTTCTTTTAGTTAAAAATTCAATTAGTTTTATTCACTTTAGGATAAGTTTGTAAGAATAAGTTAATTTAGGCTTTTAAAAGTTGGTTTTAAAGGGTTTTAATTTATTAAAAGGGTTAGATAAAAGTTATCGTGGTTTCGTAGCGGTTCGTTTCGAGGGTTAAGACCTTCCGTCGCGTATCGTTTCTGCTGCTTAACTGTGTGGCAGTCTCTCTTCTTTTTGGCAAGATAAATCGAATGATGCTGATGACGATGATGATAACTGTGTGGTTGGTCAGTCTCTTTTCCTTGATGATGATGACGATGATGATGACAGATCTAGGGTTGAGCGCATAGGCATATTATGCCTACATCCGGCCATCCTGTATTAATCTGACTCGCAGATGTCAGTGTCTTCATCTTCTTCTTCTACCCACGGCTTCATCAAATCAGCCGCAGACAACGTTCTGTTTGGGCCTTCATGGTCACCGACTTTAGATACTTCATAGCGGTCGTTGCGTCGAATTTTTGTAACCTCGTATGGACCCAAAAACTTTGGTTGCACTTTGAGTCCGGCTCCAAATTGCGTTCGTTGAATTGCGACTAAATCGTGCACAGCATACTTCCTGGCTGGCTTACGGCGTTTATTGTACTGCAGTTTATTTTCTTCTTGAATTCGTTCGATTTGTGCCTTCGCTTGTCTTCTTAGCTCGATTCTTTCTGTCTCAAATTGCTCCCGAATCTCCTCCTCTAGCATCTCGGCTAACCTCGTGTCTTCATCGCCTCGCATCGGCACACCAAACAAGAGTTTAAAAGGCGATCTATTCGTTGCTCTTGACACCGTTGAGTTGATAAACTTTTGAAGCTTTGGAGCGTGTTGATACCATTTCAGTGGGTTGTCTTCGGACAATTTCGTTAGCGATGGTACTATGATCCCGTTCATTCTCTCGACTTGTCCGTTACCTCGAGGGACTCCGGTTGTAATTTGAATATGAGATATGTTTCGTTGTTTGCAATACTCCTTAAAATTGTTTGAACTGAACGCCGGCCCTTTGTCGGTTATTATTCGTGCAGGGTTGCCGAAGATGGTTTCTAAAAATAGCAACTTTGTTAAAACCTCTTCCGTTGTTGTTGATTTGACTGGAAAAATCCAAACGAACTTAGTAAAAGCATCGGTATTTACGAAAAGATGTTTGTAGTTTTTTGCAGTAGATGGCATAGGTCCAAGATGATCCATGTGAAAGGTGTGTAATGGTATATCCACCTTTGTTATCGGATTAAGATATCCTTCCTGCTTACCTCCTTTTTTCGCTCCTAGGATACAGGGCACACAACTGGCTAAAACTTCCTTAATTTTCTTGCTCATATTCGGGAAATAATAATTTTGGCTTATACGAGTTTGTACTTTGTCCGCGCTAAAATGACCGATGTCGTGTACACTTCGCACTATTTCTCTTTGCAGGACCTTTGGGACAACAAGAAGATAGGCTCCGTCGATGAACCGATAAAGCACTCCATTCCGGTTTATATAGTCCTCATACTGCTCGCGCTGAAGAATGTTGAGTATAAGTTGACAGGTTTCATCTCTTCCTTGGGCTTTCTTGATTCTATGGAGAATGCCCGTATCCACTGCAGAAATTGTCAGAACTCGACTTAACGCATCAACGTGTTGCATACACTTTCCTGGTCTGTGATGCACCGTGCAATTGAACTCATCTAAAAGCAGCGCCCATCTTGCAACTCGAGTATATAGTTCCTTCTTTGCCATTGTTAACTGAAACGCTTTACAGTCCGTAAAGATCTTAAACTCTAGGCCCAGCAAGTAAACGCGTAATTTCTTAACCGAACGTGTTATCGCTAATACCTCCAATTCGTAGCTGCTGTACTTCTCTTCAGCAGGTTTAGTCTTAAAGCTTAGGTAGAAGACCGGATGCAATGCGTTGTCGTGTCGCTGAAGCAAGACTGCAGCAAGACCAACTTTGCTTGCGTCAGTATGCAATTCCGTGTACAACCTCGGATTAAAGAGCTTCAGGACTGGCTCCTGACACAGAAGCTCTTTCAGCTCCAAATATGCGTTTCTTTGCTCCTGGCCAAAGTTAAAAGCGAGCGAACTTTTTCTTGTCATGTCGGACAAGGGCTTAGCAATGCGTGAGTAATTCGGTATAAATTTTCTAAAAAATCCTGTTAAACCAAGAAAACTCTGAAGATCTTTTAAGCATTTCGGCTCGGGGAAGTTTCGAACGGCTTTGGTTTTTTCGTGTGAAGGCCGAATCGATCCATCTTCTACGATATGCCCCAGAAATTCGATTGCTCGCGTCACAAAACTACATTTTTCCCATTTTATTATTAATCCGTTTGATTCCGCGACGTTTAAAACAAGTTTCAAGGCTTTTAAGTTATCGTCTTCACTTTTCGATGGGATTATTAAATCGTCCATATAAATAAGCAAGATCTTCTTTTGGACTAGCTCTTTGAAAACCGTATTTATGAGACGCTGAAAAACCGACGGCGAATTACAGAGACCAAATGGAACTTTGCAGAATTCGTATTGGGCATCTGGTGTAACGAATGATGTAAACTTTCGGCTTTCGGGATGAATATCGACGTGAAAGAAGCCGTTTTTAAGGTCTAGAGTCGAGAAAACACGCGCGTCATACAATTCCTCTAGGATGTCTTCGATTTCTTTGCAAGGACAATCGGGCAATCTTGGCACAATTATCCCTTCCAACAGCCACTCCGATATTTGCGAAGCCACTACCTCTTTTTCCGCGGGCGCAAGTCTTCTAGAGCGATGAAATACCGGCTTCTCATCTTCTAATAAAATTTGCATTTCTACACACGATGACTGCGGTTTTCGGGGCTTGTATGATTCAACTAAACTCGCGATTGTTTTTCTTATTTGCGTATTTTTGATTATGTCTATATTGTATACTTTTTTACTATCTAGGGATTCCGTATCAATTTCGTTTATATCGTTTTCGTAAATCGTTTCGTTATTTTTTTTGTTATCTTTACGTTTAAAGTTCACGTTTCCGCTTTCGATTACCATATCCGCATATTGTAAAATTTCCGTACCGATAATTACATTTTCAGACATCCACTCATCGTTCACAACATCAAAAGTTAAGATGTAGGGCATCTCATCGACAACAACTACCATTTTCACTGCGCCTATTGATTTATAAACTGTTTGTCCTATTCCTGTTAGCAATGTACCCGCACTATCAAATTGTTTGTTCAACTTTAAAAACACAGAGTTTTTTATGAGGCATAGCTGGCTACCCGTATCAAATAATGCAACTAGCGGAAGTGCATCTATCTTAATTTGCACACGAACGTTGGGAGAAGAAACCCTATGCACCGTGGACGACCGCGGGGTCTGGCCCTTTTTGGGACAATTCCTTGACAAATGGCCAAAGTCATTGCAATTAAAGCAACGGGGTCCCTTCGCTTTATGAGGACATATGTTGGAAGAATGCCCTTTAGCCCCACATGTAACACAACGTTTTTGGAGCTGTGTGTCTTGCGATGGACTACCCGATTTTTGATTATCACCTTCGTTTCTGAGAGATGGCAATGAAAAACTTGATTTTTGAGCGCGGTCTACATTTCGTTGCTTTTGCATTTGAAGTTTCATTTCATCGTAAATTTTAAATTTCGACTTTAAATCTTCGAACGTATTTGCTTCGTACAAGATAGTTTTGTTAGAAATACTGTCGTTTATACCAGACACGATGTAAGAAAGCAAAGATTCCTCGTCGACATTACCCCTATTTGCGATCAACTTCATTTGAAACATATATTCCAAATAAGATTCATTACTGTCTTTACGTCGTGACTCTAACTGACGATGAGTCGATAAATCCGAAACTCTTTGAGCAAACTCTTTTTCTAGCGTTGATTTCAACTCTTTCCACGAATGAATGTTTTTCCCGGATTCAATAGCTAATTTCGCGGCACCTCTCAATAACCGTCTCGCGTATAGATAACGTTGTATATCGTTCCACTGGCACACCGTCGAAATGTCCTCAAATTCCTTTAACCAACAACTAACATCTTTTCCGCTTTCCTCATTAAACGGTTCTATACCATAGACGGTCATCTATACCATAGACGTCATCTATACCATAGACGTCATCTATACTATAGACGTCATCTATACTATAGACGTCATCTATACTATAGCCGTCATCTATACTATAGACGTCATCTATACTATAGACGTCATCTATACTATAGACGTCATCTATACTATAGACGTCATCTATACTATAGACGTCATCTATACTATAGACGTCATCTATACTATAGACGGCATCTATACTATAGACGTCATCTATACTATAGACGTCATCTATACCATAGACGTCATCTATACTATAGACGTCATCTGTACTATAGACGTCATCTATACTATAGACGTCATCTGTACTATAGACGTCATCTATACTATAGACGTCATCTATACTATAGACGTCATCTATACTATAGACGTCATCTATACTACAGACGTCATCTATACTATAGACGTCATCTATACTATAGACGTCATCTATACTATAGACGTCATCAATACTATAGACGTCATCTATACTATAGACGTCATCTATACTATAGACGTCATCTATACTATAGACGTCATCTATACTATAGACGTCATCTATACTATAGACGTCATCTATACTATAGACGTCATCTATACTATAGACGTCATCTATACTATAGACGTCATCTATACTACAGACGTCATCTATACTATAGACGTCATCTATACTATAGACGTCATCTGTACTATAGACGTCATCTATACTATAGACGTCATCTTTACTATAGACGTCATCTATACTATAGACGTCATCTATACTATAGACGGCATCTATACTATAGACGTCATCTATACTATAGACGTCATCTATACTATAGACGTCATCTATACTATAGACGTCATCTATACCATAGACGTCATCTATACCATAGACGTCATCTATACTATAGACGTCATCTGTACTATAGACGTCATCTATACTATAGACGTCATCTATACTATAGACGTCATCTATACTACAGACGTCATCTATACTATAGACGTCATCTATACTATAGACGTCATCTATACTATAGACGTCATCAATACTATAGACGTCATCTATACTATAGACGTCATCTATACTACAGACGTCATCTATACTATAGACGTCATCTATACTATAGACGTCATCTATACTATAGACGTCATCTATGCTATAGACGTCATCTATACTGTAGACGTCATCTATACTGTAGACGCCATCTATACTATAGACGTCATCTATACTATAGACGTCATCTATACTATAGACGTCATCTATACTATAGACGTCATCTATACTATAGACGTCATCTTTACTATAGACGTCATCTATACTATAGACGTCATCTATACTATAGACGTCATCTATACTATAGACGTCATCTATACTATAGACGTCATCTATACTATAGACGTCATCTATACTATAGACGTCATCTATACTATAGACGTCATCTTTACTATAGACGTCATCTATACTATAGACGTCATCTATACTATAGACGTCATCTATGCTATAGACGTCATCTATACTGTAGACGTCATCTATACTGTAGACGCTATCTATACTATAGACGTCATCTATACTATAGACGTCATCTATACTATAGACGTCATCTATACTATAGACGGCATCTATACTATAGACGTCATCTATACTACAGACGTCATCTATACTATAGATGTCATCTAAACTGTAGACGTCATCTATACTATAGACGTCATCTATACTATAGACGTCATCTATAGTATAGACGTCATCTATACTATAGACGTCATCCATACTATAGACGTCATCTATACTATAGACGTCATCTAAACTTTAGACGTCATCTATACTATAGACGTCATCTATACTATAGACGTCATCTATACTATAGACGTCATCTATACTATAGACGTTATCTATACCATAGACGTCATCTATACCATAGACGTCATCTATACTATAGACGTCATCTGTACTATAGACGTCATCTATACTATAGACGTCATCTATACTATAGACGTCATCTATACTATAGACGTCATCTATACTATAGACGTCATCTATACTATAGACGTCATCTATACTATAGACGTCATCTATACTATAGACGACATCTATTTTATACATCTATACTATAGACGTCATCTATACTATAGACGTCATCTATACTATAGACGTCATCTATACTATAGACGTCATCTATACTATAGACGTCATCTATACTATAGACGTCATCTATACTATAGACGTCATCTATACTATAGACGTCATCTTTACTATAGACGTCATCTATACTATAGACGTCATCTATACTATAGACGTCATCTATACTATAGACGTCATCTATACTATAGACGTCATCTATACTATAGACGTCATCTATACTATAGACGTCATCTATACTATAGACGTCATCTATACTATAGACGTCATCTATACTATAGACGTCATCTATACTATAGACGTCATCTATACTATAGAGGTCATCTATACTATAGACGTCATCTATACTATAGACGTCATCTATACTATAGACGTCATCTATACTATAGACGTCATCTATACAATATACTTCATATATACTATAGACGTCATCTATACTATAGACGTCATCTATACTATAGACGTCATCTATACTATAGACGTCATCTATACTATAGACGTCATCTATACTATAGACGTCATCTATACTATAGCCGTTATCTATACTATAGACGTCATCTATACTATAGACGTCATCTATACTATAGACGTCATCTATACTATAGACGTCATCTATACAATATACGTCATATATACTATAGACGTCATCTATACTATAGACGTCATCTATACTATAGACGTCATCTATACTATAGACGTCATCTATACTATAGACGTCATCTATACTAGAGACGTCATCTATACTGTCGACGTCATCTAAACTGTAGACGTCATCTAAACTGTAGACGTCATCTATACTATAGACGTCATCTATACTATAGACGTAATCTATACTACAGACGGCATCTATACTATAGACGTCATCTATACTATAGACGTCATCTATACTATAGACGTCATCTATACTATAGACGTCATCTATACTATAGACGTCATCTTTACTATAGATGTCATCTATACTATAGACGTCATCTATACTATAGACGTCATCTATACTATAGACGTCATCTATACTATAGACGTCATCTATACTATAGACGTCATCTATACTATAGACGTCATCTATACTATAGACGTCATCTATACTATAGACGTCATCTATACTATAGACGTCATCTATACTATAGACGTCATCTATACTATAGACGTCATCTATACTATAGACGTCATCTATACTATAGAGGTCATCTATACTGTAGACGTCATCTATACTGTAGACGTCATCTATACTGTAGACGCCATCTATACTATAGACGTCATCTATACTATAGACGTCATCTATACTATAAACGTCATTTATACTATAGACGTCATCTGTACTATAGACGTCATCTGTACTATAGACGTCATCTATACTATAGACGTCATCTATACTTTAGACGTCATCTATACCATAGATTTCATCTATACCATAGACGTCATCTATACTATAGACGTCATCTATACTATAGACGTCATCTTTACTATAGACGTCATCTATACTATAGACGTCATCTGTACTATAGACGTCATCTGTACTATAGACGTCATCTATACTATAGACGTCATCTATACTATAGACGTCATCTATACTATTGACGTCATCTATACTATAGACGTCATCTATTTTATACACGTCATCTATACTATAGACGTCATCTATACTATAGCCGTTATCTATACTATAGACGTCATCTATACTATAGACGTCATCTATACTATAGACGTCATCTATACTATAGACGTCATCCATACTATAGACGTCATCTATACTATAGACGTCATCTATACTATAGACGTCATCTATAATATAGACGTCTATATACTATAGTCATCTATACTATAGACCTAATCTATACTAGAGACGTCATCTATACTGTCGACGTCATCTAAACTGTAGACGTCATCTAAACTGTAGACGTCATCTATACTATAGACGTCATCTATACTATAGATGTAATCTATACTATAGACGGCATCTATACTATAGACGTCATCTATACTATAGACGTCATCTATACTATAGACGTCATCTATACTATAGACGTCATCTATACTATAGACGTCATCTATACTATAGACGTCATCTATACTATAGACGTCATCTATACTATAGACGTCATCTTTACTATAGACGTCATCTATACTATAGACGTCATCTATACTATAGACGTCATCTATACTATAGACGTCATCTATACTATAGACGTCATCTATACTATAGACGTCATCTATACTATAGACGTCATCTATACTATAGACGTCATCTATACTATAGACGTCATCTATACTATAGAGGTCATCTATACTATAGACGTCATCTATACTATAGAGGTCATCTATACTGTAGACGCCATCTATACTATAGACGCCATCTATACTATAGACGTCATCTATACTATAAACGTCATTTATACTATAGACGTCATCTGTGCTATAGACGTCATCTGTACTATAGACGTCATCTATACTATAGACGTCATCTATACTATAGACGTCATCTATACCATAGACGTCATCTATACCATAGACGTCATCTATACTATAGACGTCATCTATACTATAGACGTCATCTTTACTATAGACGTCATCTATACTATAGACGTCATCTGCACTATAGACGTCATCTATACTATAGACGTCATCTATACTATAGACGTCATCAATACTATAGACGTCATCTATACTATAGACGTCATCTATACTGTAGACGTCATCTATACTATAGACGTCATCTGTACTATAGACGTCATCTATACTATAGACGTCATCTATACTATAGATGTCATCTATACTATAGATGTCATCTATAGTATAGACGTCATCTATACTATAGATGACATCTATACTATAGATGACATATCTATAGACGTTATCTATACTATAGACGTCATCTATAATATAGACGTCATCTATACTGTAGACGTCATCTAAACTGTAGACGTCATCTATACTATAGACGTCATCTACGCTATAGACGTCATCTAAACTATAGACGTAATCTATACTATAGACGGCATCTATACTATAGTCATCTATACTATAGATGTCATCTATACTATAGACGTAATCTGTACTATAGACGTCATCTATACTATTAACGTAATCTATACTATAGACGTCATCTATACTATAGACGTAATCTATACTATAGACGGCATCTATACTAGAGACTTCATCTATACTGTAGACGTCATCTAAACTGTAGACGTCATCTATACTATAGACGTCATCTATACTGTAGACGTCATCTATACTATAGACGTCATCTATACTGTAGACGTCATCTATACTGTAGACGTCATCTGTACTATTGGCCTCATCTATACTATAGTCCTAATCTAAACTGTAGACGTCATCTAAACTGTAGACGTCATTTATACTATAGACGTCATCTATACTATAGACGTCATCTATACTATAGACGTCATCTATACTATAGACGTCATCTATACTATAGACGTCATCTATACTATAGACGTCATCTATACTATAGACGTCATCTATACTATAGACGTCATCTATACTATAGAGGTCATCTATACTATAGACGTCATCTATACTATAGATGTCATCTATACTATAGACGTCATCTATACTATAGACGTCATCTATACTATAGAAGTCATCTATACTATAGACGTCATCTATACTATAGATGTCATCTATACTATAGACGTCATCTATACTGTAGACGTCATCTATACTGTAGACGTCATCTATACTGTAGACGTCATCTATACTGTAGACGCCATCTATACTATAGACGTCATCTATACTATAGACGTCATCTATACTATAGACGTCATCTATACTATAAACGTCATTTATACTATAGACGTCATCTGTACTATAGACGTCATCTGTACTATAGACGTCATCTATACTATAGACGTCATCTATACTATAGACGTCATCTATACCATAGACGTCATCTATACCATAGACGTCATCTATACTATAGACGTCATCTATACTATAGACGTCATCTTTACTATAGACGTCATCTATACTATAGACGTCATCTGTACTATAGACGTCATCTATACTATAGACGTCATCTATACTATAGACGTCATCTATACTATAGACGTCATCTATTTTATACACGTCATCTATACTATAGACGTCATCTATACTATAGCCGTTATCTATACTATAGACGTCATCTATACTATAGACGTCATCTATACTATAGACGTCATCTATACTATAGACGTCATCTATACTATAGACGTCATCTATACTATAGACGTCATCTATACTATAGACGTCATCTATACTATAGACGTCATCTATAATATAGACGTCTATATACTATAGTCATCTATACTATAGACCTAATCTATACTAGAGACGTCATCTATACTGTCAACGTCATTTAAACTGTAGACGTCATCTAAACTGTAGACGTCATCTATACTATAGACGTCATCTATACTATAGACGTAATCTATACTATAGACGGCATCTATACTATAGACGTCATCTATACTATAGACGTCATCTATACTATAGACGTCATCTATACTATAGACGTCATCTATACTATAGACGTCATCTATACTATAGACGTCATCTATACTATAGACGTCATCTATACTATAGACGTCATCTATACTATAGACGTCATCTATACTATAGACGTCATCTATACTATAGACGTCATCTATACTATAGACGTCATCTATACTATAGACGTCATCTATACTATAGACGTCATCTATACTATAGACGTCATCTATACTATAGACGTCATCTATACTATAGACGTCATCTATACTATAGACGTCATCTATACTATAGACGTCATCTATACTATAGAGGTCATCTATACTGTAGACGCCATCTATACTGTAGACGCCATCTATACTATAGACGTCATCTATACTATAGACGTCATCTATACTATAGACGTCATCTATACTATAGACGTCATCTATACTATAGACGTCATCTATACTATAGACGTCATCTATACTATAGACGTCATCTATACTATAGACGTCATCTATACTGTAGACGTCATCTATACTATAGACGTCATCTGTACTATAGACGTCATCTATACTATAGACGTCATCTATACTATAGACGTCATCTATACTATAGACGTCATCTATACCATAGACGTCATCTATACCATAGACGTCATCTATACTATAGACGTCATCTATACTATAGACGTCATCTTTACTATAGACGTCATCTATACTATAGACGTCATCTGCACTATAGACGTCATCTATACTATAGACGTCATCTATACCATAGACGTCATCTATACCATAGACGTCATCTATACTATAGACGTCATCTATACTATAGACGTCATCTTTACTATAGACGTCATCTATACTATAGACGTCATCTGCACTATAGACGTCATCTATACTATAGACGTCATCTATACTATAGACGTCATCTATACTATAGACGTCATCTATACTATAGACGTCATCTATACTATAGACGTCATCTATACTGTAGACGTCATCTATACTATAGACGTCATCTGTACTATAGACGTCATCTATACTATAGACGTCATCTATACTATAGATGTCATCTATAATATAGATGTCATCTATAGTATAGACGTCATCTATACTATAGATGACATCTATACTATAGATGACATATCTATAGACGGTATCTATACTATAGACGTCATCTATAATATAGACGTCATCTATACTGTAGACGTCATCTAAACTGTAGACGTCATCTATACTATAGACGTCATCTACGCTATAGACGTCATCTAAACTATAGACGTAATCTATACTATAGACGGCATCTATACTATAGTCATCTATACTATAGATGTCATCTATACTATAGACGTAATCTGTACTATAGACGTCATCTATACTATTAACGTTATCTATACTATAGACGTCATCTATACTATAGACGTAATCTATACTATAGACGGCATCTATACTAGAGACTTCATCTATACTGTAGACGTCATCTAAACTGTAGACGTCATCTATACTATAGACGTCATCTATACTGTAGACGTCATCTATACTGTAGACGTCATCTATACTATAGACGTCATCTATACTGTAGACGTCATCTATACTGTAGACGTCATCTATACTATTGGCCTCATCTATACTACAGTCCTAATCTAAACTGTAGACGTCATCTATACTATAGACGTCATCTACGCTATAGACGTCATCTAAACTATAGACGTAATCTATACTATAGACGGCATCTATACTATAGTCATCTATACTATAGATGTCATCTATACTATAGACGTAATCTGTACTATAGACGTCATCTATACTATTAACGTAATCTATACTATAGACGTCATCTATACTATAGACGTAATCTATACTATAGACGGCATCTATACTAGAGACTTCATCTATACTGTAGACGTCATCTAAACTGTAGACGTCATCTATACTATAGACGTCATTTATACTATAGACGTCATCTATACTATAGACGTCATCTATACTATAGACGTCATCTATACTATAGACGTCATCTATACTATAGACGTCATCTATACTATAGACGTCGTCTATACTATAGACGTCATCTATACTATAGACGTCATCTATACTATAGACGACATCTATACTATAGACGTCATCTATACTATAGACGTCATCTATACTATAGACGTCATCTATACTATAGACGTCATCTATACTATAGACGTCATCTATACTATAGACGTCATCTATACTATAGACGTCATCTATACTATAGACGTCATCTATACTATAGACGTAATCTATACTATAGACGTCATCTATACTATAGACGTCATCTATACTATGGACGTCATCTATTCTTTAGACGTCATCTATAGTATAGACGTCATCTATACTATAGACGTCATCTATACTAAAGACGTCATCTATACTATAGACGTAATCGATACTATAGACGGCATCTATACTAGAGACGTCATCTATACTGTAGACGTCATCTAAACTGTAGACGTCATCTATACTATAGACGTCATCTATACTGTAGACGTCATCTATACTGTAGACGTCATCTATACTATTGGCCTCATCTATACTATAGTCCTAATCTAAACTGTAGACGTCATCTAAACTGTAGACGTCATCTATACTATAGACGTCATCTATACTATAGACGTCATCTATACTATAGACGTCATCTATACTATAGACGTCATCTATACTATAGACGTCATCTATACTATAGACGTCATATATACTATAGACGTCATCTATACTATAGACATCATCTATACTATAGACGTCATCTATACTATAGACGTCATCTATACTATAGACGTCATCTATACTTTAGACGTCATCTATACTTTAGTTGTCATCTATAGTATAGACGTCATCTATACTATAGACGTCGTCTATACTATAGACGTCATCTATACTATAGACGTCATCGATACTATAGACGTCATCTATACTGTTGACGTCATCTATACTGTAGACGTCATCTATACTATAGGCCTCATCTATACTATAGACCTAATCTATACTATAGACGTCATCTATACTGTAGATGTCATCTAAACTGTAGACGTCATCTAAACTGTAGACGTCATCTATACTATAGACGTCATCTATACTATAGACGTCATCTTTACTATAGACGTCATCTATACTATAGACGGCATCTATACTATAGACGTCATCTATACTTTAGACGTCATCTATAGTATAGACGTCATCTATACTATAGACGTCGTCTATACTATAGACGTCATCTATAATATAGACGTCGTCTATACTATAGACGTCATCTATACTATAGACGTCGTCTATACTATAGACGTCATCTATACTATGGACGTCATCTATACTTTAGACGTCATCTATAGTATAGACGTCATCTATACTATAGACGTCATCTATAGTATAGACGTCATCTATACTATAGACGTCATCTATACTATAGACGTCATCTATACTATAGACGTCATCTATACTATAGACGTCATCTAAACTTTAGACGTCATCTATACTATAGACGTCATCTATACTATAGACGTCATCTATACTATAGACGTCATCTATACTATAGACGTCATATATACTATAGCCGTTATCTATACTATAGACGTCATCTATACTATAGACGTCATCTATACTCTAGACGTCATCTATACTATAGACGTCATCTATACTATAGACGTCATCTATAATATAGACGTCTATATACTATAGTCATCTATACTATAGCCGTTATCTATACTATAGACGTCATCTATACTGTCGACGTCATCTAAACTGTAGACGTCATCTAAGCTGTAGACGTCATCTATACTATAGACGTCATCTATAATATAGACGTCTATATACTATAGTCATCTATACTATAGACCTAATCTATACTAGAGACGTCATCTATACTGTCGACGTCATCTAAACTGTAGACGTCATCTAAGCTGTAGACGTCATCTATACTATAGACGTCATCTATACTATAGACGTAATCTATACTATAGACGGCATCTATACTATAGACGTCATCTATACTATAGACGTCATCTATACTATAGACGTCATCTATACTATAGACGTCATCTATACTATAGACGTCATCTATACTATAGACGTCATCTATACTATAGACGTCATCTATACTATAGACGTCATCTATACTATAGACGTCATCTATACTATAGACGTCGTCTATACTTTAGACGTCATCTATACTATAGACGTCATCTATACTATAGACGTCATCTATACTATAGACGTCATCTATACTATAGACGTCATCTGTACTATAGACGTCATCTATACTATAGACGTCATCTATACTATAGACATCATCTATGCTATAGACGTCATCTATACTGTAGACGTCATCTATACTGTAGACGCCATCTATACTATAGACGTCATCTATACTATAGACGTCATCTATACTATTGGCCTCATCTATACTATAGTCCTAATCTAAACTGTAGACGTCATCTAAACTGTAGACCTCATTTATACTATAGACGTCATCTATACTATAGACGTCATCTATACTATATACGACATCTATACTATAGACGTCATCTATACTATAGACGTCATCTATACTATAGACGTCATCTATACTATAGACGTCATCTATACTATAGACGTCATCTATACTATAGACGTCATCTATACTATAGACGTCATCTATACTATGGACGTCATCTATTCTTTAGACGTCATCTATAGTATAGACGTCATCTATACTGTAGACGTCATCTATACTATAGACGTCATCTGTAGTATAGACGTCATCTATACTATAGACGTCATCTATACTATAGACGTCATCTATACTATGGACGTCATCTATTCTTTAGACGTCATCTATAGTATAGACGTCATCTATACTGTAGACGTCATCTATACTATAGACGTCATCTGTAGTATAGACGTCATCTATACTATAGACGTCATCTGTAGTATAGACGTCATCTATACTATAGACGTCATCTATAGTATAGACGTCATCTATACTATAGACGTCATCTATACTATAGACGTCATCTATACTATAGACGTCATCTATACTATAGACGTCATCTATACTATAGACGTCATCTATACTATAGACGTCATCTATACTATAGACGTCATCTATACTATAGACGTAATCTATACTATAGACGGCATATATACTATAGTCATCTATACTATAGATGTCATCTATACTATAGACGTAATCTGTACTATAGACGTCATCTATACTATGGACGTCATCTATACTATAGACGTCATCTATACTATAGACGTAATCTATACTATAGACGGCATATATACTATAGTCATCTATACTATAGATGTCATCTATACTATAGACGTAATCTGTACTATAGACGTCATCTATACTATTAACGTAATCTATACTATAGACGTAATCTATACTATAGACGGCATCTATACTAGAGACGTCATCTATACTGTAGACGTCATCTAAACTGTAGACGTCATCTATACTATAGACGTAATCTATACTATAGACGGCATATATACTATAGTCATCTATACTATAGATGTCATCTATACTATAGACGTAATCTGTACTATAGACGTCATCTATACTATTAACGTAATCTATACTATAGACGTCATCTATACTATAGACGTCATCTATACTATAGACGTCATCTATACTATAGACGTCATCTATACTATAGACGTAATCTATACTATAGACGGCATATATACTATAGTCATCTATACTATAGATGTCATCTATACTATAGACGTAATCTGTACTATAGACGTCATCTATACTATTAACGTAATCTATACTATAGACGTCATCTATACTATAGACGTAATCTATACTATAGACGGCATCTATACTAGAGACGTCGTCTATACTTTAGACGTCATCTATACTATAGACGTCATCTATACTATAGACGTCATCTATACTATAGACGTCATCTATACTATAGACGTCATCTATACTATAGACGTCATCTATACTATAGACGTCATCTGTACTATAGACGTCATCTATAATATAGACGTCATCTATACTATAGACGTCATCTATACTATAGACGTCATCTATACTATAGACGTCATCTATACTTTAGACGTCATCTATACTTTAGATGTCATCTATAGTATAGACGTCATCTATACTATAGACGTCGTCTATACTATAGACGTCATCTATAATATAGACGTCATCTATACTATAGACGTCATCTATACTATGGACGTCATCTATTCTTTAGACGTCATCTATAGTATAGACGTCATCTATACTTTAGACGTCATCTATACTATAGACGTCATCTGTAGTATAGATGTCATCTATACTATAGACGTCATCTATAGTATAGACGTCATCTACACTATAGACGTCATCTATACTATAGACGTCATCTATACTATAGACGTCATCTATACTATAGACGTCATCTATACTATAGACGTCATCTATACTATAGACGTCATCTAAACTTTAGACGTCATCTACACTATAGACGTCATCTATACTATAGACGTCATCTATACTATAGACATTATCTATACTATAGACATCATCTATACTATAGACGTCATCTATACTATAGACGTCATCTATACTATAGACGTCATCTATACTTTAGACGTCATCTATACTTTAGTTGTCATCTATAGTATAGACGTCATCTATACTATAGACGTCATCGATACTATAGACGTCATCTATACTGTAGACGTCATCTATACTGTAGACGTCATCTATACTGTAGACGTCATCTATACTATAGGCCTCATCTATTCTATAGACCTTATCTATACTATAGACGTCATCTATACTGTAGATGTCATCTAAACTGTAGACGTCATCTAAACTGTAGACGTCATCTATACTATAGACGTCATCTATACTATAGACGTCATCTATACTATAGACGTCATCTTTACTATAGACGTCATCTATACTATAGACGTCATCTATACTATAGACGTCATCTATACTATAGACGTCATCTATACTATAGACGTCATCTATACTATAGACGTCATCTATACTATGGACGTCATCTATACTTTAGACGTCATCTATAGTATAGACGTCATCTATACTATAGACGTCATCTATTCTATAGACGTCATCTATAGTATAGACGTCATCTATACTATAGACTTCATCTATACTATAGACGTCATCTATACTATAGACGTCGTCTAAACTTTAGACGTCATCTATACTATAGACGTCATCTATACTATAGACGTCATCTATACTATAGACGTCATCTATACTATAGACGTCATCTATACTATAGACGTCATATATACTATAGACGTCATCTATACTATAGACGTCATCTATACTATAGACATTATCTATACTATAGACGTCATCTATACTATAGACATTATCTATACTATAGACGTCATCTATACTATAGACATTATCTATACTATAGACGTCATCTATACTATAGACATTATCTATACTATAGACGTCATCTATACTATAGCCGTTATCTATACTATAGACGTCATCTATACTATAGACGTTATCTATACTATAGACGTCATCTATACTATAGACGTCATCTATAATATAGACGTCTATATACTATAGTCATCTATACTATAGACCTAATCTATACTAGAGACGTCATCTATACTGTCGACGTCATCTAAACTGTAGACGTCATCTAAACTGTAGACGTCATCTATACTATAGACGTCATCTATACTATAGACGTCATCTATACTATAGACGTCATCTATACTATAGACGTAATCTATACTATAGACGGCATCTATACTATAGACGTCATCTATACTATAGACGTCATCTATACTATAGACGTCATCTGTACTATAGACGTCATCTATAATATAGACGTCATCTGTACTATAGACGTCATCTATACTATAGACGTCATCTATACTATAGACGTCATCAATACTATAGACGTCATCTATACTATAGACGTCATCTATACTATAGACGTCATCTATACTATAGACGTCATCTATACTATAGACGTCATCTATACTATAGACGTCATCTATACTATAGACGTCATCTGTACTATAGACGTCATCTATAATATAGACGTCATCTGTACTATAGACGTCATCTATACTATAGACGTCATCTATACTATAGACGTCATCTATGCTATAGACGTCATCTATACTGTAGACGTCATCTATACTGTAGACGCCATCTATACTATAGACGTCATCTATACTATAGACGTCATCTATACTATAGACGTCATCTATACTATAGACCTCATCTATACTATAGACGTCATCTATACTATAGACGTCATCTTTACTATAGACGTCATCTATACTATAGACGTCATCTATACTATAGACGTCATCTATACTATAGACGTCATCTATACTATAGACGGCATCTATACTATAGACGTCATCTATACTATAGACGTCATCTATACTATAGACGTCATCTATACCATAGACGTCATCTATACTATAGGCGTCATCTGTACTATAGACGTCATCTATACTATAGACGTCATCTATACTATAGACGTCATCTATACTATAGACGTCATCTATACTACAGACGTCATCTATACTATAGACGTCATCTATACTATAGACGTCATCTATACTATAGACGTCATCAATACTATAGACGTCATCTATACTATAGACGTCATCTATACTATAGACGTCATCTATACTATAGACATCATCTATACTATAGACGTCATCTATACTATAGACGTCATCTATACTATAGACGTCATCTATACTATAGACGTCATCTATACTATAGACGTCATCTATACTATAGACGTCATCTATACTATAGACGTCATCTATACTACAGACGTCATCTATACTATAGACGTCATCTATACTAAAGACGTCATCTATACTATAGACGTCATCTATACTATAGACGTCATCTATACTATAGACGTCATCTATACTACAGACGTCATCTATACTATAGACGTCATCTGTACTATAGACGTCATCTATACTATAGACGTCATCTATACTATAGACGTCATCTATACTATAGACGTCATCTGTACTATAGACGTCATCTATACTATAGACGTCATCTATGCTATAGACGTCATCTATACTGTAGACGTCATCTATACTGTAGACGCCATCTATACTATAGACGTCATCTATACTATAGACGTCATCTATACTATAGACGTCATCTTTACTATAGACGTCATCTGTACTATAGACGTCATCTATAATATAGACGTCATCTGTACTATAGACGTCATCTATACTATAGACGTCATCTATACTATAGACGTCATCTGTACTATAGACGTCATCTATAATATAGACATCATCTGTACTATAGACGTCATCTATACTATAGACGTCATCTATACTATAGACGTCATCAATACTATAGACGTCATCTATACTATAGACGTCATCTATACTATAGACGTCATCTATACTATAGACGTCATCTATACTATAGACGTCATCTATACTATAGACGTCATCTATACTATAGACGTCATCTGTACTATAGACGTCATCTATAATATAGACGTCATCTGTACTATAGACGTCATCTATACTATAGACGTCATCTATACTATAGACGTCATCTATGCTATAGACGTCATCTATACTGTAGACGTCATCTATACTGTAGACGCCATCTATACTATAGACGTCATCTATACTATAGACGTCATCTATACTATAGACGTCATCTATACTATAGACCTCATCTATACTATAGACGTCATCTATACTATAGACGTCATCTTTACTATAGACGTCATCTATACTATAGACGTCATCTATACTATAGACGTCATCTATACTATAGACGTCATCTATACTATAGACGGCATCTATACTATAGACGTCATCTATACTATAGACGTCATCTATACTATAGACGTCATCTATACCATAGACGTCATCTATACTATAGGCGTCATCTGTACTATAGACGTCATCTATACTATAGACGTCATCTATACTATAGACGTCATCTATACTATAGACGTCATCTATACTACAGACGTCATCTATACTATAGACGTCATCTATACTATAGACGTCATCTATACTATAGACGTCATCTATACTATAGACGTCATCAATACTATAGACGTCATCTATACTATAGACGTCATCTATACTATAGACGTCATCTATACTATAGACGTCATCTATACTATAGACGTCATCTATACTATAGACGTCATCTATACTATAGACGTCATCTATACTATAGACGTCATCTATACTATAGACGTCATCTATACTACAGACGTCATCTATACTATAGACGTCATCTATACTAAAGACGTCATCTATACTATAGACGTCATCTATACTATAGACGTCATCTATACTATAGACGTCATCTATACTACAGACGTCATCTATACTATAGACGTCATCTGTACTATAGACGTCATCTATACTATAGACGTCATCTATACTATAGACGTCATCTATACTATAGACGTCATCTGTACTATAGACGTCATCTATACTATAGACGTCATCTATGCTATAGACGTCATCTATACTGTAGACGTCATCTATACTGTAGACGCCATCTATACTATAGACGTCATCTATACTATAGACGTCATCTATACTATAGACGTCATCTTTACTATAGACGTCATCTATACTATAGACGTCATCTATACTATAGACGTCATCTATACTATAGACGTCATCTATACTATAGACGTCATCTATGCTATAGACGTCATCTATACTGTAGACGTCATCTATACTGTAGACGCCATCTATACTATAGACGTCATCTATACTGTAGACGCCATCTATACTATAGACGTCATCTATAATATAGACGTCATCTATACTATAGACGGCATCTATACTATAGACGTCATCTATACTACAGACGTCATCTATACTATAGACGTCATCTATACTATAGACGTCATCTATACTATAGACGTCATCTATACTATAGACGTCATCTATACTACAGACGTCATCTATACTATAGACGTCATCTATACTAAAGACGTCATCTATACTATAGACGTCATCTATACTATAGACGTCATCTATACTATAGACGTCATCTATACTACAGACGTCATCTATACTATAGACGTCATCTGTACTATAGACGTCATCTATACTATAGACGTCATCTATACTACAGACGTCATCTATACTATAGACGTCATCTGTACTATAGACGTCATCTATACTATAGACGTCATCTATACTATAGACGTCATCTATACTATAGACGTCATCTGTACTATAGACGTCATCTATACTATAGACGTCATCTATGCTATAGACGTCATCTATACTGTAGACGTCATCTATACTGTAGACGCCATCTATACTATAGACGTCATCTATACTATAGACGTCATCTATACTATAGACGTCATCTTTACTATAGACGTCATCTATGCTATAGACGTCATCTATACTATAGACGTCATCTATACTATAGACGTCATCTATACTATAGACGTCATCTATGCTATAGACGTCATCTATACTGTAGACGTCATCTATACTGTAGACGCCATCTATACTATAGACGGCATCTATACTATAGACGTCATCTATACTACAGACGTCATCTATACTATAGATGTCATCTAAACTGTAGACGTCATCTATACTATAGACGTCATCTATACTATAGACGTCATCTATAGTATAGACGTCATCTATACTATAGACGTCATCTATACTATAGACGTCATCTATACTATAGACGTCATCTAAGCTTTAGACGTCATCTATACTATAGACGTCATCTATACTATAGACGTCATCTATACCATAGACGTCATCTATACTATAGACGTCATCTGTACTATAGACGTCATCTATACTATAGACGTCATCTATACTATAGACGTCATCTATACTATAGACGTCATCTATACTATAGACGTCATCTATACTATAGACGTCATCTATACTATAGACGTCATCTATACTATAGACGTCATCTATGCTATAGACGTCATCTATGCTATAGACGTCATCTATACTGTAGACGTCATCTATACTGTAGACGCCATCTATACTATAGACGTCATCTATACTATAGACGTCATCTATACTATAGACGTCATCTATACTATAGACGTCATCTATACTATAGACGTCATCTATACTATAGACGTCATCTATACTATAGACGTCATCTATACTATAGACGTCATCTATACTATAGACGTCATCTATACTATAGACGTCATCTATACTATAGACGTCATCTATACTATAGACGTCATCTATACTATAGACGTCATCTGTACTATAGACGTCATCTATACTATAGACGTCATCTATACTATAGACGTCATCTATACTATAGACGTCATCTGTACTATAGACGTCATCTATACTATAGACGTCATCTATACTATAGACGTCATCTATACTATAGACGTCATCTATACTATAGACGTCATCTATACTATAGACGTCATCTATACTATAGACGTCATCTATACTATAGACGTCATCTATACTATAGACGTCATCTATACTATAGACGTCACTATACTATAGACGTCATCTATACTATAGACGTCATCTATACTATAGACGTCATCTATACTATAGACGTCATCTATACTATAGACGTCATCTATACTATAGACTTCATCTATACTATAGACGTCATCTATACTATAGACGTCATCTATACTATAGACGTCATCTATACTATAGACGTCATCTATACTATAGACGTCATCAATACTATAGACGTCATCTATACTATAGACGTCATCTATACTATAGACGTAATCTATACTATAGACGGCATCTATACTATAGACGTCATCTATACTATAGACGTCATCTATACTATAGACGTCATCTATACTATAGACGTCATCTATACTATAGACGTCATCTATACTATAGACGTCATCTATACTATAGACGTCATCTATACTATAGACGTCATCTATACTATAGACGTCATCTATACTATAGACGTCATCTATACTATAGACGTCATCTATACTATAGACGTCATCTATACTATAGACGTCATCAATACTATAGACGTCATCTATACTATAGACGTCATCAATACTATAGACGTCATCAATACTATAGACGTCATCTATACTATAGACGTCATCTATACTATAGACGTCATCTATACTATAGACGGCATCTATACTATAGACGTCATCTATACTACAGACGTCATCTATACTATAGACGTCATCTATACTATAGACTTCATCTATACTATAGACGTCATCTGTACTATAGACGTCATCTATACTATAGACGTCATCTATGCTATAGACGTCATCTATACTGTAGACGTCATCTATACTGTAGACGCCATCTATGCTATAGACGTCATCTATACTATAGACGTCATCTATACTATAGACGTCATCTTTACTATAGACGTCATCTATACTATAGACGTCATCTATACTATAGACGTCATCTATACTATAGACGTCATCTATACTATAGACGTCATCTATACTATAGACGTCATCTTTACTATAGACGTCATCTATACTATAGACGTCATCTATACTACAGACGGCATCTATACTATAGACGTCATCTATACTATAGACGTCATCTATACTATAGACGTCATCTATACCATAGACGTCATCTATACCATAGACGTCATCTATACCATAGACGTCATCTATACTATAGACGTCATCTGTACTATAGACGTCATCTATACTATAGACGTCATCTATACTATAGACGTCATCTATACTATAGACGTCATCTGTACTACAGACGTCATCTATACTATAGACGTCATCTGTACTATAGACGTCATCTATACTATAGACGTCATCTATACTATAGACGTCATCTATACTATAGACGTCATCTATACTACAGACGTCATCTATACTATAGAAGTCATCTATACTATAGACGTCATCTATACTATAGACGTCATCTATACTATAGACGTCATCTATGCTATAGACGTCATCTATACTATAGACGTAATCTATACTATAGACGGCATCTATACTATAGTCATCTATACTATAGATGTCATCTATACTATAGACGTAATCTGTACTATAGACGTCATCTAAACTGTACACGTCATCTATACTATAGACGTCATCTATACTATAGACGTCATCTATACTATAGACGTCATCTATGCTATAGACGTCATCTATACTATAGACGTAATCTATACTATAGACGGCATCTATACTATAGTCATCTATACTATAGATGTCATCTATACTATAGACGTAATCTATACTATAGACGTCATCTATACTATAGACGTAATCTATACTATAGACGGCATCTATACTATAGACGTCATCTATACTATAGACGTCATCTATACTATAGACGTCATCTATACTATAGACGTCATCTGTACTACAGACGTCATCTATACCATAGACGTCATCTATACCATAGACGTCATCTATACTATAGACGTCATCTGTACTATAGACGGCATCTATACTATAGACGTCATCTATACTATAGACGTCATCTATACTATAGACGTCATCTGTAGTATAGACGTCATCTATACTATAGACGTCATCTATAGTATAGACGTCATCTATACTATAGACGTCATCTATACTATAGACGTCATCTATACTATAGACGTCATCTATACTATAGACGTCATCTATACTATAGACGTCATCTAAACTGTAGACGTCATCTATACTATAGACGTCATCTATACTGTAGACGTCATCTATACTGTAGACGTCATCTATACTATTGGCCTCATCTATACTATAGTCCTAATCTAAACTGTAGACGTCATCTAAACTGTAGACGTCATTTATACTATAGACGTCATCTATACTATAGACGTCATCTATACTATAGACGTCATCTATACTATAGACGTCATCTGTAGTATAGACGTCATCTATACTATAGACGTCATCTATAGTATAGACGTCATCTATACTATAGACGTCATCTATACTATAGACGTCATCTATACTATAGACGTCATCTATACTATAGACGTCATCTATACTATAGACGTCATCTATACTATAGACGTCATCTATACTATAGACGTCATCTATACTATAGACGTCATCTATACTATAGACGTCATCTATACTATAGACGTCATCTATACTATAGACGTAATCTATACTATAGACGGCATATATACTATAGTCATCTATACTATAGATGTCATCTATACTATAGACGTAATCTGTACTATAGACGTCATCTATACTATTAATGTAATCTTTACTATAGACGTCATCTATACTATAGACGTAATCTATACTATAGACGGCATCTATACTAGAGACGTCATCTATACTGTAGACGTCATCTAAACTGTAGACGTCATCTATACTATAGACGTCATCTATACTGTAGACGTCATCTATACTGTAGACGTCATCTATACTATTGGCCTCATCTATACTATAGTCCTAATCTAAACTGTAGACGTCATCTAAACTGTAGACGTCATCTATACTATAGACGTCATCTATACTATAGACGTCATCTGTACTATAGACGTCATCTATACTATAGACGTCATCTATACTATAGACGTCATCTATAGTATAGACGTCATCTATAGTATAGACGTCATCTATACTATAGACGTCGTCTATACTATAGACGTCATCTATACTATAGACGTCATCTATACTATAGACGTCATCTATACTATAGACGTCATCTATGATATAGACGTCATCTATACTATAGACGTCATCTATGCTATGGACGTCATCTATTCTTTAGACGTCATCTATAGTATAGACGTCATCTATACTATAGACGTCATCTATACTATAGACGTGATCTATACTATAGACGGCATCTATACTTTGGACCTCATCTATACTATAGACGGCATCTATACTAAAGACGGCATCTATACTATAAACGTCATCTATACTATAGACGTCATCTATACTATAGACGTCATCTATACTATAGACGTCATCTATACTATAGACGTCATCTAAACTTTAGACGTCATCTACACTATAGACGTCATCTATACTATAGACGTCATCTATACTATAGACATTATCTATACTATAGACATCATCTATACTATAGACGTCATCTATACTATAGACGTCATCTATACTATAGACGTCATCTATACTATAGACGTCATCTATACTATAGACGTCATCTATACTATAGACGTCATCTATACTATAGACGTCATCTATACTATAGACGTCATCTATACTGTAGACGTCATCTAAACTGTAGACGTCATCTATACTATAGACGTCATCTATACTATAGACGTGATCTATACTATAGACGGCATCTATACTTTGGACCTCATCTATACTATAGACGGCATCTATACTAAAGACGGCATCTATACTATAAACGTCGTCTATACTATAGACGTCATCTATACTATAGACGTCATCTATACTATAGACGTCATCTATACTATAGACGTCATCTATACTATAGACGTCATCTATACTATAGACGTCATCTATACTATAGACGTCATCTATACTATAGACGTCATCTATACTATAGACGTCATCTATACTGTAGACGTCATCTATACTGTAGACGCCATCTATACTGTAGACGTCATCTATACTATAGACCTAATCAATACTATAGACGTAATCTAAACTGTACACGTCATCTATACTATAGACGTCATCTATACTATAGACGTCATCTATACTATAGACGTCATCTATACTATAGACGGCATCTATACTATAGACGTCATCTATACTATAGACGTCATCTATATTATCGACGTCATCTATACTATAGACACGTCATCTATACTATAGACGTCATCTATACTATAGACGTCATCTATACTGTAGACGTCATCTATACTTTAGACGTCATCTATACTATAGACGTCATCTATACTATAGACGTCGTCTATACTACAGACGTCATCTATACTACAGACGTCATCTATACTATAGACGTCATCTATACTATAGACGTCATCTATACTATAGACGTCATCTATACTATAGACGTCATCTATACTATAGACGTCATCTATACTATAGACGTCATCTATACTATAGATGTCATCTATACTATAGTATACATGACATCTACATCTATAGTATAGATGACATCTATAGTATAGATGACATCTATAGTATAGATGACATCTATAGTATAGATGACGTCTATAATATAGATGACATCTATAGTATAGATGACGTCTATAGTATAGATGACATCTATAGTATAGATGACGTCTATAGTATAGATGACGTCTATAGTATTGATTACGTTAATAGTATGATGACATCTATAGTATAGATGACGTCTATAGTATAGATGACATCTATAGTATAGATGACATCTATAGTATAGATGACGTCTATAGTATAGATGACGTCTATAGTATAGATGACGTCTATAGTATAGATGACGTCTATAGTACAGATTACGAGATGTAGATGTCATGTATACTATAGTATAGATGACATCTATAGTATAGATGACATCTATAGTATAGATGACATCTATAGTATAGATGACATCTATACTATAGACGTAATCTGTACTATAGACGTCATCTATACTATTAACGTAATCTTTACTATAGACGTCATCTATACTATAGACGTAATCTATACTATAGATGGCATCTATACTATAGATGGCATCTATACTATGGACCTCATCTATACTATAGACGTCATCTATACTATAGACGTCATCTATAGTATAGACGTCATCTATACTGTAGACGTCATCTATACTGTAGACGTCATCTATACTATTGGCCTCATCTACACTATAGTCCTAGTCTATACTGTAGACGTCATCTAAACTGTAGACGTCATCTATACTATAGATGTCATCTATACTATAGACGTCATCTATACTATAGATGTTATTTATATTATAGACGTCCTTATACTATAGATGTCATCTATACTATAGACGTCATCTATACTATAGACGTCATCTATACTATAGACGTCATCTATACTATAGATGTCATCTATACTATAGATGTCATCTATACTATAGACGTCATCTATACTATAGAGGTCTTCTATGCTATATACGTCATCCTTACTATAGACGTCATCTGTACTATAGACGTCATCTGTACTATAGACGTCATCTATACTATAGACGTCATCTATACTATAGACGTCACTTATACTATAGACGTCATCTATACTATAGACGTCACTTATACTATAGACGTCATCTATACTATAGACGTCATCTATACTATAGACGTCATCTATACTATAGACGTCATCTATACTTTAGACGTCATCAATTCTATAGACGTCATCTATACTGTAGCTCATCTATACTATAGACGTCATCTATACTATAGACGTCATCTATGCTATAGACGTCATCTATACTATAGACGTCATCTATACTATAGACGTCATCTATACTATAGACGTCATCTATACTATAGACGTCATCTATACTATAGACGTCATCTATACTATAGACGTCATCTATACTATAGACGTCATCTATACTATAGACGTCATCTATACTATAGACGTCATCTATACTATAGACGTCATCTATACTATAGACGTCATCTATACTATAGACGTCATCTATACTATAGACGTCATCTATACTATAGACATCATCTATACTATAGACGTCATCTATACTATAGACGTCATCTATACTATAGACGTCATTTATACTGTAGTTCATCTATACTATAGACGTCATCTATACTATAGACGTCATCTATACTATAGACGTCATCTATACTCTAGACGTCATCTATACTATAGACGTCATCTATACTCTAGACGTCATCTATACTATAGACGTCATCTATACTATAGACGTCATCTATACTATAGACGTTATCTATACTATAGACGTCATCTATACTGTAGTTCATCTATACTATAGACGTCATCTATACTATAGACGTCATCAATACTATAGACGGCATCTATACTATAGACGTCATCTATACAAAAGAGGTCATCTATGCTATAGAGGTCATCTATGATATAGACGTCGTCTTTACTATAGACGTCATCTGCACGATAGACGTCATCTGTACTATAGACGTCATCTACACTATAGACGTCATCTATACTATAGACGTCATCTATACTAAAGACGGCATCTATACTATAAACGTCATCTATACTATAGACGTCATCTATACTATAGACGTCATCTATACTATAGACGTCATCTATACTATAGACGTCATCTATACTATAGACGTCATCTATACTATAGACGTCATCTATACTGTAGACGTCATCTAAACTGTAGACATCATCTATACTATAGACGGCATCTAAACTATAGACGTCATCTATACTATAGACGTCATCTATACTATAGACGTCATCTATACTATAGACGTCATCTATACTATAGACGTCATCTATACTATAGACGTCATCTATACTATAGACGTCATCTATACTATGGACCTCACCTATACTATAGACGTCATCTATACTATAGATGTCATCTATACTATAGACGTCATCTATACTATAGACGGCATCTATACTATAGACGTCATCTATACTATAGACGGCATCTATACTATAGACGTCATCTATACTATAGACGTCATCTTTACTATAGACGTCATCTATACTATAGATGTCATCTATACTATAGACGTAATCTGTACTGTAGACGTCATCCATACTATTAACGTAATCTATACTATAGACGTCATCTATACTATAGACGTAATCTATACCATAGAAGGCATCTATACTATGGACCTCATCTATACTATAGACGTCATCTATACTATAGACCTCATCTATACTATAGACGTCATCTATACTATAGACGTCATCTATACTATAGACGTCATCTATACTGTAGACGTCATCTATACTGTAGACGTCATCTATACTATTGCCCTCATCTATACTATAGTCCTAGTCTATACTGTAGACGTCATCTAAACTGTAGACGTCATCTATACTATAGACGTCATCTATACAATAGACGTCATCTATACTATAGACGTCATCTATACTATAGACGTCATCTATACTATAGACGTGATCTATACTATAGACGTCATCTATACTATAGACGTCATCTATATTATAGACGTCATCTATTCTATAGACTTCATCTATACTATAGACTTCATCTTTACTATAGATGTCATCTATACTATAGACGTCATCTATACTATAGACGTCATCTATTCTATAGACGTCATCTATATTATAGAGGTCTTCTATGCTATATACGTCATCCTCACTATAGACGTCATCTGTACTATAGACGTCATCTATACTATAGACGTCACTTAAACTATAGACGTCATCTATACTATAGACGTCATCTATACTATAGACGTCATCTATACTATAGACGTCATCTATTCTATAGACGTCATCTATATTATAGAGGTCTTCTATGCTATATACGTCATCCTCACTATAGACGTCATCTGTACTATAGACGTCATCTATACTATAGACGTCACTTAAACTATAGACGTCATCTATACTATAGACGTCATCTATACTATAGACGTCATCTATACTATAGACGTCATCTATACTATAGACGTCATCTATACTATAGACGTCATCTTTACTATAGATGTCATCTATACTATAGACGTCATCTATTATATAGACGTCATCTATTCTATAGACGTCATCTATATTATAGAGGTCTTCTATGCTATATACGTCATCCTCACTATAGACGTCATCTGTACTATAGACGTCATCTATACTATAGACGTCACTTAAACTATAGACGTCATCTATACTATAGACGTCATCTATACTATAGACGTCATCTATACTATAGACGTCATCTATACTATAGACGTCATCTATACTATAGACGTCATCTATACTATAGACGTCATCTATACTATAGACGTCATCTTTACTATAGACGTCATCTATACTGTAGCTCATCTATACTATAGACGTCATCTATACTATAGACGTCATCTATACTATAGACGTCATCTATACTATAGACGTCATCTATACTATAGACGTCATCTATACTATAAACGTCATCTATACTATAGACATCATCTATACTATAGACGTCATCTATACTTTAGACGTCATCTATACTATAGACGTCATCTATACTATAGACGTCATCTATACTATAGACGTCATCTATACTATAGACGTCATCTATACTATAGACGTCATCTATACTATAGACGTCATCTATACTATAGACGTCATCAATTTTATAGACGTCATCTATACTGTAGCTCATCTATACTATAGACGTCATCTATACTATAGACGTCATCTATACTATAGACGTCATCTATACTATAGACATCATCTATACTATAGACGTCATCTATACTATAGACGTCATCTATACTGTAGACGTCATCTATACTATAGGCCTAATCTATACTATAGACGTCATCTATACTGCAGAAGTCATCTAAACTGTAGACGTCATCTATACTATAGATGTTATCTATACTATTGGCCTCATCTATACTATAGTCCTAATCTATACTATAGACGTCATCTATACTGTAGACGTCATCTAAACTGTAGACGTCATCTATACTATAGACGTCATCTATACTCTAGCTCATCTATACTATAGACGTCATCTATACTATTGGCCTCATCTATACTATAGTCCTAATCTATACTATAGACGTCATCTATACTGTAGACGTCATCTAAACTGTAGACGTCATCTATACTATAGACGTCATCTATACTATAGACGTCATCTATACTATAGACGTAATCTATACTATAGACGGCATCTATACTATAGACGTCATCTATACTATAGGCCTAATCTATACTATAGACGTCATCTATACTGCAGAAGTCATCTAAACTGTAGACGTCATCTATACTATAGATGTTATCTATACTATAGACGTCCTTATACTATAAATGTCATCTATACTATACACGTCATCTATACTATAGACGTCATCTATACTATAGATGTCATCTATACTATAGACGTCATCTATACTATAGATGTCGTCTACACTATAGACGTCATCTATACTATAGATGTCATCTATACTATAGACGTCATCTATACTATAGATGTTATCTATATTATAGACGTCCTTATACTATAGATGTCATCTATACTATAGACGTCATCTATACTATAGACGTCATCTATACTATAGACGTCATCTATACTATAGATGTCATCTATACTATAGATGTCATCTATACTATAGACGTCATCTATATTATAGAGGTCTTCTATGCTATATACGTCATCCTTACTATAGACGTCATCTGTACTATAGACGTCATCTGTACTATACACGTCATCTATACTATAGACGTCATCTATACTATAGACGTCACTTATACTATAGACGTCATCTATACTATAGACGTCATCTATACTATAGACGTCATCTATACTATAGACGTCATCTATACTATAGACGTCATCTATACTATAGACGTCATCTATACTATAGACGTCATCTATACTATAGACGTCATCTATACTATAGACGTCATCAATTCTATAGACGTCATCTATACTGTAGCTCATCTATACTATAGACGTCATCTATACTATAGACGTCATCTATACTATAGACGTCATCTATACTATAGACATCATCTATACTATAGACGTCATCTATACTATAGACGTCATCTATACTATATACGTCATCTATACTATAGACGTCATCTATACTATAGACGTCATCTATACTATAGACGTCATCTATACTATAGACGTCATCTATACTATAGACGTCATCTATACTATAGACGTCATCTATACTATAGACGTCATCTATACTATAGACGTCATATATACTATAGACGTCATCTATACTATAGAAGTCATCTATACTATAGACGTCATCTATACTATAGACGTCATCTATACTATAGACGTCATCTATACTATAGACGTCATCTATACTATAGACATCATCTATACTATAGACGTCATCTATACTATAGACGTCATCTATACTATAGACGTCATTTATACTGTAGTTCATCTATACTATAGACGTCATCTATACTATAGACGTCATCTATACTATAGACGTCATCTATACTATAGACGTCATCTATACTATAGACGTCATCTATACTCTAGACGTCATCTATACTATAGACGTCATCTATACTATAGACGTCATCTATACTATAGACATCATCTATACTATAGACGTCACCTATACTTTAGACGTCATCTATACTATAGACGTCATCTATAATGTAGTTCATCTATACTTTAGACGTCATCTATACTATAGACGTCATCAATACTATAGACGGCATCTATACTATAGACGTCATCTATACAATAGAGGTCATCTATGCTATAGAGGTCATCTATGATATAGACGTCATCTTTACTATAGACGTCATCTGTACTATAGACGTCATCTGTACTATAGACGTCATCTATACTATAGACGTCATCTATACTATAGACGTCATCTATACTATAGACGTCATCTATACTAAGGACGTCATATACACTGTAGCTCATCTATACTATAGACGTCATCTATACTATAGACGTTATCTATACTATAGACGTCATCTTTACTATAGACGTCATCTATACTATAGACGTCATCTATACTATAGACGTCATCTATACTATAGACGTCATCTATACTATAGACGTCATCTATACTATAGACGTCATCTATACTATAGACGTCATCTATACTATAGACGTCATCTATACAATAGACGTCATCTATACTATAGACATCATCTATACTATAGACATCATCTATACTATAGACGTCATCTAAACTATAGACGTCATCTAAACTATAGACGTCATCTATACTATAGACGTCATCTATACTATAGACGTCATCTATACTATAGACGTCATCTATACTATAGACGTCATCTATTCTATAGACGTTATCTATACTATAGACGTCATCTATACGATAGACGTAATCTATACTATAGACGGCATCTATACTATGGACCTCACCTATACTATAGACGTCATCTATACTATAGATGTCGTCTAAACTATAGACGTCATCTATACTATAGACATCATCTATACTATAGACGGCATCTATACTATAGACGTCATCTATACTATAGATGGCATCTATACTATAGACGTCATCTATACTATAGACGTCATCTTTACTATAGACGTCATCTATACTATAGACGTCATTTATACTATAGACGTAATCTATACTATAGACGGCATCTATACTATAGACGTCATCTATACTATAGACGTCATCTATACTATAGACGTCATCTATACTATAGACGTCATCTATACTATAGACGTCATCTATACTATAGACGTCATCTATACTATAGACGTCATCTATACTATAGACGTCATCTATACTATAGACGTCATCTATACTATAGACGTCATCTATACTATAGACGTCATCTATACTATAGACGTCATCTTTACTATAGACGTCATCTATACTATAGACGTCATCTATACTATAGACGTCATCTATACTGTAGACGTCATCTATACTGTAGACGTCATCTATACAATAGGCCTCATCTATACTATAGACGTCATTTAAACTGTAGACGTCATCTATACTATAGACGTCATCTATAATATAGACGTCATCTATACTATAGACGTCATCTATACTATAGACGTCATCTATAATATAGACGTCGTCTATACTATAGAAGTCATCTATACTGTAGACATCATCTATACTGTAGACGTCATCTATACTATAGGTCTCATCTATACTATAGGCCTAATCTATACTATAGACGTCATCTATACTGTAGGCGTCATCTAAACTGTAGACGTCATCTATACTATAGACATCATCTATACTATAGACGTCATATATACTGTAGCTCATCTATACTATAGACGTCATCTATACTATAGATGTCATCTATACTATAGACGTCATCTATACTATAGACGTCATCTATACTATAGATGGCATCTATACTATAGACGTCATCTATACTATAGACGTCATCTTTACTATAGACGTCATCTATACTAAAGACGTCATCTATACTATAGACGTCATCTATACTATAGACGTCATCTATACTATAGACGTCATCTATACTATAGACGTCATCTATAATATAGACGTCATCTATACTATAGACGTCATCTATACTATAGACGTCATCTATACTATAGACGTCATCAATACTATAGACGTCATCTATACTATAGACGTCATCTTTACTATAGACGTCATCTATACTATAGACGTCATCTATACTATAGACGTCATCTATACTATAGACGTCATCTATACTATAGACGTCATCTATACTGTAGACGTCATGTATACTGTAGACGTCATCTATACAATGGGCCTCATCTATACTATAGACGTCATTTAAACTGTAGACGTCATCTATACTATAGACGTCATCTATACTATAGACGTCATCTATACTATAGACGTCATCTATAATATAGACGTCGACTATACTATAGAAGTCATCTATACTGTAGACATCATCCATACTGTAGACGTCATCTATACTATAGGCCTCATCTATACTATAGGCCTAATCTATACTATAGACGTCACCTATACTGTAGGCGTCATCTAAATTGTAGACGTCATCTATACTATAGACATCATCTATACTATAGACGTCATCTATACTACAGACGTCATCTATACTATAGATGTCAACTATACTATAGAAGTCATCTGTACTATAGACGTCATTTATACTATAGACGTCATCTATGCTATAGACGTCATCTATACTATAGACGTCATCTATACTATAGACGTCATCTATACTACAGACGTCATCTATACTGTAGATATCAACTATACTATAGAAGTCATCTGTACTATAGTCGTCATTTATACTATAGACGTCATCTATGCTATAGACGTCATATATACTGTAGCTCATCTATACTATAGACGTCATCTATACTATAGACGTCATCTATACTACAGACGTCATCTATACAATAGATGTCAACTATACTATAGAAGTCATCTGTACTATAGACGTCATTTATACTATATACGTCATCTATGCTATAGACGTCATCTATACTATAGACGTCATCTATACTATAGACGTCATCTATACAATAGAGGTCATCTATGCTATAGAGGTCTTCTATGCTATAGACGTCATCTTTACTATAGACGTCATCTATACTATAGATTTCATCTATACTGTAGCTCATCTATACTATAGACGTCATCTATACTATAGACGTCATCTATACTATAGACGTCATCTATACAATAGAGGTCATCTATGCTATAGAAGTCTTCTATGCTATAGACGTCATCTTTACTATAGACGTCATCTGTACTATAGACGTCATCTGTACTATAGACGTCATTTATACTATAGACGTCATCTATGCTATAGACGTCATCTATACTATAGACGTCATCTATACAATAGAGGTCATCTATGCTATAGAGGTCTTCTGTGCTATAGACGTCATCTTTACTATAGACGTCATCTGTACTATAGACGTCATCTGTACTATAGATGTCATTTATACTATAGACGTCATCTATGGTATAGACGCCATCTATACTATAGATGTCATCTATACTGTAGCTCATCTATACTATAGACGTCATCTATACTATAGACGTCACCTATACTATAGACGTCATCTATACTATAGACGTCATCTATACTATAGACGTCATCTATACTATAGACGTCATCTATACTATAGACGTCATCTATACTATAGACGTCATCTATACTATAGACGTCATCTATACTATAGACGTCATCTATACTATAGACGTCATCTATACTATAGACGTCATCTATACTATAGACGTCATCTATACTATAGACGTCATCTATACTATAGACGTCATCTATACAATAGAGGTCATCTATGCTATAGAGGTCTTCAATGCTATAGACGTCATCTTTTCTATAGACGTCATCTTTACTATAGACGTCATCTGTACTATAGACGTCATCCGTACTATAGACGTCATTTATACTATAGACGTCATCTATACTATAGACGTCATCTATACTGTAGCTCATCTATACTATAGACGACATCTATACTATAGACGTCATCTATACTAAAGACGTCATCTATACTACAGACGTCCTCTATACTATAGACGTCATATATACTATAGATGTCATCTATACTGTAGCTCATCTATAATATAGACGTCATCTATACTATAGACGTCATCTATACTATAGACGTCATCTATACTATAGACGTCATCTATACTATAGACGTCATCTATATTATAGACGTCATCTATACTATAGACGTCATCTATACTATAGACGTCATCTATACTATAGACGTCATCTATATTATAGACGTCATCTATACTATAGACGTCATCTATACTATAGACGTCATCTATACTATAGATGTCATCTATACTATAGATGTCATCTATACTATAGCCTCATCTATACTATAGACGTCATCTATACTATAGACGTCATCTATACTATAGATGTCATCTATACTATAGCCTCATCTATACTATAGACGTCATCTATACTATAGACGTCATCTATACTATAGACGTCATCTATACTATAGACGTCATCTATACTATAGACGTCATCTATACTATAGACGTCATCTATACTATAGACGTCATCTATACTATAGACGTCATCTATACTATAGACGTCATCTATACTATAGACGTCATCTATACTATAGACGTCATCTATACTATAGACGTCATCTATACTATAGACGTCATCTATACTATAGACGTCATCTATACTATAGACGTCATCTATACTATAGACGTCATCTATACTATAGACGTCATCTATACTATAGACGTCATCTATACTATAGACGTCATCTATACTATAGACGTCATCTATACTATAGACGTCATCTATACTATAGACGTCATCTATACTATAGACGTCATCTATACTATAGACGTCATCTATACTATAGACGTCATCTATACTATAGACGTCATCTATACTATAGACGTCATCTATACTATAGACGTCATCTATACTATAGACGTCATCTATACTATAGACGTCATCTATACTATAGACGTCATCTACACTATAGACGTCATCTATACTATAGACGTCATCTATACTATAGACGTCATCTATACTATAGACGTCATCTATACTATAGACGTCATCTATACTATAGATGTCATCTATACTATAGACGTCATCTATACTATAGACGTCATCTATACTTTAGACGTCATCTATACTATAGACGTCATCTATACCATAGACGTCATCTATACTATAGACGTCATTTATACTATAGACGTCATTTATACTGTAGACGTCATCTAAACGGTAGACGTCATCTATACTATAGACTTTTTTTTTTTTTTTTTTTTTTTCGTGGGTAGGAAAACCTTCATAGGCACTACGAGGACCGGCCGCGCTTGCTCACAGTAGTGTGAGATTCTTACTCACTAAAAAACCTCCCATTTTCCGTCAGACTACGACAAAGTTTCCTTAACAAGTAGTTCAAGCTTCTGTAGTAATCGCGTGTGGCAGGCTGCCTTCCAACGAAGGCACCTACAATACCGTTAATTTATGCGGTTTCATCTTATGCTGCTAGATCTAACGGTCTCATTCGTTGTAGTCGGCGCGTAAGATTTGTCTGATCCAAAGTTCGGATAATTTTATTGTTGCAGTGTCCGCGAAGACGAGTACTAAGTTTGCGAGCAAAGTTTGTTACCTCGTCAGACACGGTTGCGATTCCTAGATCTCAGTGTAGATCGCTATTTCTTAGCATTAACGATTGCTCTGAGTGTCTTATTTTGAAAAGTTTCTGAAATAGATATATTGCTTGGTTTAGTACAACCCCAGAGTTGTATACCGTACGTCCAAGATGGTTTTAGCACTTGCTTATACAAAAGCAGTTTGTTATATATGCTTAGTTTCGAAAATCTTCCGATAAGCCAATTCATTTCTCTGTGCGGCTTCCATTTAAGTTTTGCGTCTAGAGTCATTCCTAGATATTTCGCTTCATTTGAGTATGGGATTTGTACCGAGTTAATGAATAAAGGTTTGTTGTTCATCTTTTTATATGTAAAGTTAACATGCGTTGACTTAGTCTCGTTAAGGACAACTCGCCAGCTCTTCGTCCAGTCGCATATTTTGTCTTAAGCGCGCTGGAGTTTCCCTGTTGATAATTCAACTGTCGTATCAATAGCGAGAATAGCAGTGTCATCTGCGAACGTAGCTAAAATTGTTCCCTCATCGTGGGGTATGTCCTTTGTATAGAGCAAAAATAATATTGGGCCGAGAACGCTTCCTTGCGGGACACCGGCATTAATCTCTTTGAATTCCGAGTACTCATTTTCGTACCTTCCGCGAAAGATTCTGTCTTTAGGGTAAGACTCTAAGATTCTATAGAGTTTTTCTGGTAAGCGAAGCCTTAATTTGTACTTCAGGCCTTCGTGCCACACCTTGTCGAAAGCTTGCGATACGTCGAGAAAAGCGCTAGTACATATCTTTTTCGTTTCCAGAGCTTTTTCGATTTCGTGTGTTATACGATAGACCTGGTCGATTGTTGAATGTTTTTTTCGAAATCCGAATTGGTGATCCGGAATCAATCGTCTTTCTTCAATGATTGGTTGCAACTTTTTAAGCAACAGTTTCTCGAACACCTTAGCTATTATCGGCAGTAGCGAAATAGGTCTGTATGACTTTTTGTCGTTCGGACATTTTCCTGGTTTCGGAACCATTATGAACTCGGCCACTTTCCATTGCCTTTGAACGTATAAAACTCTCATGGAAGCGTTAATGATATAGAGTAGATTGACCAAAGCTTTTTTCGGTAGCTCCTTTAGAATTTCGCTAGAAATTGAGTCGTAACCAGGGGCTTTGTTGTTTTTCAGATTATTTATCGTTTGACGAAGTTCAGCCAATGACACGGTTTTTATTCTATAATTATCTTGTACTATGGACCTCATCTATACTATAGACGTCATCTATACTATAGACGTCATCTATACTATAGACGTCATCTATAGTATAGACGTCATCTATAGTATAGACGTCATCTATACTATAGACGTCATCTATACTATAGACGTCATCTATACTATAGACGTCATCTATACTATAGACGTCATCTATACTATAGACATCATCTATACTATAGACGTCATCTATGCTATAGACGTCATCTATACTTTATACGTCATCTATACTATAGACGTCATCTATACTATAGACGTCATCTATACTATAGACGTCATTTATACTATAGGCGTCATCTATACTAAAGACGTCATCTATACTATAGACGTCATCTATACTATAGACGTCATCTATACTATAGACGTCATCTATACTATAGACGTCATCTATACTATAGACGTCATCTATACTATAGACGTCATCTATACTATAGACGTCATCTATACTATAGACGTCATCTGTACTATAGACGTCATCTATAGTATAGACGTCATATATACTAAAGACCTCATCAATACTATAAACGTCATCTATACTATTGACGTCATCTATACTATAGACGTCATTTGTACTATAGACGTCATCTATACTATAGACGTCATCTGTACTATAGACGTCATCTATACTATAGACGTCATCTATACTATAGACGTCATCTATACTATGGACGTCATCTATACTATGGACGTCATCTATACTATAGACGTCATCTATACTATGGAAGTCATCTATACTATAGACGTCATCTATACTGTAGACGTCATCTATCCTGTAGACGTCATCTATACTATAGACCTCATATATACTTTAGACATCATCTATACTATAGACGTCATCTATACTATAGACGTCATCTATACTAAAGACGTCATCTATACTATAGACGTCATCTATACTATAGACGTCATCTATACTATAGACGTCATCTATACTATAGACGTCATCTATACTATAGACGTTATCTGTACTATAGACGTCATCTATAGTATAGACGTCATATATACTAAAGACCTCATCAATACTATAAACGTCATCTATACTATTGACGTCATCTATACTATAGACGTCATTTCTACTATAGACGTCATCTATACTATAGACGTCATCTGTACTATAGACGTCATCTATACTATAGACGTCATCTATACTATAGACGTCATCTATACTATGGACGTCTTCTATACTATGGACGTCATCTATACTATAGACGTCATCTATACTATGGACGTCATCTATACTATAGACGTCATCTATACTGTAGACGTCATCTATCCTGTAGACGTCATCTATACTATAGACCTCATATATACTTTAGACGTCATCTATACTTTAGACGTCATCTATACTATAGACGTCATCTATACCATAGACGTCATCTATACTATAGACGTCATTTATACTGTAGACGTCATCTAAACGGTAGACGTCATCTATACTATAGACATTTTTTTTTTTTTTTTCGTGGGTAGGAAAAACCTTCATAGGCACTACGAGGACCGGCCGCGCGTGCTCATAGTAGTGTGAGATTCTTACTCACTAAAAAACTCCCATTTTCCGTCAGACTACGACAAAGTTTCCTTAACAAGTAGTTCAAGCTTCTGTAGTAATCGCGTGTGGCAGGCTGCCTTCCAACAAAGGCACCTGCAATACCGTCAATTTATGCGGTTTCATCTTATGCTGCTAGATTTAACGGTATCATTCGTTGTAGTCTGCGCGTAAGATTTGTCTGATCCAAAGTTCGGATAATTTCATTGTTGCAGTGTCCGCGAAGACGAGTACTAAGTTTGCGAGCAAAGTTTGTTACCTCGTCAGACACGGTTGCGATTCCTAGATCTCGGTGTAGATCGCTATTTCTTAGCATTAACGATTGCTCTGAGTGTCTTATTTTGAAAAGTTTCTGAAATAGATATATTGCTTGGTTTAGTACAACCCCAGAGTTGTATACCGTACGTCCAAGATGGTTTTAGCACTTGCTTATACAAAAGCAGTTTGTTATATATGCTTAGTTTCGAAAATCTTCCGATAAGCCAATTCATTTCTCTTAACTTGATTTCGAGCTCGTCGCGTTTCTTTTTAACGTTCGACTTCCATTTAAGTTTTGCGTCTAGAGTCATTCCTAGATATTTCGCTTCATTTGGGTACGGGATTTGTACCGAGTTAATGAATAAAGGTTTGTTGTTTATCTTTTTATATGTAAAGTTAACATGCGTTGACTTAGTCTCGTTAAGGACAACTCGCCAGCTCTTCGTTCAGTCGCATATTTTGTCTAAAGCGCGCTGGAGTTTCCCTGTTGATAATTCAACTGTCGTATCAATAGCGAGAATAGCAGTGTCGTCTGCGAACGTAGCTAAAATTGTTCCCTCATCGTGGGGTATGTCTTTTGCTTAGAGCAAAAATAATATTGGGCCGAGAACGCTTCCTTACGGGACACCGGCATTAATCTCTTTGAATTCCGAGTACTCATTTTCGTACCTTCCGCGAAAGATTCTGTCTTAAAGGTAAGACTCTAAGATTCAATAGAGTTTTTCTGGTGAGCGAAGCCTTAATTTGTACTTCAGGCCTTCGTGCCACACCTTGTCGAAGGCTTGCGATACGTCGAGAAAAGCGCTAGTACATATCTTTTTCGCTTCCAGACCTTTTTCGATTTCGTGTGTTATACGATAGATCTGGTCGATTGTTGAATGTTTTTTTCTAAATCCGAATTGGTGATCCGGAATCAATCGTCTTTCTTCAATGATTGGTTGCAACCTTTTAAGCAACAGTTTCTCGAACATCTTAGCTATTATCGGCAGTAGCGAAATAGGTCTGTATGACTTTTTGTCGTTCGGACATTTTCCTGACCAAAGCTTTTTTCGGTAGCTCCTTTAGAATTTCTCTAGAAATTGAGTCGTAACCAGGGGCTTTGTTGTTTTTCAGATTATTTATCGTTTGACGAAGTTCAGCCAATGACACGGTTTTTATTCTATAATTATCTTGTACTATGGACCTCATCTATACTATAGACGTCATCTATACTATAGACGTCATCTATACTATAGACGTCATCTATACTATAGACGTCATCTATACTATAGACGTCATCTATACTATACACGTCATGTATATTATAGACGTCATCTATACTATAGATGTCATCTATACTATAGACGTCATATATAATATAGACGTCATCTGTACTATAGACGTCATCTATACTATAGACGTCATCTATACTATAGACGTTACTATAGACGTCATCTATACTGTAGACGTCATCTATCCTGTAGACGTCATCTATACTATTGGCCTCATCTATACTAAAGACCTCATCTATACTATAGAACGTCATCTAAACTGTAGACGTGATCTATACTACAGACGTCATCTATACTATAGACGTCATCTATACTATAGACGTCATCTATACTATAGACGTCATCTATACTATAGATGTCATCTATGCTATAGACGTCATCTATACTATAGATGTCATCTATACTATAGATGTCATCTATACTATAAATGTCATCTATACTATAGACGTCATCTATGCAATAGAGGTCATCTATGCTATAGAGGTCATCTGTGCTATAGACGTCATCTTTACTATAGACGTCATCTGTACTATAGACGTCATCTGTACTATAGACGTCATCTATACTATAGACGTCATCTATACTGTAGACGTCATCTATACTGTAGACGTCATCTATACTATAGACGTCATCTATACTGTAGACGTCATCTATACTATAGGTCATCTATACTATAGACGTCATCTATACTATAGACGTCATATATACTATAGACGTCATCTATACTATAGACGTCATCTATACTATAGACGTCATCTATACTATAGACGTCATCTATACTATAGACGTCATCTATACTATAGACGTCATCTATACTATAGACGTCATCTATACTATAGACGTCATCTATACTATAGACGTCATCTATACTATAGACGTCATCTGTACTATAGACGTCATCCATACTATAGACGTCATCCATACTATAGACGTCATCAATACTATAGACGTCATCTATACTATAGACGTCATCTATACTATAGACGTCATCTATAGTATAGACGTCATCTATACTATAGACGTCATCTATACTATTGACGTCATCTATACTATTGACGTCATCTATACTATAGACGTCATCTATACTATAGACGTCATCTATACTATAGGTCATCTATACTATAGACGTCATCTATACTATAGACGTCATCTATACTATAGGTCATCTATACTATAGACGTCATCTATACTATAGACGTCATCTATACTATAGGTCATCTATACTATAGACGTCATCTATACTATAGACGTCATCTATACTATAGACGTCATCTATGCTATTGACGTCATCTATACTATAGACGTCATCTATGCTATTGACGTCATCTATACTACAGACGTCATCTATACTATAGACGTCATCTATAATATAGACGTCATCTATGCTATAGACGTCATCTATACTATAGACGTCATCTATACTATAGACGTCATCTATAATATAGACGTCATCTATACTATAGATGTATTCTATACTATAGATGTATTCTATACTATAGACGTCATCTATACTATAGACGTCATCTACACTAAAGACGTCATCTATACTATAGACGTAATCTATACTATAGACGTCATCTATACTATGGACCTCATCTATACTATAGACATCATTTATACTATAGACGTCATCTATACTATAGACGTCATCTATACTATAGACGTCATCTATACTATAGACGTCATCTATACTATAGACGTCATCTATACTATAGACGTCATCTATACTATAGACGTCATCTATACTATAGACGTCATCTATACTATAGACGTCATCAATACTATAGACGTCATCTATACTATAGACGTCATCTATACTATAGACGTCATCTATACTATAGACGTCATCTATACTATAGACGTCATCTATACTATAGACGTCATCTATACTATAGACGTCATCTATACTATAGACGTCATCTATACTATAGACGTCATCTATACTATAGACGTCATCTATACTATAGGTCATCTATACTAAAGACGTCATCTATACTATAGACGTCATCTATACTATAGACGTCATCTATACTATAGACGTCATCTATACTATAGACGTCATCTATACTATAGACGTCGTCGGATTACTATAGACGTCATCTATACTATTGACGTCATCTATACTTTAGACGTCATCTATACTATAGATATCATATATACTATAGACGTCATCTATTCTATAGACGTCATCTATACTATAGACGTCATCTATACTATAGACGTCATCTATACTATAGGCGTCATCTATACTATAGGCGTCATCTATACTATAGGCGTCATTTATACTATAGACGTCATCTATACTATAGACGTCATCTATACTATAGACGTCATCTATACTATAGACGTCATCTATACTATAGACGTCATCTAAACTATAGACGTCATCTATACTATAGACGTTATCTATACTATAGACGTCGTCTATACTGTAGCTCATCTATACTATAGACGTCATCTATACTATAGACGTCATCTATACTTTAGACGTCATCTATACTATAGACTTCATCTATGCTATAGACCTCATCTATACTATAGACGTCATCTATACTATAGACGTCATCTATACTGTAGACGTCATCTATCCTATAGACGCCATCTATACTATAGACGTCATCTTTACTATAGACGTCATCTATACTATAGACGTCATCTATGCTATAGACGTCATCTATACTATGGACGTCATCTATACTATAGACGTCAGCTTTACTATAGACGTCGTCTATACTATAGACGTCATCTTTACTATAGACGTCGTCTATACTATAGACGTCATCTATACTATAGACGTCATCTATACTATAGACGTCATCTATACTATAGACGTCATCTATACTATAGACGTCATCTATACTATAGACGTCATCTATACTATAGACGTCGTCGGATTACTATAGACGTCATCTATACTATTGACGTCATCTATACTATAGACGTCATCTATACTATAGATATCATATATACTATAGACGTCATCTATTCTATAGACGTCATCTATACTATAGACGTCATCTATACTATAGGCGTCATCTATACTATAGGCGTCATCTATACTATAGGCGTCATTTATACTATAGACGTCATCTATACTATAGACGTCATCTATACTATAGACGTCATCTATACTATAGACGTCATCTATACTATAGACGTCGTCTATACTATAGACGTCGTCTATACTATAGACGTCGTCTATACTGTAGCTCATCTATACTATAGACGTCATCTATACTATAGACGTCATCTATACTTTAGACGTCATCTATACTATAGACTTCATCTATGCTATAGACCTCATCTATACTATAGACGTCATCTATACTATAGACGTCATCTATACTGTAGACGTCATCTATCCTATAGACGCCATCTATACTATAGACGTCATCTTTACTATAGACGTCATCTATACTATAGACGTCATCTATGCTATAGACGTCATCTATACTATGGACGTCATCTATACTATAGACGTCAGCTTTACTATAGACGTCGTCTATACTATAGACGTCATCTTTACTATAGACGTCGTCTATACTATAGACGTCATCTATACTATAGACGTCATCTATACTATAGACGTCATCTATACTATAGACGTCATCTATACTATAGACGTCATCTATACTATAGACGTCATCTATACTATAGACGTCGTCGGATTACTATAGACGTCATCTATACTATTGACGTCATCTATACTATAGACGTCATCTATACTATAGATATCATATATACTATAGACGTCATCTATTCTATAGACGTCATCTATACTATAGACGTCATCTATACTATAGACGTCATCTATACTATAGACGTCATCTATACTATAGGCGTCATCTATACTATAGGCGTCATCTATACTATAGGCGTCATTTATACTATAGACGTCATCTATACTATAGACGTCATCTATACTATAGACGTCATCTATACTATAGACGTCATCTATACTATAGACGTCATCTAAACTATAGACGTCATCTATACTATAGACGTTATCTATACTATAGACGTCACCTATACTATAAACGTCATCTATACTATAGACGTCATCTATACTATAGACTACATCTATACTATAGACTACATCTATACTATAGACTACATCTATACTATAGACTACATCTATACAATAGACTACATCTATACTATAGACGTCATCTATACAATAGATGTCATCTATACTATAGACGTCATCTATACTATAGACGTCATATGTACTATAGACGTCATCTATACTATAGACGTCATCTATACTATAGACGTCGTCTTTACTATAGACGTCGTCTTTACTATAGACGTCGTCTTTACTATAGACGTCGTCTATACTATAGACGTCGTCTATACTATAGACGTCGTCTATACTATAGACGTCGTCTTTACTATAGACGTCGTCTATACTATCGTCGTCTATACTATATCTGTCCGTTGTCAACTGTCAAACTGTGAGAAAGCGAATTTTATAGAGGTGCAAATTTATTTAATTTTTGAATACAATTTGGAGTGAAAAATATTAAAAGTGCGGTTAAGAGCTTCGACTTTGGTCACTTGTCCAGGAAAAAGTGAAGTCTTTTGAAATGGCCCAGTGCAGCAGGTGTAAATTGGCCATTAAAGGCGAGACGGGCATAAGCTGCGAAGGCGTATGCAAAAAGGTATTTCATTGTACTCTTAAATGCTCCGGTTTGGACCAATATTCGAGCAGAGTAATTGCAGGAGACAACATGGTAAGATTTATTTGCGATGAATGTATACTCTACATACAAAACGTCGATTTGGTGGTAAAAGAAATGCAGGAGAGTGTAGAAGAAAACACACGGCACTTGAAGCAATACAAAGAGGAGTTCGGAATGTCACTCAAGCAAAATGAAATGGAACTTAAAAACCTATTGGAGGCGATCGAAGCGAGGTACGTCCAGAGACTGGGAGATATGAAAAAGAGTCAGGAAACATGTGAAAGGGGCATTGCAAAAATGGAAAAACTATGCACATTAGCTGAAAACTTCGCGAAGGAAAGTAAAAGCATATATAACGAGGTGCGAAACAATAGTAACAACGTCTGCGACGAATTCAAGAAAATTATGCACAACAACACGAGTAAACACATGGCGGGAAATCAGTTGTCATTCTCTGAAGTTGTCAAGAAGACAAATGACAACCACAGTGACAGGGTGATGCCGAAAATGAGAAAAGAGTTGCCACTTGTTATAAAACCAAAAGGGAAACAAAATAGTATTAAAACAAGGGAAGACTTAAATAAAAAGGTTGATCCGGGAGATTTAAAAATAGCAAATATTGAAACCGCACATAATGGAATAATTATTATCCAGAGCGAGGATTCAAATGAAAGAAATAGAATTAAATCTGCGATCGAAAAAAACATAGGTGATGATTACGAAATTAAGGTACCAAATAAAATTAAACCAAGAATTATTATACCAAACATGAAGTTTAAAAACAATGAGGATGAGTTCATTGAAAGACTGAAAAGGCAAAATAATGTAATTATAAACAGTGAGCTAGAACTTGTCAAATATTTTGAAAATAAGAAAAATAATGTGATAAATTATTATACTATAGACGTCATCTATACTATAGACGTCATCTTTACTATAGACGTCATCTATACTGTAGACGTCATCTATGCTATAGACGTCATCTATACTATAGACGTCATCTATACTATAGACGTCATCTATACTATAGACGTCATCTATACTAAAGACGTCATCTATACTATAGACGTCATCTATACTATAGACGTCATCTATACTATAGACGTCATCTATACTATAGACATCATCTATACTATAGACGTCATCTATACTATAGACGTCATCTATACTATAGACGTCATCTATACTGTAGACGTCATCTATACTATAGACGTCGTCTATACTATAGACGTCATCTATACTATAGACGTCAACTGTGCTATAGACGTCATCTATACTATGGACGTCATCTATACTATAGACGTCATCTATACTATAGACGTCATCTATACTATAGACGTCATCTACCCTATAGTCGTCATCTACAGTATAGACGTCATCTATACTATAGACGTCATCAATACTATAGACGTCATCTATACTATAGATGTCATCTATACTATAGATGACATCTATACTATAGACGTCATCTATACTATAGACCTCATCTATACTATAGACGTCATCTATACTATAGACGTCATCTATACTGTAGACGCCATCTATACTATAGACGTCATCTATGCTATAGACGTCATCTATACTTTGGACGTCATTTATACTATAGACGTCATCTATACTATAGACGTCATCTATACTATATACGTCATCTACCCTATAGTCGTCATCTACACTATAGACGTCATCTATACTATAGACGTCATCAATACTATAGACGTCATCAATACTATAGACGTCATCTATACTATTGACGTCATCTATACTATAGTCTATCTATACTATAGATGACATTTATACTATAGACGTCATCTATACTATAGACGTCATCTATAGTATAGACGTCATCTATACTGTAGACGTCATCTATACTGCAGACGTCATCCATACTATAGACGTAATCTATACTGTAGACGTCATCTATGCTGTAGACGTCATCTATACTGTAGACGTCATCTATACTTTAGACGTCATCTATACTATAGATGTCATCTATACTATAGATGTCATCTATACTATAGATGTCATCTATACTATAGACGTCATCTATACTATAGAGGTCATCTATACTATGGACCTCATCTATGCTATAGACGTCATCTATGCTATAGACGTCATCTAAACTATAGACGTCATCTATACTATAGACGTCATCTATACTATAGACGTCATCTATACTATAGGCGTCATCTATACTATAGACGTCATCTATACTATAGACGTCATCTATACTATAGACGTCATCTATACTATAGACGTCATCTATACTATAGACGTCATCTATACTATAGACGTCATCTATACTATAGACGTCATCTATACTATAGACGTCATCTATACTATAGACGTCATAGTATCTATACTATAGGTCATCTGTACTATAGACGTCATCTATACTATAGACATCATCTATACTATAGACGTCATCTATACTATAAACGTCATCTGTACTATATACGTCATCCATACTATTGACGTCATCTATACTATTGACGTCATCTATACTATAGACGTCATCTGTACTATAGGTCATCTATACTATAGACGTCATCTATACTGTAGACGTCATCTATGCTATAGACGTCATCTATACTATAGACGTCATCTATACTATAGACGTCATCTATACTATAGACGTCATCTATACTATAGACGTCATCTATACTATAGACGTCATCTATACTAAAGACGTCATCTATACTATAGACGTCATCTATACTATAGACGTCATCTATACTATAGACGTCATCTATACTATAGACGTCATCTATACTATAGACGTCATCTATACTATAGACGTCATCTATACTATAAACGTCATCTGTACTATAGACGTCATCTGTACTATAGACGTCATCTATACTATTGACGTCATCTATACTATTGACGTCATCTACACTATAGACGTCGTCTAAACTATAGTTCATCTATACTATAGACGTCATCTATACTATAGACGTCATCTATTCTATAGACGTTATCTGTACTATAGACGTCATCTATACTATAGACGTCATCTATACTGTAGACGTCATCTATGCTATAGACGTCATCTATACTATAGACGTCATCTATACTATAGACGTCATCTATACTATAGACGTCATCTATACTATAGACGTCATCTATACTATAGACGTCATCTATACTATAGACGTCATCTATACTAAAGACGTCATCTATACTATAGACGTCATCTATACTATAGACGTCATCTATACTATAGACGTCATCTATACTATAGACGTCATCTATACTATAGACGTCATCTATACTATAAACGTCATCTGTACTATAGACGTCATCTGTACTATAGACGTCATCTATACTATTGACGTCATCTATACTATTGACGTCATCTATACTATAGACGTCGTCTAAACTATAGTTCATCTATACTATAGACGTCATCTATACTATAGACGTCATCTATTCTATAGACGTTATCTGTACTATAGACGTCATCTATACTATAGACGTCATCTATACTATAGCTCATCTATACTACAGCTCATCTATACTATAGACGTCATCTATACTATAGACGTCATCTATACTATAGACGTCATCTATACTATAGACGTCATCTATACTATAGACGTCATCTATACTATAGACGTCATCTATACTATAGACGTCATCTATACTATAGACGTCATCTATACTATAGACGTCATCTATACTATAGACGTCATCTATACTATAGACGTCATCTATACTATAGACGTCATCTATACTATAGACGTCATCTATACTATAGACGTCATCTATACTATAGACGTCATCTATACCATAGACGTCATCTATACTATAGACGTCATCTATACTATAGACGTCATCTAAACTATAGACGTCATCTATACTATAGACATCATCTATACTATAGACGTCATTTATACTATAGACGTCATCTATACTATAGACGTCATCTATACTATAGACGTCATCTATACTATAGACGTCATCTATACTATAGACGTCATCTATACTATAGACGTAATCTATACTATAGACGTCATCTATACTATGGACCTCATCTATACTATAGACATCATCTATACTATAGACGTCATCTATACTATAGACGTCATCTATACTATAGACGTCATCTATACTATAGACGTCATCTATACTATAGACGTCATCTATACTATAGACGTCATCTATACTATAGACGTCATCTATACTATAGACGTCATCTATACTATAGACGTCATCTATACTATAGACGTCATCTATACTATAGACGTCATAGTATCTATACTATAGGTCATCTATACTATAGACGTCATAGTATCTATACTATAGGTCATCTATACTATAGACGCCATCTATACTATAGGTCATCTATACTATAGACGTCATCTATACTATAGACGTCATCTATACTATAGACGTCATCTATACTATAGACGTCATCTATACTATAGACGTCATCTATACTATAGACGTCATCTATACTATAGACGTCATCTATACTATAGACGTCATCTATACTATAGACGTCATCTATACTATAGACGCCATCTATACTATAGACGTCATCTATACTATAGACGTCATCTATACTATGGACGTCATCTATACTATAGGCGTCATCTATACTATGGACGTCATCTATACTATAGGCGTCATCTATACTATAGGTCATCTATACTATAGACGTCATCTATACTATAGACGTCATCTATACTATAGACGTCATCTATACTATAGACGTCATCTATACTATAGACGTCATCTATACTATAGACGTCATCTATACTATGGACGTCATCTATACTATAGGCGTCATCTATACTATAGACGTCGTCTATACTATAGACGTCGTCTATACTATAGACGTCGTCTATACTGTAGCTCATCTATACTAAAGACGTCATCTATACTATAGACGTCATCTATACTGTAGCTCATCTATACTAAAGACGTCATCTATACTATAGACGTCATCTATACTATAGACGTCATCTATACTGTAGACGTCATCTATGCTATAGACGTCATCTATACTATAGACGTCATCTATACTATAGACGTCATCTATACTATAGACGTCATCTATACTATAGACGTCATCTATACTATAGACGTCATCTATACTATAGACGTCATCTATACTATAGACGTCATCTATACTATAGACGTCATCTATACTATAGACGTCATCTATACTATAAACGTCATCTGTACTATAGACGTCATCTGTACTATAGACGTCATCTATACTATTGACGTCATCTATACTATTGACGTCATCTATACTATAGACGTCATCTATACTATAGGTCATCTATACTATAGACGTCATCTATACTATAGACGTCATCTATTCTATAGACGTTATCTGTACTATAGACGTCATCTATACTATAGACGTCATCTATACTATAGCTCATCTATACTACAGCTCATCTATACTTTAGACGTCATCTATACTATAGACGTCATCTATACTATAGACGTCATCTATACTATAGATGTCATCTATACTATAGACGTCATCTATACTATAGATGTCATCTATACTATAGATGTCATCTATACTATAGACGTCATCTATACTATGGACCTCATCTATACTATAGACATCATCTATACTATAGACGTCATCTATACTATAGACGTCATCTATACTATAGACGTCATCTATACTATAGACGTCATCTATACTATAGACGTCATCTATACTATAGACGTCATCTATACTATAGACGTCATCTATACTATAGACGTCATCTATACTATAGACGTCATCTATACTATAGACGTCATCTATACTATAGACGTCATCTATACTATAGACGTCATCTATACTATAGACGTCATCTATACTATAGACGTCATCTATACTATGGACGTCATCTATACTATAGGCGTCATCTATACTATAGGCGTCATCTATACTATAGACGTCGTCTATACTACAGACGTCGTCTATACTATAGACGTCGTCTATACTATAGACGTCTTCTATACTATAGACGTCATCTATACTGTAGCTCATCTATACTATAGACGTCATCTATACTATAGACGTCATCTATACTTTAGACGTCATCTATACTATAGACTTCATCTATGCTATAGACCTCATCTATACTATAGACGTCATCTATACTATAGACGTCATCTATACTATAGACGTCATCTATACTGTAGACGTCATCTATACTATAGACGCCATCTATACTATAGACGTCATCTTTACTATAGACGTCATCTATACTATAGACGTCATCTATGCTATAGACGTCATCGATACTATGAACGTCATCTATACTATAGACGTCATCTTTACTATAGACGTCGTCTATACTATAGACGTCATCTATACTATAGACGTCATCTATACTATAGACGTCATCTATACTATAGACGTCATCTATACTATAGACGTCATCTATACTATAGACGTCATCTATACTATAGACGTCAATTATACTATAGACGTCATCTATACTATAGACGTCATCTATACATTAGACGTCATCTATACTATAGACGTCATCTATACTATAGACGTCATCTATACTATAGACGTCATCTATACTATAGACGTCATCTATACTATAGACGTCATCTATACATTAGACGTCATCTATACTATGGACCTCATCTATGCTAAAGACATCATCTATACTATAGACGTCATCTATACTATAGACGTCATCTATACTGTAGACGTCATCTATACTGCAGACGTCATCTATACTATGGACCTCATCTATGCTAAAGACGTCATCTATACTATAGACGTCATCTATACTATAGACGTCATCTATACTATAGACGTCATCTATACTATAAACGTCATCCATACTATAGACGTCTTCAAGACTATAGACGTCATCTATAATATAGACGTCATCTATACTAAAGACGTCATCTATACTATAGATGTATTCTATACTATATATGTATTCTATACTATAGACGTCATCTATACTATAGACGTCATCTATACTAAAGACGTCATCTATACTATAGACGTCATCTATACTATAGACGTCATCTATACTGTAGACGTCATCTATACTGTAGACGTCATCTATACTGCAGACGTCATCTATACTATAGACGTCATCTATACTATAGACGTCATCTATACTATAGACGTCATCTATACTATAGACGTCATCTATACTATAAACGTCATCCATACTATAGACGTCTTCAAGACTATAGACGTCATCTATAATATAGACGTCATCTATACTAAAGACGTCATCTATACTATAGATGTATTCTATACTATATATGTATTCTATACTATAGACGTCATCTATACTATAGACGTCATCTATACTAAAGACGTCATCTATACTATAGACGTCATCTATACTATAGACGTCATCTATACTGTAGACGTCATCTATGCTATAGACGTCATCTATACTATAGACGTCATCTATACTATAGACGTCATCTATACTATAGACGTCATCTATACTATAGACGTCATCTATACTAAAGACGTCATCTATACTATAGACGTCATCTATACTATAGACGTCATCTATACTATAGACGTCATCTATACTATAGACGTCATCTATACTATAGACGTCATCTATACTAAAAACGTCATCTGTACTATAGACGTCATCTATACTATTGACGTCATCTATACTATTGACGTCATCTATACTATAGACGTCATCTATACTATAGGTCATCTATACTATAGACGTCATCTATACTATAGACGTCATCTATTCTATAGACGTTATCTGTTCTATAGACGTCATCTATACTATAGACGTCATCTATACTTTAGACGTCATCTATACTATAGACGTCATCTATACTATAGACGTCATCTATACTATAGACGTCATCTATACTATAGACGTCATCTATACTATAGACGTCATCTATACTATAGACGTCATCTATACATTAGACGTCATCTATACTATAGACGTCATCTATACTATAGACGTCATCTATACTATAGACGTCATCTATACTATAGACGTCATCTATACATTAGACGTCATCTATACTATGGACCTCATCTATGCTAAAGACGTCATCTATACTATAGACGTCATCTATACTATAGACGTCATCTATACTGTAGACGTCATCTATACTGCAGACGTCATCTATACTATAGACGTAATCTATACTGTAGACGTCATCTATGCTGTAGACGTCATCTATACTGTAGACGTCATCTATACTATAGAAGTCATCTATACTATAGATGTCATCTATACTATAGATGTCATCTATACTATAGATGTCATCTATACTATAGACGTCATCTATACTATAGACGTCATCTATACTATGGACCTCATCTATGCTATAGGCGACATCTATGCTATAAACGGTTCTATACTATAGACGTCATCTATACTATAGACGTCGTCTATACTGTAGACGTCATCTATACTATAGACGTCATCTATACTATAGACGTCATCTATACTATAGACGTCATCTATACTATAGACGTCATCTATACTATAGACGTCATCTATACTATAGACGTCATCTATACTATAGACGTCATCTATACTATAGACGTCATCTATACTATAGACGTCATAGTATCTATACTATAGGTCATCTATACTATAGACGCCATCTATACTATAGGTCATCTATACTATAGACGTCATCTATACTATAGACGTCATCTATACTATAGACGTCATCTATACTATAGACGTCATCTATACTATAGACGCCATCTATACTATAGACGTCATCTATACTATAGACGTCATCTATACTATAGACGTCATCTATACTATGGACGTCATCTATACTATAGGCGTCATCTATACTATAGGTCATCTATACTATAGACGTCATCTATACTATAGACGTCATCTATACTATAGACGTCATCTATACTATAGACGTCATCTATACTATGGACGTCATCTATACTATGGACGTCATCTATACTATAGGCGTCATCTATACTATAGACGTCGTCTATACTATAGACGTCGTCTATACTATAGACGTCGTCTATACTATAGACGTCGTCTATACTATAGACGTCGTCTATACTATAGACGTCGTCTATACTATAGACGTCGTCTATACTATAGACGTCGTCTATACTATAGACGTCATCTATACTATAGACGTCATCTATACTATGGACGTCATCTATACTGCAGACGTCATCTATACTATAGACGTCGTCTATACTATAGACGTCATCTATACTATAGACGTCATCTATACTATAGACGTCATCTATACTGTAGCTCATCTATACTAAAGACGTCATCTATACTATAGACGTCATCTATACTATAGACGTCATCTATACTATAGACGTCATCTATACTATAGACGTCATCTATACTATAGACGTCATCTATACTGTAGACGTCATCTATGCTATAGACGTCATCTATACTATAGACGTCATCTATACTATAGACGTCATCTATACTATAGACGTCATCTATACTATAGACGTCATCTATACTATAGACGTCATCTATACAATAGACGTCATCTATACTAAAGACGTCATCTATACTATAGACGTCATCTATACTATAGACGTCATCTATACTATAGACGTCATCTATACTATAGACGTCATCTATACTATAAACGTCATCTGTACTATAGACGTCATCTGTACTATAGACGTCATCTATACTATTGACGTCATCTATACTATTGACGTCATCTATACTATAGACGTCATCTATACTATAGGTCATCTATACTATAGACGTCATCTATACTATAGACGTCATCTATTCTATAGACGTTATCTGTACTATAGACGTCATCTATACTATAGACGTCATCTATACTATAGCTCATCTATACTACAGCTCATCTATACTTTAGACGTCATCTATACTATAGACGTCATCTATACAATAGACGTCATCTATACTATAGACGTCATCCATTCTATAGACGTCATCTGTACTATAGACGTCATCTATACTATAGACGTCATCTATACTATAGACGTCATCTATACTATAGACGTCATCTATACTATAGACGTCATCTTTACTATAGACGTCATCTATACTATAGACGTCATCTATACTATAGACGTCATCTATACTATAGACGTCATCTATACTATAGACGTCATCCATACTATAGACGTCGTCTATACTATAGACGTCATCTATACTATAGACGTCATCTATACTATAGACGTCATCTATACTATAGATGTCATCTATACTATAGATGTCATCTATACTATAGACGTCATCTATACTATAGACGTAATCTATACTATAGACGTCATCTATACTATGGACCTCATCTATACTATAGACATCATCTATACTATAGACGTCATCTATACTATAGACGTCATCTATACTATAGACGTCATCTATACTATAGACGTCATCTATACTATAGACGTCATCTATACTATGGACGTCATCTATACTATAGGCGTCATCTATACTATAGACGTCGTCTATACTATAGACGTCGTCTATACTATAGACGTCGTCTATACTATAGACGTCATCTATACTATAGACGTCATCTATACTGTAGCTCATCTATACTATAGACGTCATCTATACTATAGACGTCATCTATACTTTAGACGTCATATATACTATAGACTTCATCTATGCTATAGACCTCATCTATACTATAGACGTCATCTATACTATAGACGTCATCTATACTATAGACGTCATCTATACTGTAGACGTCATCTATACTATAGACGCCATCTATACTATAGACGTCATCGTTACTATAGACGTCATCTATACTATAGACGTCATCTATACTATGAACGTCATCTATACTATAGACGTCATCTTTACTATAGACGTCGTCTATACTATAGACGTCATCTATACTATAGACGTCATCTAGACTATAGACGTCATCTATACTATAGACGTCAATTATACTATAGACGTCATCTATACTATAGACGTCATCTATACATTAGACGTCATCTATACTATAGACGTCATCTATACTATAGACGTCATCTATACTATAGACGTCATCTATACTATAGACGTCATCTATACTATAGACGTCATCTATACATTAGACGTCATCTATACTATGGACCTCATCTATGCTAAAGACATCATCTATACTATAGACGTCATCTATACTATAGACGTCATCTATACTATAGACGTCATCTATACTATAGACGTCATCTATACTATAGACGTCATCTATACTATAGACGTCATCTATACTATAGACGTCATCTATACTATAGACGTCATCTATACTATAGACGTCAATTATACTATAGACGTCATCTATACTATAGACGTCATCTATACATTAGACGTCATCTATACTATAGACGTCATCTATACTATAGACGTCATCTATACTATAGACGTCATCTATACTATAGACGTCATCTATACTATAGACGTCATCTATACATTAGACGTCATCTATACTATGGACCTCATCTATGCTAAAGACGTCATCTATACTATAGACGTCATCTATACTATAGACGTCATCTATACTGTAGACGTCATCTATACTGCAGACGTCATCTATACTATAGACGTCATCTATACTATAGACGTCATCTATACTATAGACGTCATCTATACTATAGACGTCATCTATACTATAGACGTCATCTATACTATAAACGTCATCCATACTATAGACGTCTTCAAGACTATAGACGTCATCTATAATATAGACGTCATCTATACTAAAGACGTCATCTATACTATAGATGTATTCTATACTATATATGTATTCTATACTATAGACGTCATCTATACTATAGACGTCATCTATACTAAAGACGTCATCTATACTATAGACGTCATCTATACTATAGACGTCATCTATACTGTAGACGTCATCTATGCTATAGACGTCATCTATACTATAGACGTCATCTATACTATAGACGTCATCTATACTATAGACGTCATCTATACTATAGACGTCATCTATACTAAAGACGTCATCTATACTATAGACGTCATCTATACTACAGACGTCATCTATACTATAGACGTCATCTATACTATAAACGTCATCTGTACTATAGACGTCATCTATACTATTGACGTCATCTATACTATTGACGTCATCTATACTATAGACGTCATCTATACTATAGGTCATCTATACTATAGACGTCATCTATACTATAGACGTCATCTATACTATAGACGTCATCTATACTATAGACGTCATCTATACTATAGACGTCATCTATTCTATAGACGTTATCTGTACTATAGACGTCATCTATACTATAGACGTCATCTATACTATAGACGTCATCTATACTATAGACGTCATCTATACTAAAGACGTCATCTATACTATAGACGTCATCTATACTATAGACGACATCAATACTAAAGACGACATCTATACTATAGACGTCATCTATACTATAGACGTCATCTATACTGTAGACGTCATCTATACTATAGACGTCATCTATACTATAGACGTCATCTATACTATAGACGTCATCTATACTATAGACGTCATCTATACTATAGACGACATCAATACTAAAGACGACATCTATACTATAGATGTCATCTATACTATAGACGTCATCTATAGTATAGACGACATCAATACTAAAGACGACATCTATACTATAGACGTCATCTATACTATAGACGTCATCTATTTTATAGACGTCATATATACTATAGACGTCATCTATACTATAGACGTCATCTATACTATAGACGTAATCTATACTATAGACGTCATCTATACTATAGACGTCATCTATACTATAGACGTCATCTGTACTATAGACGTCATCTATACTATAAACGACATCAATACTAAAGACGACATCTATACTATAGACGTCATCTATACTATAGACGTCATCTATTTTATAGACGTCATATATACTATAGACGTCATCTATACTATAGACGTCATCTATACTATAGACGTCATATATACTATGGACGTCATCTATACTATAGACGTCATCTATACTATAGACGTCATCTATACTATAGACGTCATCTGTACTATAGACGTCATCTATACTATAGACGTCATCTATACTATAGACGTCATCTATACTATAGACGTCATCTATACTATGGACGCCATCCATACTATAGACGTCATCTGTACTATAGACGTCATCTATACTATAGACGTCATCTATACTATAGACGTCATCTTTACTATAGACCTCATCTTAACTATTGACGTCATCTATACTATAGATGTCATCTATACTATAGACGTCATCTATACTATAGACGTCATCTATACTATAGACGTCATCTGTACTATAGACGTCATCTGTACTATAGACGTCATCTATACTATAGACGTCATCTATACTATAGACGTCATCTATACTATAGACGTCATCTATACTATAGACGTCATCTATACTATAGACGTCATCTATACTATAGACGTCATCTATACTATAGACGTCATCTATACTATAGACGTCATCTATACTATAGACGTCATCTATACTATAGACGTCATCTTAACTATAGACGTCATCTATACTATAGATGTCATCTATACTATAGACGCCATCTATACTATAGATGTCATCTATACTATAGATGTCATCTATATTATAGACGTCATCTAAACTATAGATGTCATCTATAGTAAAGACGTCATCTATACTATAGATGTCATCTATACTATAGATGTCATCTATACTATAGATGTCATCTATACTATAGATGTCATCTATACTATAGATGTCACCTATACTATAGACGTCATCTATACTATAGACCTCATCTTAACTGTTGACGTCATCTATACTATAGATGTCATCTATACTATAGACGTCATCTATACTATAGACGTCATCTGTACTATAGACGTCATCTATACTATAGACGTCATCTATACTATAGACGTCATCTATACTATAGACCTCATCTATACTATAGACGACATCAATACTAAAGACGACATCTATACTATAGACGTCATCTATACTATAGACGACATCAATACTAAAGACGACATCTATACTATAGACGTCATCTATACTATATACGACATCAATACTAAAGACGACATCTATACTATAGACGTCATCTATACTCTGGACGTCATCTATACTGTAGACGTCATCTATACTATAGACGTCATCTATACTATAGACGTCATCTATACTATAGACGTCATCTATACTATAGACGTCATCTATACTATAGACGTCATCTATACTATAGACGTCATCTATACTATAGACGTCATCTATACTATAGACGACATCAATACTAAAGACGACATCTATACTATAGACGTCATCTATACTATAGACGTCATCTATACTATAGACGACATCAATACTAAAGACGACATCTATACTATAGACGTCATCTATACTATAGACGTCATCTATACTATAGACGTCATCTATACTATAGACGTCATCTATACTATAGACGTCATCTATACTATAGACGACATCAATACTAAAGACGACATCTATACTATAGATGTCATCTATACTATAGACGTCATCTATACTATAGACGACATCAATACTAAAGACGACATCTATACTATAGACGTCATCTATACTATAGACGTCATCTATTTTATAGACGTCATATATACTATAGACGTCATCTATACTATAGACGTCATCTATACTATAGACGTCATCTATACTATAGACGTCATCTGTACTATAGACTTCATCTATACTATAGACGACATCAATACTAAAGACGACATCTATACTATAGACGTCATCTATACTATAGACGTCATCTATTTTATAGACGTCATATATACTATAGACGTCATCTATACTATAGACGTCATCTATACTATAGACGTCATATATACTATGGACGTCATCTATACTATAGACGTCATCTATACTATAGACGTCATCTATACTATAGACGACATCAATACTAAAGACGACATCTATACTATAGACGTCATCTATACTATAGACGTCATCTATTTTATAGACGTCATATATACTATAGACGTCATCTATACTATAGACGTCATCTATACTATAGACGTCATCTGTACTATAGACGTCATCTATACTAAGGACGTCATCTATACTATAGACGTCATCTATACTATAGACGTCATCTATACTATAGACGTCATCTATACTATGGACGTCATCCATACTATAGACGTCATCTTTACTATAGACGTCATCTATACTATAGACGTCATCTATACTATAGACGTCATCTTTACTATAGACCTCATCTTAACTATTGACGTCATCTATACTATAGATGTCATCTATACTATAGACGTCATCTATACTATACACGTCATCTATACTATAGACGTCATCTGTACTATAGACGTCATCTATACTATAGACGTCATCTATACTATAGACGTCATCTATACTATAGACGTCATCTATACTATAGACGTCATCTATACTATAGACTTCATCTATACTATAGACGTCATCTTAACTATAGACGTCATCTATACTATAGATGTCATCTATACTATAGACGCCATCTATACTATAGATGTCATCTATACTATAGATGTCATCTTTATTATAGACGTCATCTAAACTATAGATGTCATCTATAGTAAAGACGTCATCTATACTATAGATGTCATCTATACTATAGATGTCATCTATACTATAGATGTCACCTATACTATAGACGTCATCTATACTATAGACCTCATCTTAACTGTTGACGTCATCTATACTATAGATGTCATCTATACTATAGACGTCATCTATACTATAGACGTCATCTGTACTATAGACGTCATCTATACTATAGACGTCATCTATACTATAGACGTCATCTATACTATAGACCTCATCTTAGATGTCATCTATACTATAGACGTCATCTATACTATAGACGTCATCTATACTATAGACGTCATCTGTACTATAGACGTCATCTATACTATAGACGTCATCTATACTATAGACGTCATCTGTGCTATAGACGTCATCTGTACTATGGACGTCATCTATACTATAGACGTCATCTATACTATAGACGTCATCTATACTATAGACGTCATCTATACTATAGACGTCATCTATACTATAGACGTCATCTATACTATAGACGTCATCTATACTATAGACGTCATCTATACTATAGACGTCATCTATACTCTGGACGTCATCTATACTATAGACGTCATCTATACTATAGACGTCATCTATACAATAGACGTCATCTATACTATAGACGTCATCTATACTATAGACGTCATCTATACTATAGACGACATCAATACTAAAGACGACATCTATACTATAGACGTCATCTATACTATAGACGTCATCTATACTATAGACGACATCAATACTAAGGACGACATCTATACTATAGACGTCATATATACTATAGACGTCATATACACTATAGACGTCATATATACTATAGATGTCATCTATACTATAGACGTCATCTATACTATAGACGTCATCTATACTATAGACGTCATCTGTACTATAGACGTCATCTATACTATGGACGTCATCTATACTATAGACGTCATCTAAACTATAGACGTCATCTATTTTATAGACGTCATATATACTATGGACGTCATCTATACTATAGACGTCATCTATACTATAGACATCATCTATACTATAGACGTCATCTATACTATAGACGACATCAATACTAAAGACGACATCTATACTATAGACGTCATCTATACTATAGACGTCATCTATTTTATAGACGTCATATATACTATGGACGTCATCTATACTATAGACGTCATCTATACTATAGACATCATCTATACTATAGACGTCATCTATACTATAGACGACATCAATACTAAAGACGACATCTATACTATAGACGTCATCTATACTATAGACGTCATCTATTTTATAGACGTCATATATAATATAGACGTCATCTATACTATAGACGTCATCTATACTATAGACGTCATCTATACTATAGACGTCATCTATACTATAGACGTCATCTATACTATAGACGTCATCTATACTATAGACGTCATCAATACTATAGACGTCATCAATACTATAGACGTCATCTATACTATGGACGTCATCTATACTATAGACGTCATCTATACTATAGACGTCATCTATACTATAGGCGACATCAATACTAAAGACGACATCTATACTATAGACGTCATCTATACTATAGACGTCATCTATTTTATAGACGTCATATATACTATAGACGTCATCTATACTATAGACGTCATCTATACTATAGACGTCATCTGTACTATAGACGTCATCTATACTATAGACGTCATCTATACTATAGACGTCATCTATACTATAGACGACATCAATGCTAAAGACGACATCTATACTATAGACGTCATCTATACTATAGACGTCATCTATTTTATAGACGTCAAATATACTATGGACGTCATCTATACTATAGACGTCATCTATACTTTAGACATCATCTATACTATAGACGTCATCTATTCTATAGACGACATCAATACTAAAGACGACATCTATACTATAGACGTCATCTATACTATAGACGTCATCTATTTTATAGACGTCATATATACTATAGACGTCATCTATACTATAGACGTCATCTATACTATAGACGTCATCTATACTATAGACGTCATCTATACTATAGACGTCATCTATACTATAGACGTCATCTATACTATAGACGTCATCTATACTATGGACGTCATCTATACTATAGACGTCATCTATACTATAGACGTCATCTATACTATAGACGACATCAATACTAAAGACGACATCTATACTATAGACGTCATCTATACTTTAGACGTCATCTATTTTATAGACGTCATATATACTATAGACGTCATCTATACTATAGACGTCATCTATACTATAGACGTCATCTATACTATAGACGTCATCTATACTATAGACGTCATCTATACTATAGACGTCATCTATACTATAGACGTCATCTGTACTATAGACGTCATCTATACTATAGACGCCATCAATACTAAAGACGACATCTATACTATAGACGTCATCTATACTATAGACGTCATCTATTTTATAGACGTCATCTATACTATAGACGTCATCTATACTATAGACGTCATCTATACTATAGACGTCATCTATACTATGGACGTCATCTATACTATAGACGTCATCTATACTAAAGACGACATCAATACTAAAGACGACATCTATACTATAGACGCCATCTATACTATAGACGTCATCTATACTATGGACGTCATCTATACTATAGACGTCATCTATACTATGGACGTCATCTATACTATAGACGTCATCTATACTATAGACGTCATCTATACTATAGACGTCATCTATACTATAGACGACATCAATACTAAAGACGACATCTATACTATAGACGTCATCTATACTATAGACGTCATCTATTTTATAGACGTCATATATACTATAGACGTCATCTATACTATAGAAGTCATCTATACTATAGACGTCATCTGTATTTTATAGACGTCATATATACTATAGACGACATCTATACTATAGACGTCATCTATACTATAGACGTCATCTATACTATAGACGACATCAATACTAAGGACGACATCTATACTATAGACGTCATATATACTATAGACGTCATATACACTATAGACGTCATATATACTATAGATGTCATCTATACTATAGACGTCATCTATACTATAGACGTCATCTATACTATAGACGTCATCTATACTATAGACGTCATCTGTACTATAGACGTCATCTATACTATGGACGTCATCTATACTATAGACGTCATCTATACTATAGACGTCATCTATTTTATAGACGTCATATATACTATGGACGTCATCTATACTATAGACGTCATCTATACTATAGACGTCATCTGTACTATAGACGTCATCTATACTATAGACGTCATCTATACTATAGACGTCATCTGTGCTATAGACGTCATCTGTACTATGGACGTCATCTATACTATAGACGTCATCTATACTATAGACGTCATCTATACTATAGACGTCATCTATACTATAGACGTCATCTATACTATAGACGTCATCTATACTATAGACGTCATCTATACTATAGACGTCATCTATACTATAGACGTCATCTATACTATAGACGTCATCTATACTCTGGACGTCATCTATACTATAGACGTCATCTATACTATAGACGTCATCTATACAATAGACGTCATCTATACTATAGACGTCATCTATACTATGGACGTCATCTATACTATAGACGTCATCTATACTATAGACGTCATCTATACTATGGACGTCATCTATACTATAGACGTCATCTATACTATAGACGTCATCTATACTATGGACGTCATCTATACTATAGACGTCATCTATACTAAAGACGACATCAATACTAAAGACGACATCTATACTATAGACGCCATCTATACTATAGACGTCATCTATACTATAGACGTCATCTATACTATAGACGTCATCTATACTATAGACGTCATCTATACTATGGACGTCATCTATACTATAGACGTCATCTATACTATAGACGTCATCTATACTATAGACGTCATCTATACTATGGACGTCATCTATACTATAGACGTCATCTATACTATAGACGTCATCTATACTATAGACGACATCAATACTAAAGACGACATCTATACTATAGACGTCATCTATACTATAGACGTCATCTATTTTATAGACGTCATATATACTATAGACGTCATCTATACTATAGAAGTCATCTATACTATAGACGTCATCTGTACTATAGACGTCATCTATACTATAGACGTCATCTGTACTATAGACGTCATCTATACTATAGACGTCATCTATACTATAGACGTCATCTATACTATAGACGTCATCTATACTATAGACGTCATCTATACTATAGACGTCATCTATACTATAGACGTCATCTATAGCATAGACGTCATCTATACTATGGACGGCATCTATACTATAGACGTCATCTATACTATAGACGTCATCTATACTATGGACGTCATCTATACTATAGACGTCATCTTTACTATAGACGACATCAATACTAAGGACGACATCTATACTATAGACGTCATCTATACGTCATCTATTTTATAGACGTCATATATACTATGGACGTCATCTGTACTATAGACGTCATCTATACTATAGACATCATCTGTACTATAGACGTCATCTATACTATAGACGACATCAATACTAAAGACGACATCTATACTATAGACGTCATCTATACTATAGACGTCATCTATTTTATAGACGTCATATATACTATAGACGTCATCTATACTATTGACGTCATCTATTTTATAGACGTCATTTATACTATAGACGTCATCTATACTATAGACGTCATCTATACTATAGACGTCATCTATACTATAGACGTCATCAATACTATAGACGTCATCTATACTATAGACGTCATCTGTACTATAGACGTCATCTATACTATGGACGTCATCTATACTATAGACGTCATCTATACTATAGACGTCATCTACACTATAGGCGACATCAATACTAAAGACGACATCTATACTATAGACGTCATCTATACTATAGACGTCATCTATTTTATAGACGTCATATATACTATAGACGTCATCTATACTATAGACGTCGTCTATACTATAGACGTCATCTGTACTATAGACGTCATCAATACTATAGACGTCATCTATACTATAGACGTCATCTGTACTATAGACGTCATCTATACTATGGACGTCATCTATACTATAGACGTCATCTATACTATAGACGTCATCTATACTATAGGCGACATCAATACTAAAGACGACATCTATACTATAGACGTCATCTATACTATAGACGTCATCTATTTTATAGACGTCATATGTACTATAGACGTCATCTATACTATAGACGTTATCTATACTATATACGTCATCTGTACTATAGACGTCATCTATACTATAGACGTCATCTATACTATAGACGTCATCTATACTATAGACGACATCAATGCTAAAGACGACATCTATACTATAGACGTCATCTATATTATAGACGTCATCTATTTTATAGACGTCAAATATACTATGGACGTCATCTATACTATAGACGTCATCTATACTTTAGACATCATCTATACTATAGACGTCATCTATACTATAGACGTCATCTATACTATAGACGACATCAATACTAAAGACGACATCTATACTATAGACGTCATCTATACTATAGACGTCATCTATTTTATAGACGTCATATATACTATAGACGTCATCTATACTATAGACGTCATCTATATTATAGACGTCATCTATACTATAGACGTCATCTATACTATAGACGTCATCTATACTATAGACGTCATCTATACTATAGACGTCATCTATACTATGGACGTCATCTATACTATAGACGTCATCTATACTATAGACGTCATCTATACTATAGACGACATCAATACTAAAGACGACATCTATACTATAGACGTCATCTATACTATAGACGTCTTCTATTTTATAGACGTCATATATACTATAGACGTCATCTATACTAAAGACGTCATCTATACTATAGACGTCATCTGTACTATAGACGTCATCTATACTATAGACGTCATCTATACTATAGACGTCATCTATACTATAGACGTCATCTATACTATAGACGTCATCTATACTATAGACGACATCAATACTAAAGACGACATCTATACTATAGACGTCATCTATACTATAGACGACATCAATACTAAAGATTACATCTATACTATAGACGTCATCTATACTATAGACGTCATCTATTTTATAGACGTCATATATACTATAGACGTCATCTATACTATAGACGTCATCTATACTATAGACGTCATCTATACTATAGACGTCATCTATACTATAGACGTCATCTATACTATAGACGTCATCTGTACTATAGACGTCATCTATACTATAGACGACATCAATACTAAAGACGACATCTATACTATAGACGTCATCTATACTATAGACGTCATCTATTTTATAGACGTCATATATACTATAGACGTCATCTAAATATAGACGTCATCTATACTATAGACGTCATCTATACTATAGACGTCATCTATACTATAGACGTCATCTATACTATAGACGTCATCTATACTATAGACGTCATCTATACTATAGACGTCATCTATACTATAGACATCATCTATACTATAGACGTCATCTATACTATAGACGTCATCTATACTATAGACGTCATCTATACTATAGACGTCATCTATACTATAGACGTCATCTATACTATAGACGTCATCTATACTATAGACGTCATCTGTACTATAGATGTCATCTATACTATGGACGTCATCTATACTATAGACGTCATCTATACTATAGACGTCGTCTATACTATGGACGTCATCTATACTATAGACGTCATCTATACTATAGACGTCATCTATACTATGGACGTCATCTATACTATAGACGTCATCTATACTAAAGACGACATCAATACTAAAGACGACATCTATACTATAGACGTCATCTATACTATGGACGTCATCTATACTATAGACGTCATCTATACTATAGACGTCATCTATACTATAGACGTCATCTATACTATAGACGTCATCTATACTATGGACGTCATCTATACTATAGACGTCATCTATACTATAGACGTCATATATACTATGGACGTCATCTATACTATAGACGTCATCTATACTATAGACGACATCAATACTAAAGACGACATCTATACTATAGACGTCATCTATACTATAGACGTCATCTATTTTATAGACGTCATATATACTATAGACGTCATCTATACTATAGAAGTCATCTATACTATAGACGTCATCTGTACTATAGAAGTCATCTATACTATAGACGTCATCTATACTATAGACGTCATTTATACTATAGACGTCATCTATACTATAGACGTCATCTATACTATAGACGTCATCTATACTATAGACGTCATCTATACCATAGACGTCATCTATACTATGGACGTCATCTATACTATAGACGTCATCTATACTATAGACGTCATCTATACTATGGACGTCATCTATACTATAGACGTCATCTATACTATAGACGACATCAATACTAAGGACGACATCTATACTATAGACGTCATCTATACTATAGATGTCATCTATTTTATAGACGTCATATATACTATGGACGTCATCTATACTATAGACGTCATCTATACTATAGACATCATCTATACTCAAGACGACATCTATACTTTAGACTTCATCTATACTATAGACGTCATCTATTTTATAGACGTCATATATACTATAGACGTCATCTATACTATAGACGTCATCTATACTATAGACGTCATCTATACTATAGACGTCATCTATAGTATAGACGTCATCTGTACTATAGACGTCATCTATACTATGGACGTCATCTATACTATAGACGTCATCTATACTATAGACGTCATCTATTTTATAGACGTCATCTATACTATAGACATCATCTATAATATAGACGTCATCTATACTATAGACGACATCAATACTAAAGACGACATCTATACTATAGACGTCATCTATACTATAGACGTCATCTATTTTATAGACGTCATATATACTATAGACTTCATCTATACTATAGACGTCATCTATACTATAGACGTCATCTATACTATAGACGTCATCTATACCATAGACGACGTCAATACTAAAGACGACATCTATACTTTAGACGTCATCTATACTATAGACGTCATCTATTTTATAGACGTCATATATACTATAGACGTCATCTATACTATAGACGTCATCTATACTATAGACGTCATCTATACTATAGACGTCATCTATACTATAGACGTCATCTATACTATAGACGTCATCTGTACTATAGACGTCATCTATACTATGGACGTCATCTATACTATAGACGTCATCTATACTATAGACGTCATCTATACTATAGATGACATCAATACTAAAGACGACATCTATACTATAGACGTCATCTATACTATAGACGTCATCTATTTTATAGACGTCATATATACTATAGACTTCATCTATACTATAGACGTCATCTATACTATAGACGTCATCTATACTATAGACGTCATCTATACCATAGACGTCATCTATACTATGGACGTCATCTATACTATAGACGTCATCTATACTATAGACGTCATCTATACTATGGACGTCATCTATACTATAGACGACATCAATACTAAGGACGACATCTATGCTATAGACGTCATCTATACTATAGATGTCATCTATTTTATAGACGTCATATATACTATGGACGTCATCTATACTATAGACGTCATCTATACTATAGACATCATCTATACTCAAGACGACATCTATACTATAGACGTCATCTAAACTATAGACGTCATCTATTATATAGACGTCATATATACTATAGACGTCATCTATACTATAGACGTCATCTATACTATAGACGTCATCTATACTATAGACGTCATCTATACTATAGACGTCATCTGTACTATAGACGTCATCTATACTATGGACGTCATCTATACTATAGACGTCATCTATACTATAGACGTCATCTATTTTATAGACGTCATCTATACTATAGACATCATCTATAATATAGACGTCATCTATACTATAGACGACATCAATACTAAAGACGACATCTATACTATAGACGTCATCTATACTATAGACGTCATCTATTTGATAGACGTCATATATACTATGGACGTCATCTGTACTATAGACGTCATCTATACTATAGACATCATCTGTAAAATAGACGTCATCTATACTATAGACGACATCAATACTAAAGACGACATCTATACTATAGACGTCATCTATACTATAGACGTCATCTATGTTATAGACGTCATATATACTATAGACGTCATCTATACTATAGACGTCATCTATACTATAGACGTCATCTATACTATAGACGTCATCTATACTATAGACGTCATCTATACTATAGACGTCATCTATACTATAGACGTCATCTATACTATAGACGTCATCTATACTATAGACGTCATCTATACTATAGACGTCATCTGTACTATAGACGTCATCTATACTATGGACGTCATCTATACTATAGACGTCATCTATACTATAGACGTCATCTATACTATAGATGACATCAATACTAAAGACGACATCTATACTATAGACGTCATCTATACTATAGACGTCATCTATTTTATAGACGTCATATATACTATAGACGTCATCTATACTATAGACGTCATCTATACTATAGACGTCATCTGTACTATAGACGTCATCTATACTATAGACGTCATCTATACTATAGACGTCATCTATACTATAGACGTCATCTATACTATAGACGTCATCTATACTATGGACGTCATCTATACTACAGACGTCATCTATACTATAGACGTCATCTATACTATGAACGTCATCTATACTATAGACGTCATCTATACTATAGACGACATCAATACTAAAGACGACATCTATACTATAGACGTCATCTATACTATGGACGTCATCTATACTATAGACGTCATCTATACTATAGACGTCATCTATACTATGGACGTCATCTATACTATAGACGTCATCTATACTATAGACGTCATCTATACTATAGACGACATCAATACTAAAGACGACATCTATACTATAGACGTCATCTATACTATAGACGTCATCTATTTTATAGACGTCATATATACTATAGACGTCATCTATACTATAGACGTCATCTATACTATAGACGTCATCTATACTATAGACGTCATCTATACTATAGACGTCATCTGTACTATAGACGTCATCTATACTATAGACGTCATCTGTATTATAGACGTCATCTATACTATAGACGTCATCTATACTATGGACGTCATCTATACTATAGACGTCATCTATACTATAGACGTCATCTATACTATAGACGACATCAATACTAAAGACGACATCTATACTATAGACGTCATCTATACTATAGACGTCATCTATACTATAAACGTAATCTATTTTATAGACGTCATATATACTATGGACGTCATCTATACTATAGACGGCATCTATACTTTAGACGTCATCTGTACTATAGACGTCATCTATACTATAGACGTCATCTATACTATAGACGTCATCTATACTATAGACGTCATCTATACTATAGACGTCATCTATACTATGGACGTCATCTATACTATAGACGTCATCTATACTATAGACGTCATCTATACTATAGACGTCATCTATACTATAGACGACATTAATACTAAAGACGACATCTATACTACAGACGTCATCTATACTATAGACGTCATCTATTTTATAGACGTCATATATACTATAGACGTCATCTATACTATAGACGTCATCTATACTATAGACGTCATCTATACTATGGACGTCATCTATACTATAGACTTCATCTATACTATAGACGTCATCTATACTATAGACGACATCAATACTAAAGACGACATCTATACTATAGACGTCATCTATACTATAGACGTCATCTATTTTATAGACGTCATATATACTATGGACGTCATCTATACTATAGACGTCATCTATACTATAGACATCATCTATACTATAGACGTCATCTATACTATAGACGTCATCTATACTATGGACGTCATCTGAACTATAGACGTCATCTTTACTATAGACGTCATCTATACTATGGACGTCATCTATACTATAGACGTCATCTATACTATAGACGTCATCTATACTATAGACGACATCAATACTAAAGACGACATCTATACTATAGACGTCATCTATACTATAGACGTCATCTATTTTATAGACGTCATATATACTATGGACGTCATCTATACTATAGACGTCATCTATACTATAGACGTCATCTATACTATAGACGTCATCTATACTATAGACGTCATCTATACTATAGACGTCATCTATACTATAGACCTCATCTTAACTATTGACGTCATCTATACTATAGACGTCATCTATACTATAGACGTCATCTATACAATAGACGTCATCTATACTATGGACGTCATCTGTACTATAGACGTCATCTATACTATAGACGTCATCTATACTATGGACGTCATCTATACTATAGACGTCATTTATACTATAGACGTCATCTATACTATAGACGACATCTATACTATAGACGTCATCTATACTATAGACGTCATCTATACTATAGACGTCATCTATACTATAGACGTCATCTATACTATAGACGTCATCTATACTATAGACGTCATCTATACTATAGACGTCATCTATACAATAGACGTCATCTATACTATGGACGTCATCTGTACTATAGACGTCATCTATACTATAGACGTCATCTATACTATGGACGTCATCTATACTATAGACGTCATTTATACTATAGACGTCATCTATACTATAGACGACATCAATACTAAAGACGACATCTATACTATAGACGTCATCTATACTATAGGCGTGATCTATTTTATAGACGTCATATATACTATGGACGTCATCTATACTATAGACGTCATCTATACTATAGACGTCATCTATACCATAGACGTCATCTATACTATAGACGTCATCTATACTATAGACGTCATCTATACTATAGACGTCATCTATCCTACAGACGTCATCTATACTATAAACGTCATCTATACTATAGACGTCATCTATACTATAGACGTCATCTATACTATGGACGTCATCTATACTATAGACGTCATCTATACTATAGACGACATCTATACTATAGACGTCATCTATACTATAGACGTCATCTATACTATAGACGTCATATATACTATAGACGTCATCTATACTATAGACGTCATCTATACTATGGACGTCATCTATATAAAAGACGTCATCTATACTATAGACGTCATCTATACTATAGACGTCATCTATACTATAGACGTCATCTATACTATAGACGTCATCTATACTATAGACGTCATCTATACTATAGACGTCATCTATACTATAGACGTCATCTATACTATAGACGTCATCTCTACTATAGACGTCATCTATACTATAGACGTCATCTATACTATAGACGTCATCTATACTGTAGACGTCATCTATACTATAGACGTCATCTATACTATAGACGTCATCTATACTATAGACGTCATCTATACTATAGACGTCATCTGTACTATAGACGTCATCTATACTATAGACGTCATCTATACTATAGACGTCATCTATACTATAGACC
>CANQKQ010000024.1:0-61379 GCA_947623515.1 Neoascia interrupta
ATAGACGTCATCTTTACTATAGACGTCATCTATACTATAGACGTCATCTATACTATAGACGTCATCTATACTATAGACGTCATCTATACTATAGACGTCATCTATACTATAGACGTCATCTATACTATGGACGTCATCTATACTATAGACGTCATCTATACTATAGACGTCATCTATACTATAGACGTCATCTATACTATAGACGTCATCTATACTACGCCATCTATACTATAGACGTCATCTATACTATAGACGTCACCTATACTAAAGACGTCATCTATACTATAGACGTCATCTATACTATAGACGTCATCTATACTATAGACGTCATCTATACTATAGACGTCATCTATACTATAGACGTCATCTATACTATAGACGTCATCTATACTATAGACGTCATCTCTACTATAGACGTCATCTCTACTATAGACGTCATCTCTACTATAGACGTCATCTATACTATAGACGTCATCTATACTATAGACGTCATCTCTACTATAGACGTCATCTATACTATAGACGTCATCTATACTATAGACGTCATCTATACTATAGACGTCATCTATATATGGACGTCATCTATACTATAGACATCATCTAAATTATAGACGTCATCTATATATAGACGTCAACTATACTATAGACGTCATCTATACTACAGACGTCATCTATACTATAGACGTCATCTATACTACAGACGTCATCTATACTATAGACGCCATCTATACTACAGACGTCATCTATACTATAGACGTCATCTATACTACAGACGGCATCTATACTATAGACCTCATCTATACTATAGACGTCATCTATACTATAGACGCCATCTATACTATAGACGTCATCTATACTGTAGACGCCATCTATACTATAGACGTCATCTATACTATAGACGCCATCTATACTATAGACGTCATCTATACTATAGAGTCATCTAGACTATAGACGTCATCTATGCTATAGACGTCATCTATACTATAGACGTCCTCTATACTATAGACGTCATCTATACTATAGATGTCGTCTATACAATAGTCGTCATTTATACTATAGATGTCGTCTATACTATAGACGTCATCTATACTATAGACGTCATCTATACTAAAGACGTCATCTATACTAAAGACGTCATCTATACTATAGACGTCATCTATACTATAGACGTCATCTATACTATAGACGTCATCTATACTATAGACGTCATCTATACTATAGACGTCATCTATACTATAGACGTCATCTATGCTATAGACGTCATCTATACTATAGACGTCATCTATACTATAGACGTCATCTATACTATAGACGTCATCTATACTATAGTCGTCATCTATACTATAGACGTCATCTATACTATAGACGTCATCTATACTATAGACGTCATCTATACTATGGACGTCATCTATACTATAGACGTCATCTATACTATAGACGTCATCTATACTATAGACGTCATCTATACTATAGCTGTCATCAATTCAATAGACGTCATCTATACTATAGCTGTCATCTATACTATAGCTGTCATCTATACTATAGACGTCATCTATACTATAGACGTCATCTACACTATAGACGTCATCTATACTATAGACGTCATATATACTATAGACGTCATCTATACTATAGACGTAATCCATACTATAGATGTCATCTATACTATAGACGTCATCTATACTATAGATGTCGTCTATACTATAGACGTCATCTATACTATAGACGTCATCTATACTATAGACGTCATCTATACTATAGACGTCATCTATACTATAGACGTCATCTATACTATAGAAGTCATCTATACTATAGACGTCATCTATACTATAGACGTCATCTATACTATAGACGTCATCTATACTATAGACGTCATCTATACTATAGACGTCATCTATACTATAGACGTCACCTATACTAAAGACGTCATCTATACTATAGACGTCACCTATACTATAGACGTCATCTATACTATAGACGTCATCTATACTATAGACGTCATCTATACTATAAACGTCATCTATACTATAGACGTCATCTATACTATAGACGTCATCTATACTATAGACGTCATCTATACTATAGACGTCATCTATACTATAGACGTCATCTATACTATAGACGTCATCTCTACTATAGACGTCATCTATACTATAGACGTCATCTATACTATAGACGTCATCTATATATAGACGTCATCTATACTATAGATATCATCTAAATTATAGACGTCATCTATATATAGACGTCAACTATACTATAGACGTCATCTATACTACAGACGTCATCTATACTATAGACGTCATCTATACTACAGACGTCATCTATACTATAGACGCCATCTATACTACAGACGTCATCTATACTATAGACGTCATCTATACTACAGACGGCATCTATACTATAGACCTCATCTATACTATAGACGTCATCTATACTATAGACGCCATCTATAATATAGACGTCATCTATACTGTAGACGCCATCTATACTATAGACGTCATCTATACTATAGACGCCATCTATACTATAGACGTCATCTATACTATAGACGTCATCTAGACTATAGACGTCATCTATGCTATAGACGTCATCTATACTATAGACGTCCTCTATACTATAGACGTCATCTATACTATAGATGTCGTCTATACAATAGTCGTCATTTATACTATAGATGTCGTCTATACTATAGACGTCATCTATACTATAGACGTCATCTATACTATAGACGTCATCTATACTATAGACGTCATCTATACTAAAGACGTCATCTATACTATAGACGTCATCTATACTATAGACGTCATCTATACTATAGACGTCATCTATGCTATAGACGTCATCTATACTATAGACGTCATCTATACTATAGACGTCATCTATACTATAGACGTCATCTATACTATAGTCGTCATCTATACTATAGATGTCGTCTATACAATAGTCGTCATTTATACTATAGATGTCGTCTATACAATAGTCGTCATTTATACTATAGATGTCGTCTATACTATAGACGTCATCTATACTATAGATGTCGTCTATACTATAGCTGTCATCTAAACTATAGACGTCATCTATACTATAGACGTCATCTACACTATAGACGTCATCTATACTATAGACGTCATCTATACTATAGACGTCATCTATACTATAGACGTCATCTATACTATAGACGTCATCTATACTATAGACGTCATCTATACAATAGACGTCATCTATACTAAAGCTGTCATCTATACTATAGACGTCATCTATACTATAGACGTCATCTACACTATAGACGTCATCTACACTATAGACGTCATCTATACTATAGACGTCATCTATACTATAGACGTCATCTATACTATAGACGTCATCTATACTATAGACGTCATCTATACTATAGACGTCATCTATACTATAGACGTCATCTATACTATAGACGTCATCTATCTATAGACGTCATCTATACTATAGACGTCATCTATACTATAGACGTCATCTATACTATAGACGTCATCTATACTATAGACGTCATCTATACTATAGACGTCATCTATACTATAGACGTCATCTATACTATAGACGTCATCTATACTATAGACGTCATCTATACTATAGAAGTCATCTATACTATAGACGTCATCTATACTATAGACGTCATCTATACTATAGAAGTCATCTATACTATAGACGTCATCTATACTATAGACGTCATCTATACTATAGACGTCATCTATACTATAGACGTCATCTATACTATAGACGTCATCTCTACTATGGACTTCATCTCTACTATAGACGTCATCTCTACTATAGACGTCATCTCTACTATAGACGTCATCTATACTATAGACGTCATCTAAACTATAGACGTCATCTATATATAGACGTCATCTATATGTAGACGTCATCTATACTATAGACGTCATCTAAACTATAGACGTCATCTATATATAGACGTCATCTATACTATAGACGTCATCTATACTATAGACGTCATCTATACTACAGACGTCATCTATACTATAGACGTCATCTTTATTACAGACGTCATCTATACTACAGACGTCATCTATACTATAGACGTCATCTATACTATAGACGTCATCTACACTATAGACGTCATCTATACTATAGACGCCATCTATACTATAGACGTCATCTATACTATAGACGTCATCTATACTATAGACATCATCTATAATACAGACATCATCTATTCATCTATACTATAGACGTCATCTATACTATAGACGTCATCTATACTATAGACGTCATCTATACTATAGACGTCATCTATGCTATAATCGTCATCTATACTATAATCGTCATCTATACTATAGACGTCATCTATACTATAGACGTCATCTATACTATAGACGTCATCTATACTATAGACGTCATCTATACTATAGACGTCATCTATACTATAGACGTCATCTATACTATAGACGTCATCTATACTATAGACGTCATCTATACTATAGACGTCATCTATACTATAGACGTCATCTATACTATAGACGTCATCTATGCTATAATCGTCATCTATACTATAGACGTCATCTATACTATAGACGTCATCTATACTATAGACGTCATCTATACTATAGACGTCATCTATACTATAGACGTCATCTATACTATAGACGTAATCTATACTATAGACGTCATCTATACTATAGACGTAATCTATACTATAGACGTCATCTATACTATAGACGTCATCACTGCTATAGAAGTCATCACTACTATAGACGTCATCTATACTATAGACGTCATGTATTCTATAGACGTCATCTATACTATAGCTGTCATCTATACTATAGCTGTCATCTTCACTATAGACGTCATCAATACTATAGACGTCATCGATACTATAGACATCATCAATACTATAGACGTCATCAATACTATAAATGTCATCTATACAATAGACGTCATCTATACTCTAGACGTCAACTATGCTATAGACGTCATCTATACTATAGACGTCATCTATACTATAGACGTCATCTATACTATAGACGTCATCTATGCTATAGACGTCATCTATACTATAGACGTCATCTATACTATAGTCGTCATCTATACTATAGATGTCGTCTATATAATAGTCGTCATTTATACTATAGATGTCGTCTATACTATAGACGTCATCTATACTATAGACGTCATCTATACTATAGACGTCATCTATACTATAGACGTCATCTACACTATAGACGTCATCTATACTATAGACGTCATCTATACTATAGATGTCGTCTATTCTATAGACGTCATCTATACAATAGACGTCATCAATACTATAGACGTCATCAATACTATAGACATCATAAATACTATAGACGTCATCAATACTATAAATGTCATCTATACTATAGACGTCATCTATACTATAGACGTCATCTATACTATAGACGTCATCTATACTATAGACGTCATCTATACTATAGACGTCATCTATACTATAGACGTCATCTATACTATAGACGTCATCTATACTATAGACGTCATCTATACTATAGACGTCATCTATACTATAGCTGTCATCTATACTATAGCTGTCATCTAAACTATAGACGTCATCTATACTATAGACGTCATCTACACTATAGACGTCATCTATACTATAGACGTCATCTATACTATAGACGTCATCTATACTATAGACGTCATCTATACTATAGACGTCATCTATACTATAGACGTCATCTATACTATAGGCGTCATCTATACTATAGACGTCATCTATACTATAGCTGTCATCTATACAATAGACGTCATCTATACTATAGCTGTCATCTATACAATAGACGTCATCTATACTATAGCTGTCATCTATACAATAGACGTCATCTATACTATAGCTGTCATCTATACTATAGCTGTCATCTATACTATAGACGTCGTCTATAGTATAGACGTCATCTACACTATAGACGTCATCTATACTATAGACGTCATCTATACTACAGACGTCATCTATACTATAGACGTCATCTATACTATAGACGTGAGGTCATGAATACTATAGACGTTATCAATACTATAGACATCATCAATACTATAGACGTCATCTATACTATAGCTGTCATCTATACTATAGCTGTCATCTATACAATAGACGTCATCTATACTATAGCTGTCATCTATACTATAGACGTCATCTATACTATAGACGTCATCTACACCATAGACGTCATCTACACTATAGACGTCATCTATACTATAGACGTCATCTATACTATAGACGTCATCTATACTATAGACGTCATCCATACTATAGACGTCATCTATACTATAGACGTCATCCATACTATAGACGTCATCTATACTATAGCTGTCATCTATACAATAGACGTCATCTATACTATAGCTGTCATCTATACAATAGACGTCATCTATACTATAGCTGTCATCTATACTATAGACGTCATCTACACTATAGACGTCATCTACACTATAGACGTCATCTATACTATAGACGTCATCTATACTATAGACGTCATCTATACTATAGACGTCATCCATACTATAGACGTCATCTATACTATAGCCGTCATCTATACTATAGACGTCATCTATACTATAGAAGTCATCTATACTATAGACGTCATCTATACTATAGACGTCATCTATACTATAGAAGTCATCTATACTATAGACGTCATCTATACTATAGACGTCATCTATACTATAGACGTCATCTATACTATAGACGTCATCTATACTATAGACGTCATCTATACTATAGACGTCATCTATACTATAGACGTCATCTATACTATAGACGTCATCTATACTATAGACGTCATCTATACTATAGACGTCATCTCTACTATGGACATCATAAATACTTTAGACGTCATCAATACTATAAATGTCATCTATACTATAGACGTCATCTATACTATAGACGTCATCTAGACTATAGACGTCATCTATACTATAGACGTCATCTATACTATAGACGTCATCTATACTATAGCTGTCATCTATACAATAGACGTCATCTATACTATAGCTGTCATCTAAACTATAGACGTCATAAATACTATAGACGTCATCAATACTATAAATGTCATCTATACTATAGACGTCATGTATACTATAGACGTCATCTATACTATAGACGTCATCTATACTATAGACGTCATCTATACTATAGACGTCATCTATACTTTAGCTGTCATCTATACTATAGACGTCATCTATACTATAGACGTCATCTATACTATAGATGTCGTCTATACTATAGACGTCATCTATACAATAGACGTCATCAATACTATAGACGTCATCAATACTATAGACATCATAAATACTATAGACGTCATCAATACTATAAATGTCATCTATACTATAGACGTCATCTATACTATAGACGTCATCTATACTATAGACGTCATCTATACTATAGACGTCATCTATACTATAGCTGTCATCTATACAATAGACGTCATCTATACTATAGATGTCGTCTATACTATAGACGTCATCTACACTATAGACGTCATCTATACTATAGACGTCATCTATACTATAGACGTCATCTATACTATAGACGTCATCTATACTATAGACGTCATAAATACTATAGACGTCATCAATACTATAAATGTCATCTATACTATAGACGTCATCTATACTATAGACGTCATCTATACTATAGACGTCATCTATACTATAGACGTCATCTATACTATAGACGTCATCTATACTACAGACGTCATCTATACTATAGACGTCATCTATACTATAGCTGTCATCTATACTATAGACGTCATCTACACTATAGACGTCATCTATACTATAGACGTCATCTATACTATAGACGTCATCTATACTATAGACGTCATCTATACTATAGACGTCATCTATACTATAGACGTCATCTATACTATAGACGTCATCTATACTATAGACGTCATCTATACTATAGACGTCATCTATACTATAGACGTCATCTATACTATAGACGTCATCTATACTATAGACGTCATCTGTACTAGTCGTCATCTATACTATAGATGTCGTCTATACTATAGTCGTCATGTATACTATATATGTCGTCTATACTATAGTCGTCATCTATACTATATATGTCGTCTATACTATAGTCGTCATCTATACTATATATGTCGTCTATACTATAGACGTCATCTATACTATAGATGTCGTCTATACTATAGACGTCATCTATACTATAGACGTCATCAATACTATAAATGTCATCTATACTATAGACGTCATCTATGCTATAGACGTCATCTATACTATAGACGTCATCTATGCTATAGACGTCATCTATACTATAGACGTCATCTATAGTATAGACGTCATCTATACTATAGACGTCATCAATACTATAAATGTCATCTATACTATAGACGTCATCTATGCTACAGACGTCATCTATACTATAGACGTCATCTATGCTATAGACGTCATCTATACTATAGACGTCATCTATACTATAGACGTCATCTATACTATAGACGTCATCTATACTATAGACGTCATCTATACTATAGACATCATCTATACTATAGACGTCATCTATACTATAGACGTAATCTATACTATAGACGTCATCTATACTATAGACGTCATCTATACTATAGACGTCATCACTACTATAGAAGTCATCACTACTATAGACGTCATCTATACTATAGACGTCATGTATACTATAGACGTCATCTATACTATAGCTGTCATCTATACTATAGCTGTCATCTTCACTATAGACGTCATCTATACTATAGACGTCATCTATACTATAGACGTCATCTATACTATAGACGTCATCTATACTATAGACGTCATCTATACTATAGACGTCATCTATACCATAGACGTCATCTATACTATAGTCGTCATCTATACCATAGACGTCATCTATACTATAGTCGTCATCTATACTATAGATGTCGTCTATACAATAGTCGTCATTTTTTCTATAGATGTCGTCTATACAATAGTCGTCATTTATACTATAGATGTCGTCTATACTATAGACGTCATCTATACTATAGACGTCATCTATACTATAGACGTCATCTATACTATAGACGTCATCTATACTATAGACGTCATCTATACTATTGACGTCATCTATACTATAGACGTCATCTATACGATAGACGTCATCTATACTATAGACGTCATCTATACTATAGTCGTCATCTATACTATAGATGTCGTCTATACTATAGACGTCATCTATACTATAGACGTCATCTATACTATAGACGTCATCTATACTATAGACGTCATCTATACTATAGACGTCATCTATACTATAGACGTCATCTATACTATAGACGTCATCTATGCTATAGACGTCATCTATACTATAGATGTCAACTATACTATAGACGTCATCTATACAATAGACGTCATCAATACTATAGACGTCATCAATACTATAGACATCATAAATACTATAGACGTCATCAATACTATAAATGTCATCTATACTATAGTCGTCATCTATACTATATATGTCGTCTATACTATAGTCGTCATCTATACTATATATGTCGTCTATACTATAGTCGTCATCTATACTATATATGTCGTCTATACTATAGACGTCATCTATACTATAGATGTCGTCTATACTATAGACGTCATCTATACTATAGACGTCATCTATACTATAGACGTCATCTATACTATAGATGTCGTCTATACTATAGATGTCATCTATACTATAGACGTCATCTATACTATAGTCGTCATCTATACTATAGATGTCGTCTATACTATAGATGTCATCTATACTATAGACGTCATCAATACTATAGACGTCATCGATACTATAGACATCATCAATACTATAGACGTCATCAATACTATAAATGCCATCTATACAATAGACGTCATCTATACTCTAGACGTCAACTATGCTATAGACGTCATCTATACTATAGACGTCATCTATACTATAGACGTCATCTATGCTATAGGCGTCATCTATACTATAGACGTCATCTATACTATAGACGTCATCTATACTATAGACGTCATCTATACTATAGACGTCATCTATACTATAGACGTCATCTATACTATAGACGTCATCTATACTATAGACGTCATCTATACTATAGACGTCATCTATACTATAGACGTCATCTATACTATAGACTTCATCTATACTATAGACGTCATCTATACTATAGACGTCATCTATACTATAGACGTCATCTATACTATAGACGTCATCTATACTATAGACGTCATCTATACTATAGACGTCATCTATACTATAGACGTCATCTTTACTATAGACGTCATCTATACTATAGACGTCATCTATACTATAGACGTCATCTATACTATAGACGTCATCTATACTATAGACGTCATCTATACTATAGACGTCATCTATACTATAGACGTCATCTATACTATAGACGTCATCTATACTATAGACGTCATCTATACTATAGACGTCATCTAAATTATAGACGTCATCTATAGTATAGACGTCATCTATACTATAGACGTCATCTATACTATAGACATCATCAATACTATAGACGTCATCAATACTATAGACGTCATCAATACTATAGACGTCATCAATACTATAGACGTCATCAATACTATAGACGTCATCAATACTATAAACGTCATCTATACTATAGACGTCATCACTACTATAGAAGTCATCACTACTATAGACGTCATCTATACTATAGACGTCATATATACTATAGACGTCATCTATACTATAGCTGTCATCTATACTATAACTGTCATCTTCGCTATAGACGTCATCAATACTATAGACGTCATCGATACTATAGACATCATCAATACTATAGACGTCATCAATACTATAAATGTCATCTATGCAATAGACGTCATCTATACTCTAGACGTCAACTATGCTATAGACGTCATCTATACTATAGACGTCATCTATACTATAGACGTCATCTATGCTATAGACGTCATCTATACTATAGACGTCATCTATACTATAGTCGTCATGTATACTATAGATGTCGTCTATACTATAGACGTCATCTATACTATAGACGTCGTCTATACTATAGACGTCATCTATACTATAGACGTCATCTATACTATAGATATCGTCTATACTATAGACGTCATCTATACAATAGACGTCATCAATACTATAGACGTCATCAATACTATAGACGTCATCTATACTATAGACGTCATCTACACTATAGACGTCATCTATACTATAGGCGTCATCTATACTATAGACGTCATCTATACTATAGATATCGTCTATACTATAGACGTCATCTATACAATAGACGTCATCAATACTATAGACGTCATCAATACTATAGACATCATAAATACTATAGACGTCATCAATACTATAAATGTCATCTATACTATAGACGTCATCTATACTATAGACGTCATCTATACTATAGACGTCATCTATACTATAGACGTCATCTATACTATAGACGTCATCTATACTATAGACGTCATCTATACTATAGACGTCGTCTATACTATAGACGTCATCTATACTATAGCTGTCATCTATACAATAGACGTCATCTATACTATAGCTGTCATCTAAACTATAGACGTCATCTATACTATAGACGTCATCTACACTATAGACGTCATCTATACTATAGACGTCATCTATACTATAGACGTCATCTATACTATAGACGTCATCTATACTATAGACGTCATCTATACTATAGACGTCATCTATACTATAGACGTCATCTATACTAGTCGTCATCTATACTATAGATGTCATCTATGCTATAGACGTCATCTATACTATAGACGTCATTTATGCTATTGACGTCATCTATACTATAGACGTCATCTATACTATAGACGTCATCTATACTATAGACGTCATCTATACTATAGACGTCATCTATACTATAGACGTCATCTATACTATAGACGTCATCTATACTATAGACGTCATCTATACTATAGACATCATCTATACTATAGACGTCATCTATACTATAGACGTAATCTATACTATAGACGTCATCTATACTATAGACGTCATCTATACTATAGACGTCTTCACTACTATAGAAGTCATCACTACTATAGACGTCATCTATACTATAGACGTCATGTATACTATAGACGTCATCTATACTATAGCTGTCATCTATACTATAGCTGTCATCTTCACTATTGACGTCATCTATACTATAGACGTCATCTATACTATAGACGTCATCTATACTATAGACGTCATCTATACTATAGACGTTATCTATACCATAGACGTCATCTATACTATAGTCGTCATCTATACTATAGACGTCATCTATACTATAGACGTCATCTCTACTATAGACTTCATCTCTACTATAGACGTCATCTCTACTATAGACGTCATCTATACTATAGACGTCATCTCTACTATAGACGTCATCTATACTATAGACGTCATCTATATATAGACGTCATCTATATATAGACGTCATCTATATACAGACGTCATCTATACTATAGACGTCATCTATACTATAGACGTCATCTATACTATAGATGTCGTCTATACTATAGACGTCATCTATACAATAGACGTCATCAATACTATAGACGTCATCAATACTATAGACATCATAAATACTATAGACGTCATCAATACTATAAATGTCATCTATACTATAGACGTCATCTATACTATAGACGTCATCTATACTATAGACGTCATCTATACTATAGACGTCATCTATACTATAGACGTCATCTATACTATAGACGTCATCTATACTATAGCTGTCATCTATACAATAGACGTCATCTATACTATAGCTGTCATCTAAACTATAGACGTCATAAATACTATAGACGTCATCAATACTATAAATGTCATCTATACTATAGACGTCATCTATACTATAGACGTCATCTATACTATAGACGTCATCTATACTATAGACGTCATCTATACTATAGACGTCATCTATACTATAGACGTCATCTATACTATAGCTGTCATCTATACTATAGACGTCATCTATACTATAGATGTCGTCTATACTATAGACGTCATCTATACAATAGACGTCATCAATACTATAGACGTCATCAATACTATAGACATCATAAATACTATAGACGTCATCTATACTATAGACGTCATCTATACTATAGACGTCATCTATACTATAGCTGTCATCTATACAATAGACGTCATCTATGCTATAGCTGTCATCTATACAATAGACGTCATCTATACTATAGCTGTCATCTAAACTATAGACGTCATCTATACTATAGACGTCATCTACACTATAGACGTCATCTATACTACAGACGTCATCTACTCTATAGACGTCATCTATACTATAGACGTCATCTATACTATAGACGTCATCTATACTATAGACGTCATCTATACTATAGACGTCATCTATACTATAGACGTCATCTATACTATAGACGTCATCTATACTATAGATGTCGTCTATACTATAGACGTCATCTATTCTATAGACGTGACGTCATCAATACTATAGACGTCATTAATACTATAAATGTCATCTATACTATAGACGTCATCTATGCTATAGACGTCATCTATACTATAGACGTCATCTATGCTATAGACGTCATCTATACTATAGACGTCATCTATACTATAGACGTCATCTATACTATAGACATCATCTATACTATAGACGTCATCTATACTATAGACGTCATCTATACTATAAACGTCATCTATACTATAGACGTCATCTATACTATAGACGTCATCTATACTATAGACGTCATCTATACTATAGACGTCATCTATACTATAGACGTCATCTATACTATAGACGTCATCTATACTATAGACGTCATCTATACTATAGACGTCATCTATACTATAGACGTCATCTATACTATAGATGTCGTCTATACTATAGACGTCATCTATACAATAGACGTCATCAATACTATAGACGTCATCAATACTATAGACATCATAAATACTATAGACGTCATCAATACTATAAATGTCATCTATACTATAGACGTCATCTATACTATAGACGTCATCTATACTATAGACGTCATCTATACTATAGACGTCATCTATACTATAGACGTCATCTATACTATAGCTGTCATCTATACAATAGACGTCATCTATACTATAGCTGTCATCTAAACTATAGACGTCATAAATACTATAGACGTCATCAATACTATAAATGTCATCTATACTATAGACGTCATCTATACTATAGACGTCATCTATACTATAGACGTCATCTATACTATAGACGTCATCTATACTATAGACGTCATCTATACTATAGACGTCATCTATACTATAGCTGTCATCTATACTATAGACGTCATCTATACTATAGATGTCGTCTATACTATAGACGTCATCTATACAATAGACGTCATCAATACTATAGACGTCATCAATACTATAGACATCATAAATACTATAGACGTCATCTATACTATAGACGTCATCTATACTATAGACGTCATCTATACTATAGCTGTCATCTATACAATAGACGTCATCTATGCTATAGCTGTCATCTATACAATAGACGTCATCTATACTATAGCTGTCATCTAAACTATAGACGTCATCTATACTATAGACGTCATCTACACTATAGACGTCATCTATACTACAGACGTCATCTACTCTATAGACGTCATCTATACTATAGACGTCATCTATACTATAGACGTCATCTATACTATAGACGTCATCTATACTATAGACGTCATCTATACTATAGACGTCATCTATACTATAGACGTCATCTATACTATAGATGTCGTCTATACTATAGACGTCATCTATTCTATAGACGTGACGTCATCAATACTATAGACGTCATTAATACTATAAATGTCATCTATACTATAGACGTCATCTATGCTATAGACGTCATCTATACTATAGACGTCATCTATGCTATAGACGTCATCTATACTATAGACGTCATCTATACTATAGACGTCATCTATACTATAGACATCATCTATACTATAGACGTCATCTATACTATAGACGTCATCTATACTATAAACGTCATCTATACTATAGACGTCATCTATACTATAGACGTCATCTATACTATAGACGTCATCTATACTATAGACGTCATCTATACTATAGACGTCATCTATACTATAGACGTCATCTATACTATAGACGTCATCTATACTATAGACGTCATCTATACTATAGACGTCATCACTACTATAGAAGTCATCACTACTATAGACGTCATCTATACTATAGACGTCATGTATATTATAGACGTCATCTATACTATAGCTGTCATCTATACTATAGCTGTCATCTTCACTATAGACGTCATCTATACTATAGACGTCATCTATACTATAGACGTCATCTATACTATAGACGTCATCTATACTATAGACGTCATCTATACCATAGACGTCATCTATACTATAGTCGTCATCTATACCATAGACGTCATCTATACTATAGTCGTCATCTATACTATAGATGTCGTCTATACAATAGTCGTCATTTATACTATAGATGTCGTCTATACTATAGACGTCATCTATACTATAGATGTCGTCTATACTATAGACGTCATCTATACTATAGACGTCATCTATACTATAGACGTCATCTATACTATTGACGTCATCTATACTATAGACGTCATCTATACTATTGACGTCATCTATACTATAGACGTCATCTATACTATAGACGTCATCTATACTATAGTCGTCATCTATACTATAGATGTCGTCTATACTATAAATGTCATCTATACTATAGACGTCATCAATACTATAGACGTCATCGATACTATAGACATCATCAATACTATAGACGTCATCAATACTATAAATGCCATCTATACAATAGACGTCATCTATACTCTAGACGTCATCTATACTCTAGACGTCAACTATGCTAAAGACGTCATCTATACTATAGACGTCATCTATGCTATAGACGTCATCTATACTATAGACGTCATCTATACTATAGACGTCATCTATACTATAGACGTCATCTATACTATAGACGTCATCTATACTATAGACGTCATCTATACTATAGACGTCATCTATACTATAGACGTCATCTATACTATAGACGTCATCTATACTATAGACGTCATCTATACTATAGACGTCAACTATACTATAGACGTCATCTATACTATAGACGTCATCTATACTATAGACGTCATCTATACTATAGACTTCATCTATACTATAGACGTCATCTATACTATAGACGTCATCTATACTATAGACGTCATCTATACTATAGACGTCATCTATACTATTGACGTCATCTATACTATAGACGTCATCTATACTATAGACGTCATCTATACTATAGACGTCATCTATACTATAGACGTCATCTATACTATAGACGTCATCTATACTATAGACGTCATCTATACTATAGACGTCATCTATACTATAGACGTCATCTATACTATAGACGTCATCTATACTATAGACGTCATCTAAATTATAGACGTCATCTATAGTATAGACGTCATCTATACTATAGACGTCATCTATACTATAGACATCATCAATACTATAGACGTCATCAATACTATAGACGTCATCAATACCATAGACGTCATCAATACTATAGACGTCATCAATACTATAGACGTCATCAATACTATAAACGTCATCTATACTATAAACGTCATCTATGCTTTAGACGTCATCTATACTATAGACGTCAACTATACTCTAGACGTCATCTATAATATAGACGTCATCTATACTATAAACGTCATCTATAATATAGACGTCATCTATACTATAGACGTCATCTATACTATAGACGTCATCTATACTATAGACGTCATCTATACTATAGACGTCATCTATACTATAGACGTCATCTATACTATAGACGTCATCTATACTATAGACGTCATCTATACTATAGACGTCATCTATACTATAGACGTCATCTATACTATAGACGTCATCTATACTATAGACGTCATCTATACTATAGACGTCATCTATACTATAGACGTCAACTATACTATAGACGTCATCTTTACTATAGACGTCATCTATACTATAGACTTCATCTATACTATAGACGTCATCTATACTATAGATATCGTCTATACTATAGACGTCATCTATACAATAGACGTCATCTATACTATAGACGTCATCTATACTATAGATGTCATCTATACTATAGACGTCATCTATACTATAGACGTCATCTATACTATAGACGTCATCTATACTATAGACGTCATCTATACTATAGACGTCATCTATACTATAGACGTCATCTATACTATAGACGTCATCTATACTATAGACGTCATCTATACTATAGACGTCATCTATACTATAGCTGTCATCTATACAATAGACGTCATCTATACTATAGCTGTCATCTAAACTATAGACGTCATCTATACTATAGACGTCATCTACACTATAGACGTCATCTATACTACAGACGTCATCTACTCTATAGACGTCATCTATACTATAGACGTCATCTATACTATAGACGTCATCTATACAATAGACGTCATCTATACTATAGACGTCATCTATACTATAGACGTCATCTATACTATAGACGTCATCTATACTATAGACGTCATCTATACTATAGACGTCATCTATACTATAGATGTCGTCTATACTATAGACGTCATCTATACTATAGATGTCGTCTATACTATAGACGTCATCTATACTATAGACGTGACGTCATCAATACTATAGACGTCATCAATACTATAAATGTCATCTATACTATAGACGTCATCTATGCTATAGACGTCATCTATACTATAGACGTCATCTATGCTATAGACGTCATCTATACTATAGACGTCATCTATACTATAGACGTCATCTATACTATAGACGTCATCTATACTATAGACGTCATCTATACTATAGACGTCATCTATACTATAGACGTCATCTATACTATAGACGTCATCTATACTATAGACGTCATCTATACTATAGACGTCATCTATACTATAGACGTCATCTATACTATAGACGTCATCACTACTATAGAAGTCATCACTACTATAGACTTCATCTATACTATAGACGTCATGTATACTATAGACGTCATCTATACTATAGCTGTCATCTATACTATAGCTGTCATCTTCACTATAGACGTCATCTATACTATAGACGTCATCTATACTATAGACGTCATCTATACTATAGACGTCATCTATACTATAGACGTCATCTATACCATAGACGTCATCTATACTATAGTCGTCATCTATACCATAGACGTCATCTATACTATAGTCGTCATCTATACTATAGATGTCGTCTATACAATAGTCGTCATTTATACTATAGATGTCGTCTATACTATAGACGTCATCTATACTATAGACGTCATCTATACTATAGACGTCATCTATACTATAGACGTCATCTATACTATAGACGTCATCTATACTATAGACGTCATCTATACTATTGACGTCATCTATACTATAGACGTCATCTATACTATAGACGTCGTCTATACTATAGATGTCATCTATACTATAGACGTCATCAATACTATAGACGTCATCGATACTATAGACATCATCAATACTATAGACGTCATCAATACTATAAATGCCATCTATACAATAGACGTCATCTATACTCTAGACGTCATCTATACTCTAGACGTCAACTATGCTAAAGACGTCATCTATACTATAGACGTCATCTATGCTATAGACGTCATCTATACTATAGACGTCATCTATACTATAGACGTCATCTATACTATAGACGTCATCTATACTATTGACGTCATCTATACTATAGACGTCATCTATACTATAGACGTCATCTATACTATAGATGTCGTCTATACTATAGATGTCATCTATACTATAGACGTCATCTATACTATAGACGTCATCTATACTATAGACGTCATCTATACTATAGACGTCATCTATACTATAGACGTCATCTATACTATAGACGTCATCTATACTATAGATGTCGTCTATACTATAGACGTCATCTATACTATAGATGTCGTCTATACTATAGACGTCATCTATACTATAGACGTGACGTCATCAATACTATAGACGTCATCAATACTATAAATGTCATCTATACTATAGACGTCATCTATGCTATAGACGTCATCTATACTATAGACGTCATCTATGCTATAGACGTCATCTATACTATAGACGTCATCTATACTATAGACATCATCAATACTATAGACGTCATCAATACTATAGACGTCATCAATACCGTAGACGTCATCAATACTATAGACGTCATCAATACTATAGACGTCATCAATACTATAAACGTCATCTATACTATAAACGTCATCTATGCTTTAGACGTCATCTATACTATAGACGTCAACTATACTCTAGACGTCATCTATAATATAGACGTCATCTATACTATAAACGTCATCTATAATATAGACGTCATCTATACTATAGACGTCATCTATACTATAGACGTCATCTATACTATAGACGTCATCTATACTATAGACGTCATCTATACTATAGACGTCATCTATACTATAGACGTCATCTATACTATAGACGTCATCTATACTATAGACGTCATCTATACTATAGACGTCAACTATACTATAGACGTCATCTATACTATAGACGTCATCTATACTATAGACTTCATCTATACTATAGACGTCATCTATACTATAGATATCGTCTATACTATAGACGTCATCTATACAATAGACGTCATCTATACTATAGACGTCATCTATACTATAGATGTCATCTATACTATAGACGTCATCTATACTATAGACGTCATCTATACTATAGACGTCATCTATACTATAGACGTCATCTATACTATAGACGTCATCTATACTATAGACGTCATCTATACTATAGACGTCATCTATACTATAGACGTCATCTATACTATAGACGTCATCTATACTATAGCTGTCATCTATACAATAGACGTCATCTATACTATAGCTGTCATCTAAACTATAGACGTCATCTATACTATAGACGTCATCTACACTATAGACGTCATCTATACTACAGACGTCATCTACTCTATAGACGTCATCTATACTATAGACGTCATCTATACTATAGACGTCATCTATACAATAGACGTCATCTATACTATAGACGTCATCTATACTATAGACGTCGTCTATACTATAGACGTCATCTATACTATAGACGTCGTCTATACTATAGACGTCATCTATACTATAGACGTCATCTATACTATAGACGTCATCTATACTATAGATGTCGTCTATACTATAGACGTGACGTCATCAATACTATAGACGTCATCTATACTATAGACGTGACGTCATCAATACTATAGACGTCATCAATACTATAAATGTCATCTATACTATAGACGTCATCTATGCTATAGACGTCATCTATACTATAGACGTCATCTATGCTATAGACGTCATCTATACTATGGACGTCATCTATACTATAGACGTCATCTATACTATAGACATCATCTATACTATAGACGTCATCTATACTATAGACGTCATCTATACTATAGACGTCATCTATACTATAGACGTCATCTATACTATAGACGTCATCTATACTATAGACGTCATCTGTACTATAGACGTCATCACTACTATAGAAGTCATCACTACTATAGACTTCATCTATACTATAGACGTCATGTATACTATAGACGTCATCTATACTATAGCTGTCATCTATACTATAGCTGTCATCTTCACTATAGACGTCATCTATACTATAGACGTCATCTATACTATAGACGTCATCTATACTATAGACGTCATCTATACTATAGACGTCATCTATACCATAGACGTCATCTATACTATAGTCGTCATCTATACCATAGACGTCATCTATACTATAGTCGTCATCTATACTATAGATGTCGTCTATACAATAGTCGTCATTTATACTATAGATGTCGTCTATACTATAGACGTCATCTATACTATAGACGTCATCTATACTATAGACGTCATCTATACTATAGACGTCATCTATACTATAGACGTCATCTATACTATAGACGTCATCTATACTATAGACGTCATCTATACTATTGACGTCATCTATACTATAGACGTCATCTATACTATAGACGTCATCTATACTATAGATGTCGTCTATACTATAGATGTCATCTATACTATAGACGTCATCAATACTATAGACGTCATCGATACTATAGACATCATCAATACTATAGACGTCATCAATACTATAAATGCCATCTATACAATAGACGTCATCTATACTCTAGACGTCATCTATACTCTAGACGTCAACTATGCTAAAGACGTCATCTATACTATAGACGTCATCTATGCTATAGACGTCATCTATACTATAGACGTCATCTATACTATAGACGTCATCTATACTATAGACGTCATCTATATTATAGACGTCATCTATACTATAGACGTCATCTATACTATAGACGTCATCTATACTATAGACGTCAACTATACTATAGACGTCATCTATACTATAGACGTCATCTATACTATAGACTTCATCTATACTATAGACGTCATCTATACTATAGACGTCATCTATACTATAGACGTCATCTATACTATAGACGTCATCTATACTATAGACGTCATCTATACTATAGACGTCATCTATACTATAGACGTCATCTATACTATAGACGTCATCTATACTATAGACGTCATCTATACTATAGACGTCATCTATACTATAGACGTCATCTAAATTATAGACGTCATCTATAGTATAGACGTCATCTATACTATAGACGTCATCTACACTATAGACATCATCAATACTATAGACGTCATTAATACTATAGACGTCATCAATACCATAGACGTCATCAATACTATAGACGTCATCAATACTATAGACGTCATCAATACTATAAACGTCATCTATACTATAAACGTCATCTATGCTTTAGACGTCATCTATACTATAGACGTCAACTATACTCTAGACGTCATCTATAATATAGACGTCATCTATACTATAAACGTCATCTATAATATAGACGTCATCTATACTATAGACGTCATCTATACTATAGACGTCATCTATACTATAGACGTCATCTATACTATAGACGTCATCTATACTATAGACGTCATCTATACTATAGACGTCATCTATACTATAGACGTCATCTATACTATAGACGTCATCTATACTATAGACGTCATCTATACTATAGACGTCATCTATACTATAGACGTCATCTATACTATAGACGTCATCTATACTATAGACGTCATCTATACTATAGACGTCATCTATACTATAGACGTCATCTATACTATAGCTGTCATCTATACAATAGACGTCATCTATACTATAGCTGTCATCTAAACTATAGACGTCATCTATACTATAGACGTCATCTACACTATAGACGTCATCTATACGATAGACGTCATCTATACTATAGCTGTCATCTAAACTATAGACGTCATCTATACTATAGACGTCATCTACACTATAGACGTCATCTATACTACAGACGTCATCTACTCTATAGACGTCATCTATACTATAGACGTCATCTATACTATAGACGTCATCTATACTATAGACGTCATCTATACTATAGACGTCATCTATACTATAGACGTCATCTATACTATAGACGTCATCTATACTATAGACGTCATCTATACTATAGACGTCATCTATACTATAGATGTCGTCTATACTATAGACGTCATCTATACTATAGATGTCGTCTATACTATAGACGTCATCTATACTATAGACATCATCTATACTATAGACGTCATCTATACTATAGACGTCATCTATACTATAGACGTCTTCACTACTATAGAAGTCATCACTACTATAGACGTCATCTATACTATAGACGTCATGTATACTATAGACGTCATCTATACTATAGCTGTCATCTATACTATAGCTGTCATCTTCACTATTGACGTCATCTATACTATAGACGTCATCTATACTATAGACGTCATCTATACTATAGACGTCATCTATACTATAGACGTTATCTATACCATAGACGTCATCTATACTATAGTCGTCATCTATACTATAGACGTCATCTATACTATAGACGTCATCTCTACTATAGACTTCATCTCTACTATAGACGTCATCTCTACTACAGACGTCATCTATACTTTAGACGTCATCTCTACTATAGACGTCATCTATACTATAGACGTCATCTATATATAGACGTCATCTATATATAGACGTCATCTATATACAGACGTCATCTATACTATAGACGTCATCTATACTATAGACGTCATCTATACTATAGATGTCGTCTATACTATAGACGTCATCTATACAATAGACGTCATCAATACTATAGACGTCATCAATACTATAGACATCATAAATACTATAGACGTCATCAATACTATAAATGTCATCTATACTATAGACGTCATCTATACTATAGACGTCATCTATACTATAGACGTCATCTATACTATAGACGTCATCTATACTATAGACGTCATCTATACTATAGCTGTCATCTATACAATAGACGTCATCTATACTATAGCTGTCATCTAAACTATAGACGTCATAAATACTATAGACGTCATCAATACTATAAATGTCATCTATACTATAGACGTCATCTATACTATAGACGTCATCTATACTATAGACGTCATCTATACTATAGACGTCATCTATACTATAGACGTCATCTATACTATAGCTGTCATCTATACTATAGACGTCATCTATACTATAGATGTCGTCTATACTATAGACGTCATCTATACAATAGACGTCATCAATACTATAGACGTCATCAATACTATAGACATCATAAATACTATAGACGTCATCTATACTATAGACGTCATCTATACTATAGACGTCATCTATACTATAGCTGTCATCTATACAATAGACGTCATCTATACTATAGCTGTCATCTATACAATAGACGTCATCTATACTATAGCTGTCATCTAAACTATAGACGTCATCTATACTATAGACGTCATCTATACTATAGACGTCATCTTTACTATAGACGTCATCTATACTATAGACGTCATCTATACTATAGACGTCATCTATACTATAGATGTCGTCTATACTATAGACGTCATCTATACTATAGATGTCGTCTATACTATAGACGTCATCTATACTATAGACGTGACGTCATCAGTACTATAGACGTCATCAATACTATAAATGTCATCTATACTATAGACGTCATCTATGCTATAGACGTCATCTATACTATAGACGTCATCTATGCTATAGACGTCATCTATACTATAGACGTCATCTATACTATAGACGTCATCTATACTACAGACATCATCTATAGTATAGACGTCATCTATACTATAGACGTCATCTATACTATAGACGTCATCTATACTATAGACGTCATCTATACTATAGACGTCATCTATACTATAGACGTCATCTATACTATAGACGTCATCTATACTATAGACGTCATCTATACTATAGACGTCATCTATACTATAGACGTCATCTATACTATAGACGTCATCTATACTATAGACGTCATCTATACTATAGACGTCATCACTACTATAGAAGTCATCACTACTATAGACGTCATCTATACTATAGACGTCATGTATACTATAGACGTCATCTATACTATAGCTGTCATCTATACTATAGCTGTCATCTTCACTATAGACGTCATCTATACTATAGACGTCATCTATACTATAGACGTCATCTATACTATAGACGTCATCTATACTATAGACGTCATCTATACCATAGACGTCATCTATACTATAGTCGTCATCTATACCATAAACGTCATCTATACTATAGTCGTCATCTATACTATAGATGTCGTCTATACAATAGTCGTCATTTATACTATAGATGTCGTCTATACTATAGACGTCATCTATACTATAGATGTCGTCTATACTATAGATATATAGTATAGACAATATATACTATAGACGTCATCTACACTATAGATGTCGTCTATACTATAGACGTCATCTATACTATAGACGTCATCTATACTATAGACGTCATCTATACTATAGACGTCATCTATACTATAGACGTCATCTATACTATTGACGTCATCTATACTATAGACGTCATCTATACTATAGACGTCATCTATACTATAGTCGTCATCTATACTATAGATGTCGTCTATACTATAGATGTCATCTATACTATAGACGTCATCAATACTATAGACGTCATCGATACTATAGACACCATCAATACTATAGACGTCATCAATACTATAAATGCCATCTATACAATAGACGTCATCTATACTCTAGACGTCATCTATACTCTAGACGTCAACTATGATATAGACGTCATCTATACTATAGACGTCATCTATGCTATAGACGTCATCTATACTATAGACGTCATCTATACTATAGACGCCATCTATACTATAGACGTCATCTATACTATAGACGTCATCTATACTATAGACGTCATCTATACTATAGACGTCATCTATACTATAGACGTCATCTATACTATAGACGTCATCTATACTATAGACGTCATCTATACTATAGACGTCAACTATACTATAGACGTCATCTATACTATAGACGTCATCTATACTATAGACTTCATCTATACTATAGACGTCATCTATACTATAGACGTCATCTATACTATAGACGTCATCTATACTATAGACGTCATCTATACTATAGACGTCATCTATACTATAGACGTCATCTATACTATAGACGTCATCTATACTATAGACGTCATCTATACTATAGACGTCATCTATACTATTGACGTCATCTATACTATAGACGTCATCTATACTATAGACGTCATCTATACTATAGACGTCATCTATACTATAGACGTCATCTATACTATAGACGTCATCTATACTATAGACGTCATCTATACTATAGACGTCATCTAAATTATAGACGTCATCTATAGTATAGACGTCATCTATACTATAGACGTCATCTATACTATAGACATCATCAATACTATAGACGTCATCAATACTATAGACGTCATCAATACCATAGACGTCATCAATACTATAGACGTCATCAATACTATAGACGTCATCAATACTATAAACGTCATCTATACTATAAACGTCATCTATGCTTTAGACGTCATCTATACTATAGACGTCAACTATACTCTAGACGTCATCTATAATATAGACGTCATCTATACTATAAACGTCATCTATAATATAGACGTCATCTATACTATAGACGTCATCTATACTATAGACGTCATCTATACTATAGACGTCATCTATACTATAGACGTCATCTATACTACAGACGTCATCTATAGACGTCATCTATACTATAGACTTCATCTATACTATAGACGTCATCTATACTATAGACGTCATCTATACTATAGACGTCATCTATACTATAGACGTCATCTATACTATAGACGTCATCTATACTATAGACGTCATCTATACTATAGACGTCATCTATACTATAGACGTCATCTATACTATAGACGTCATCTATACTATAGACGTCATCTATACTATAGACGTCATCTATACTATATACGTCATCTATACTATATACGTCATCTATACTATAGACGTCATCTATACTATAGACGTCATCTATACTATAGACGTCATCTATACTATAGACGTCATCTATACTATAGACGTCATCTATATAGACGTCATCTATACTATAGACGTCATCTATACTAAAGACGTCATCTATACTATAGACGTCATCTATACAATATACGTCATCTATACAATAGACGTCATCTATACTATAGACGTCATCTATACAATATACGTCATCTATACAATAGACGTCATCTATACTATAGACGTCATCTATACTATAGACCTCATCTATACTATAGACCTCATCTATACTATAGACGTCATCTATACTATAGACGTCATCTATACTATAGACGTCATCTATACTATAGACGTCATCTATACTATAGACGTCATCTATACTATAGACGTCATCTATGCTATAGACGTCATCTATACTATAGACGTCATCTATACAATATACGTCATCTATACAATAGACGTCATCTATACTATAGACGTCATCTATACTATAGACCTCATCTATACTATAGACCTCATCTATACTATAGACGTCATCTATACTATAGACGTCATCTATACTATAGACGTCATCTATGCTATAGACGTCATCTATACTATAGACATCATCTATAATATAGACGTCATCTATACTATAGACGTCATCTATAATATAGACGTCATCTATTCTATAGACGTCATCTATACTATAGACGTCATCTATACTATAGACGTCAGCTATACTATAGACGTCATCTATACTTTAGACGTCATCTATACTATAGATGTCGTCTATACTTTAGACGTCATCTATACTATAGATGTCGTCTATACTATAGACGTCTATCTATGCTATATACTATAGACGTCGTCTATACTATAGACATCATCTATACTTTAGTCGTCATCTATACTATAGATGTCGTCTATACTTTAGACGTGTCATCTATACTATAGACGTCATCTATACTATAGACGTCATCTATACTATAGACGTCATCTATACTATAGACGTCATCTATACTATAGACGTCATCTATACTATAGACGTCATCTATACTATAGACGTCATCTATACTATAGACGTCATCTATACTATAGACGTCATCTATACTATAGACGTCATCTACACTATAGACGTCATCTATACTATAGACGTCAACTATACTCTAGACGTCATCTATAATATAGACGCCATCTATACTATAGACGTCATCTATACTATAGACGCCATCTATACTATAGACGTCATCTATACTATAGACGTCATTTATACTATAGACGTCATCTATACTATAGACGTCATCTATACTATAGACGTCATCTATACTATAGACGTCATCTATACTATAGACGTCATCTATACTATAGACGTCATCTATACTATAGACGTCATCTATACTATAGACGTCATCTATACTATAGACGTCATCTATACTATAGACGTCATCTATACTATAGACGTCATCTATACTATAGACGTCATCTATACTATAGACGTCATCTATACTATAGACGTCATCTATGCTATAGACGTCAGCTATACTATAGACGTCAGCTATACTATAGACGTCATCTATGCTATAGACGTCATATATACTATAGACGTCATCAATACTATAGACGTCATCAATACTATAGACGTCATCTATACTATAGACGTAATCTATACTATAGACATCATCTATACTATAGACGTCATCTATACTATAGACGTCATCTATACTATAGACGTCATCTATACTATAGACGTCATCTATACTATAGACGTCATCTATACTATAGACGTCATCTATACTATAGACCTCATTTATACTATAGACGTCATCTATACTATAGACGTCATCTTTACTATAGACGTCATCTATACTATAGACTTCATCTATACTATAGACGTCATCTTTACTATAGACGTCATCTATACTATAGACGTCATCTATACTATAGACGTCATCTATACTATAGACGTCATCTATACTATAGACGTCATCTATACTATAGACGTCATCTATACTATAGACGTCATCTATACTATAGACGTCATCTATACTATAGACGTCATCTATACTATAGACTTCATCTATACTCTAGACGTCATCTATACTATAGACGTCATCTATACTATAGACACGTCATCTATACTAAAGACACGTCATCTATACTATAAACGTCATCTATGTTATAGACGTCATCTATACTATAGACCTCATCTATACTATAGACTTCATCTATACTAAAGACGTCATCTATACTATAGACGTCATCTATACTATAGACGTCATCTATACTTTAGACCTCATCTATACTATAGACCTCATCTATACTATAGACCTCATCTATACTATAGACGTCATCTATACTATAGACGTCATCTATACTATAGACGTCATCTATACTATAGACGTCATCTATACTATAGACGTCATCTATACTATGGACGTCATCTATACTATAGACGTCATCTATACTATAGACGTCATCTATACTATAGACGTCATCTTTACTATAGACGTCATCTATACTATAGACGTCATCTATACTATAGACGTCATCTATACTATAGACGTCATCTATACTATAGACGTCATCTATACTATAGACGTCATCTATACTATAGACGTCATCTATACTATGGACGTCATCTATACTATAGACGTCATCTATACTATAGACGTCATCTATACTATAGACGTCATCTTTACTATAGACGTCATCTATACTATAGACGTCATCTATGCTATAGACGTCATCTTTACTATAGACGTCATCTATACTATAGACGTCACCTATACTATAGACGTCATCTATACCATAGACGTCATCTATACTATAGACGTCATCTATACTATAGACGTCATCTATACTATAGACGTCATCTATACTATAGACGTCATCTATACTATAGACGTCATCTATACTATAAACGTCATCTATGCTATAGACGTCATCTATGCTATAGACGTCATCTATTCTATAGACGTCATCTATACTATAGACGTCATCTATAATATAGACGTCATCTATACTATAGACGTCATCTATACTTTAGACGTCATCTATACTATAGATGTCGTCTATACTATAGACGTCTATCTATGCTATATACTATAGACGTCGTCTATACTATAGACATCATCTATACTTTAGTCGTCATCTATACTATAGATGTCGTCTATACTTTAGACGTGTCATCTATACTATAGACGTCATCTATACTATAGACGTCATCTATACTATAGACGTCATCTATACTATAGACGTCATCTATACTATAGACGTCATCTATACTATAGACGTCATCTATACTATAGACGTCATCTACACTATAGACGTCATCTATACTATAGACGTCAACTATACTCTAGACGTCATCTATACTATAGACGTCATCTATACTATAGACGTCATCTATACCATAGACGTCATCTATACTATAGACGTCATCTATACTATAGACGTCATCTATACTATAGACGTCATCTATACTATAGACGTCATCTATACTATAGACGTCATCTATACTATAAACGTCATCTATGCTATAGACGTCATCTATGCTATAGACGTCATCTATACTATAGACCTCATCTATACTATAGACGTCATCTATACTATAGACGTCATCTATAATATAGACGCCATCTATACTATAGACGTCATCTATAATATAGACGCCATCTATACTATAGACGTCATCTATACTATAGACGCCATCTATACTATAGACGCCATCTATACTATAGACGTAATTTATACTATAGACGTCATCTATACTATAGACGTCATCTATACTATAGACGTCATCTATACTATAGACGTCATCTATACTATAGACGTCATCTATACTATAGACGTCATCTTTACTATAGACTTCATCTATACCATAGACGTCATCTATACTATAGACGTCATCTTTACTATAGACGTCATCTATACTATAGACATCATCTTTACTATAGACGTCATCTTTACTATAGACGTCATCTATACTATAGACGTCATCTTTACTATAGACGTCATCTATACTACAGACATCATCTTTACTATAGACCTCATTTATACTATAGACGTCATCTATACTAAAGACGTCATCTTTACTATAGACGCCATCTATACTTTAGGCGTCATCAATACTATAGACGTCATCTATACTATAGACGTCATCTTTACTATAGACGTCATCTATACTATAGACGTCATCTATACTATAGACGTCATCTATACTATAGACGTCATCTATACTATAGACGTCATCTATACTATAGACGTCATCTATACTATAGACGTCATCTATACTATAGACGTCATCTATACTATAGACGTCATCTTTACTATAGATTTCATCTATACCATAGACGTCATCTATACTATAGACGTCATCTTTACTATAGACGTCATCTATACTATAGACATCATCTTTACTATAGACGTCATCTTTACTATAGACGTCATCTATACTATAGACGTCATCTTTACTATAGACGTCATCTATACTACAGACATCATCTTTACTATAGACCTCATTTATACTATAGACGTCATCTATACTAAAGACGTCATCTTTACTATAGACGCCATCTATACTTTAGGCGTCATCAATACTATAGACGTCATCTATACTATAGACGTCATCTTTACTATAGACGTCATCTATACTATAGACGTCATCTATACTATAGACGTCATCTATACTATAGACGTCATCTATACTATAGACGTCATCAATACTATAGACGTCATCTATACTATAGACGTCATCTATACTATAGACGTCATCTATACTATAGACGTCATCTATACTATAGACGTCATCTATACTATAGACGTCATCTATACTAAAGACGTCATCTATACTATAGACGTCATCAATACTATAGATGTCATCAATACTATAGACGTCATCTATAATATAGACGTCATCTATACTATAGACGTCATCTATACTATAGACGTCATCTATACTATAGACGTCATCTATACTATAGACGTCATCTATACTATAGACGTCATCTATACTAAAGACGTCATCTATACTATAGACGTCATCAATACTATAGATGTCATCAATACTATAGACGTCATCTATAATATAGACGTCATCTATACTTTAGTCGTCATCTATACAAGAGATGTCGTCTATACTATAGACGTCATCTATACTATAGACGTCACCTATACTATAGACGTCATCTATACTATAGACGTCATCTATACTATAGACGTCATCTATACTATAGACGTCATCTATACTATAGACGCCATCTATACTATACCCGTCATTTATACTATAGACGTCATCTATACTATAGACGTCATCTATACTATAGACGTCATCTATACTATAGACGTCATCTATACTATAGACGTCATCTATACTATAGACGTCATCTATACTATAGACGTCATCTATACTATAGACGTCATCTATACTATAGACGTCATCTATACTATAGACGTCATCTATACTATAGACGTCATCAATACTATAGACGTCATCTATACTATAGACGTCATCAATACTATAGACGTCATCTATACTATAGACGTCATCTATACTATAGACGTCATCTATACTATAGACGTCATCTATACTAAAGACGTCATCTATACTATAGACGTCATCTATAATATAGACGTCAGCTATACTATAGACGTCATCTATACTATAGACGTCATCTATACTATAGACGTCATCTATACTATAGACGTCACCTATACTATAGACGTCATCTATACTATAGACGTCATCTATACTATAGACGTCATCTATACTATAGACGTCATCTATACTATAGACGTCATCTATACTATAGACGTCATCTATACTATAGACGTCATCTATACTATAGACGTCATCTATACTATAGACGTCATCTATACTATAGACGTCATCAATACTATAGACGTCATCTATACTATAGACGTCATCTATACTATAGACGTCATCTATACTATAGACGTCATCTATACTATAGACGTCATCTATACTATAGACGTCATCTATACTATAGACGTCATCTATACTAAAGACGTCATCTATACTATAGACGTCATCAATACTATAGATGTCATCAATACTATAGACGTCATCTATAATATAGACGTCATCTATACTATAGACGTCATCTATACTATAGACGTCATCTATACTATAGACGTCATCTATACTATAGACGTCATCTATACTATAGACGTCATCTATACTATAGACGTCATCTATACTATAGACGTCATCTATACTATAGACGTCATCTATACTATAGACGTCATCTATACTAAAGACGTCATCTATACTATAGACGTCATCAATACTATAGATGTCATCAATACTATAGACGTCATCTATAATGTAGACGTCATCTATACTTTAGTCGTCATCTATACAAGAGATGTCGTCTATACTATAGACGTCATCTATACTATAGACGTCATCTATACTAAAGACGTCATCTATACTATAGACGTCATCTATACTATAGACGTCATCTATACTATAGACGTCATCTATACTATAGACGTCATCTATGCTATAGACGTCATCTATACTATAGACGTCATCAATACTATAGATGTCATCAATACTATAGACGTCATCTATAATATAGACGCCATCTATACTATAGACGTCATCTATAATATAGACGCCATCTATACTATAGACGTCATCTATACTATAGACGTCATTTATACTATAGACGTCATCTATACTATAGACGTCATCTATACTATAGACGTCATCTATACTATAGATGTCGTCTATACTATAGACGTCATCTATACTTTAGTCGTCATCTATACTATAGACGTCATCTATACTAAAGACGTCATCTATACTATAGACGTCATCTATACTATAGACGTCATCTATACTATAGACGTCATCTATACTATAGACGTCATCTATACTATAGACGTCATCTATACTATAGACGTCATCTAAACTATAGACGTCATCTATACTATAGACGTCATCTATACTATAGACGTCATCTATACTATAGACGCCATCTATACTATAGACGTCATCTATACTATAGACGTCATCTATACTATAGACGTCATCTATACTATAGACGTCATCTATACTATAGACGTCATCTATACTATAGACGTCATCTATACTATAGACGTCATCTATACTATAGACGTCATCAATACTATAGACGTCATCTATACTATAGACGTCATCTATACTATAGACGTCATCTATACTATAGACGTCATCTATACTATAGACGTCATCTATACTATAGACGTCATCTATACTATAGACGTCATCTATACTAAAGACGTCATCTATACTATAGACGTCATCAATACTATAGATGTCATCAATACTATAGACGTCATCTATAATATAGACGTCATCTATACTATAGACGTCATCTATACTATAGACGTCATCTATACTATAGACGTCATCTATACTATAGACGTCATCTATACTATAGACGTCATCTATACTATAGACGTCATCTATACTATAGACGTCATCTATACTATAGACGTCATCTATACTATAGACGTCATCTATACTATAGACGTCATCTATACTATAGACGTCATCTATACTATAGACGTCATCTATACTATAGACGTCATCTATACTATAGACGTCATCTATACTATAGACGTCATCTATACTATAGACGTCATCTATACTATAGACGTCATCTATACTATAGACGTCATCTATACTATAGACGTCATCTATACTATAGACGTCATCTATACTATAGACGTCATCTATAATATAGACGTCATCTATACTTTAGTCGTCATCTATACAAGAGATGTCGTCTATACTATAGACGTCATCTATACTATAGACGTCATCTATACTAAAGACGTCATCTATACTATAGACGTCATCTATACTATAGACGTCATCTATACTATAGACGTCATCTATACTATAGACGTCATCTATGCTATAGACGTCATCTATACTATAGACGTCATCAATACTATAGATGTCATCAATACTATAGACGTCATCTATAATATAGACGCCATCTATACTATAGACGTCATCTATAATATAGACGCCATCTATACTATAGACGTCATCTATACTATAGACGTCATTTATACTATAGACGTCATCTATACTATAGACGTCATCTATACTATAGACGTCATCTATACTATAGATGTCGTCTATACTATAGACGTCATCTATACTTTAGTCGTCATCTATACTATAGACGTCATCTATACTAAAGACGTCATCTATACTATAGACGTCATCTATACTATAGACGTCATCTATACTATAGACGTCATCTATACTATAGACGTCATCTATACTATAGACGTCATCTATACTATAGACGTCATCTAAACTATAGACGTCATCTATACTATAGACGTCATCTATACTATAGACGTCATCTATACTATAGACGCCATCTATACGTCATCTATACTATAGACGCCATCTATACTATAGACGTCATCTATACTATAGACGTCATCTATACTATAGACGTCATCTATACTATAGACGTCATCTATACTATAGACGTCATCTATACTATAGACGTCATCTATACTATAGACGTCATCTATAATCTATACTATAGACGTCATCTTTACTATAGACGTCATCTATACTATAGACGTCATCTATACTATAGACGTCATCTATACTATAGACGTCATCTATACTATAGACGTCATCTATACTATAGACGTCATCTATACTATAGACGTCATCTATACTATAGACGTCATCTATACTATAGACGTCATCTATACTATAGACGTCATCTATACTATAGACGTCATCAATACTATAGACGTCATCTATACTATAGACGTCATCAATACTATAGACGTCATCTATACTATAGACGTCATCTATACTATAGACGTCATCTATACTATAGACGTCATCTATACTATAGACGTGATCTATACTATAGACGTCATCTATACTATAGACGTCATCTATACTATAGACGTCATCTATACTATAGACGTCATCTATACTATAGACGTCATCAATACTATAGATGTCATCAATGCTATAGACGTCATCTATACTATAGACGTCATCTATACTATAGACGTCATCTATACTTTAGTCGTCATCTATACTATAGACGTCATCTATACTAAAGACGTCATCTATACTATAGACGTCATCTATACTATAGACGTCATCTATACTATAGACGTCATCTATGCTATAGACGTCATCTATACTATAGACGTCATCAATACTATAGATGTCATCAATACTATAGACGTCATCTATAATATAGACGCCATCTATACTATAGACGTCATCTATAATATAGACGCCATCTATACTATAGACGCCATCTATACTATAGACGCCATCTATACTATAGACGTCATCTATACTATAGACGTCATTTATACTATAGATGTCATCTATACTATAGACGTCATCTATACTATAGACGTCATCTATACTATAGATGTCATCTATACTATAGATGTCATCTATACTATAGATGTCATCTATACTATAGATGTCATCTATAGACGTCTATACTATAGACGTCATCTATACTATAGACTTCATCTATACTATAGACGTCATCTATACTATACACGTCATCTATACTATAGACGTCATCTATACTATAGACGTCATCTATACTATAGACGTCATCTATACTATAGACGTCATCTATACTATAGACGTCATCTATACTATAGACGTCATCTATACTATAGACGTCAACTATACTATAAACGTCATCTATACTATAGACGTCATCTATACTATAGACGTCATCTTAACTATAGACGTCATCTATACTATAGGCGTCATCAATACTATAGACGTCATCAATACTATAAACGTCATCTATACTATAAACGTCATCTATGCTATAGACGTCATCTATACTATAGACCTCATCTATACTATAGACGTCATCTATACTATAGACGTCATCTATACTATAGACCTCATCTATACTATAGACGTCATCTATACTATAGACGTCATCTATACTATAGACCTCATCTATACTATAGACCTCATTTATACTATAGACGTCATCTATACTATAGAGTTCATCAATGCTATAGACGTCATCAATACTATAGACCTCATCTATACTATAGACGTCATCTATACTATAGACCTCATTTATACTATAGACGTCATCTATACTATAGACGTCATCTATAATATAGACGCCATCTATACTATAGACGTCATCTATACTATAGACGCCATCTATACTATAGACGCCATCTATACTATAGACGTCATTTATACTATAGACGTCATTTATACTATAGACGTCATCTATACTATAGACGTCATCTATACTATAGACGTCATCTATACTATAGACGTCATCTATACTATAGACGTCATCTATACTATAGACGTCATCTATACTATAGACGTCATCTATACTATAGACGTCATCTATACTATAGACGTCATCTATACTATAGACGTCATCTTTACTATAGACGTCATCTATACTATAGACGTCATCTATACTATAGACGTCATCTTTACTATAGACGTCATCTATACTATAGACATCGTCTTTACTATAGACGTCATCTTTACTATAGACGTCATCTATACTATAGACGTCATCTTTACTATAGACGTCATCTATACTACAGACATCATCTTTACTATAGACCTCATTTATACTATAGACGTCATCTATACTAAAGACGTCATCTTTACTATAGACGCCATCTATACTATAGACGTCATCAATACTATAGACGTCATCTATACTATAGACCTCATCTTTACTATAGACGTCATCTATACTATAGACGTCATCTATACTATAGACGTCATCTTTACTATAGACGTCATCTATACTATAGACATCATCTTTACTATAGACGTCATCTATACTATAGACGTCATCTATACTGTAGACGTCACCTATACTATAGACGTCATCTATACTATAGACGTCATCCATACTATAGACGTCATCTCTACTATAGACTTCATCTATACTATAGACGTCATCTATACTCTAGACGTCATCTATACTATAGACGTCATCTATACTGTAGACGTCACCTATACTATAGACGTCACCTATACTATAGACGTCATCTATACTATAGACGTCATCTATACTATAGACGTCATCTATACTTTAGTCGTCATCTATACTATAGACGTCATCTATACTAAAGACGTCATCTATACTATAGACGTCATCTATACTATAGACGTCATCTATACTATAGACGTCATCTATGCTATAGACGTCATCTATACTATAGACGTCATCAATACTATAGATGTCATCAATACTATAGACGTCATCTATAATATAGACGCCATCTATACTATAGACGTCATCTATAATATAGACGCCATCTATACTATAGACGCCATCTATACTATAGACGTCATCTATACTATAGACGTCATTTATACTATAGATGTCATCTATACTATAGACGTCATCTATACTATAGACGTCATCTATACTATAGATGTCATCTATAGACGTCTATACTATAGACGTCATCTATACTATAGACGTCATCTATACTATAGACGTCATCTATACTATAGACGTCATCTATACTATAGAAGTCATCTATACTATAGACGTCAACTATACTATAGACGTCATCTATACTATAGACGTCATCTATACTATAGACGTCATCTAAACTATAGAAGTCATCTATACTATAGGCGTCATCAATACTATAGACGTCATCAATACTATAAACGTCATCTATACTATAAACGTCATCTATGCTATAGACGTCATCTATACTATAGACCTCATCTATACTATAGACGTCATCTATACTATAGACGTCATCTATACTATAGACCTCATCTATACTATAGACGTCATCTATACTATAGACGTCATCTATACTATAGACCTCATCTATACTATAGACCTCATTTATACTATAGACGTCATCTATACTAAAGACGTCATCTTTACTATAGACGCCATCTATACTATAGACGTCATCAATACTATAGACGTCATCTATACTATAGACGTCATCTTTACTATAGACGTCATCTATACTATAGACTTCATCTATAATATAGACGCCATCTATACTATAGACGTCATCTATACTATAGACGCCATCTATACTATAGACGCCATCTATACTATAGACGTCATTTATACTATAGACGTCATTTATACTATAGACGTCATCTATACTATAGACGTCATCTATACTGTAGACGTCATCTATACTATAGACGTCATCTATACTATAGACGTCATCTATACTATAGACGTCATCTTTACTATAGACGTCATCTATACTATAGACGTCATCTATACTATAGACGTCATCTTTACTATAGACGTCATCTATACTATAGACGTCATCTATACTATAGACGTCATCTATACTGTAGACGTCACCTATACTATAGACGTCATCTATACTATAGACGTCATCCATACTATAGACGTCATCTCTACTATAAACGTCATCTATACTATAGACGTCATCTATACTCTAGACGTCATCTATACTATAGACGTCATCTATACTGTAGACGTCACCTATACTATAGACGTTACCTATACTATAGACGTCGTCTATACTATAGACGTCATCTATACTATAGACGTCATCTATACTATAGACGTCATCTATACTATAGACGTCATCTATACTATAGACGTCATCTAAACTATAGACGTCATCTAAACTATAGACGTCATCTAAACTATAGACGTCATCTATACTATAGACGTCATCTATACTATAGACGTCATCTATACTATAGACGTCATCTATACTATAGACGTCATCTATACTATAGACGTCATCTATACTATAGACGTCATCTATACTATAGACGTCATCTATACTATAGACGTCATCTATGCTATAGACGTCAGCTATACTATAGACGTCAACTATTCTATAGACGTCATCTATGCTATACACGTCATCTATACTATAGACGTCATCAATACTATAGACGTCATCTATACTATAGACGTCATCAATACTATAGATGTCATCAATACTATTGATGTCATCAATACTATTGATGTCATCAATACTATTGATGTCCTGTCATCAATACTATTGATTACCCCCTGCAAGGTCGGGGTTAGAATAGCCTTGAGGTAAGGTATGCCTGTCGTAAGAGCCGACTAAAATCCACCGGAAGAAATATTCTTTAATGTTTCAACGGATGCTGTCGATGCTGCTCCATTTGGGGCAACTTTTGGCAGTAAGGTTTTAACTTATAGATGAATCTGAAGGTTAAATTAAAATCCAGAAGCGTCTGTCACACATTGTGCGGCTCACTGGTCGGCGTCTGTCTCCAAAGGGGCGGCTGTATTTAAAAATGAAAATAGAAGTGACTTACCTATTTCTCATAAAAACGACAAGTTAAAAAAAAAATGGCAATGAACAAAACGAAAGATTTGATTACCCCAGGTGGCAGCCCAGCTATGCTGGAAAAACCACCCTCTTCGGAGGCAGGCTCTACGGATTCTGGGGAGAGCCTTTTATTGCTTATAAATCCTTTTGAGAAAAGGACAAAACTAAATCGATCACCACCACCTAGATCGAACATATCCGGAAAAAGCAGTCCACCGGTAAACCAGGACTCTGTGAAAATTAAGAGCTTAGAAAAGGAGAATAATGAACTCCGAGCTAAGCTTATTGAAATGGAGCGACTCTTCCAAGATCTAAAAATGGAAGTTGACTCTCTGCGAAAAGAAAACGAGGATATTAAAAATACTCGTTTAACGAAAGACTGTGAGGTAACGAAAGAGTGTGTAACACCGAACCGACCAGCAGTCGAATACTTCACGGACGAGGACGAACTTCAGTCTTGAGGAAAAGGTCTAGCAAGAAGCGAAAGGCGAATTCCTCTCCCGAAGTAATACAAAAAGAAGATAAGCCCTCTGGCTCAAACAAGGCTAATCCAGAAGCGAAAATTCGTCCACCTCCCGCAATAAACATCGTCGGGATAGCAGACTTTGGGTTATTGCGCAACCTTCTTGCAAACACGGTGAGAACAGAAAACTATAAGCTTACCTCGCACCGAAATAACGTGTGGAAAGTAAATGTTGACAACGCCGATTCCTATCGCGCACTGTCTCTTAGACTGAATGCAGAAAGAATCGAGTGGTATACTTATCAAAATAAGTACGAGAAACCACTGCGAGTCATTGTAAGGGGGCTCCACCCATCATGCACAAAAGAAGACGTTGTAAAAGACGTAAAAAATAAAGGACTTAAAATTATTGATGCCGTCAATATCATTAAAAAGGAAAAGCAACGCACGGAAGGAGAAAGAGACACTGTGATCAGACGCGGCCTTCCAATTTTTATGCTCTCCTTTGAAAGAACTGAGAGCATAAACGATATTTATAAAATAAAAATGATACTTAACATCAGGGTTAAAATCGAACCCATGCGAAAGGGCAATAGACTGATACCACAGTGTAAGCGATGCCAAGAATTCAGGCACACAAGTGCCTACTGCCAAAAAGAACCACGTTGCGTGAAATGTGCCGGAAAACACCTGTCAACAGAGTGCAAGGTTGACATAAGGGCTCCAGCAGTTTGCGCCAATTGCCACGGAAACCACCCCGCGAACTCTCGAGGATGCGAAGTAGCCATAGAGCTGCAAAAGGGACGAGAACCTCTTAAGGAAAATACTAGAGGTCAGAATCAATGCCTAGGACGCCCAAAACCTGCTGAAACTCCTAAGCCAAAGACTCCAAAGACGCCAAAGCCGATCAAAAGTGGAAGATTGGCAAAGGAGGCGTCGACAAAAGGCGTAAAAGCTCCACAAAAGAGCGGCGCCAGTTCAAGTGCAGCGGAGAAACCACCACTGGTCGCACCGAAATCATACGCACAGGTTGCGGCAAACGAAAGCAAGGCAAGATCGCCCACAACAGATGCAGTGTCTCAGATCCTCGCTGTAATCTTGGAGAAACTTGAGGATCAGACTAAAATCAACAAAGTTATATTTGACAAACTGAGCAAGCTCGAGTTTAAGCCTCGAAAAAATTACAAGAGAACATGAATATGAAACAGTTATTTAAAATACTAACATGGAATGCAAACGGCCTTCTGAATAAAATAGACGAACTAGAAGTATTTCTACGGAAAAACAATATTGATATTTGCATGATTACGGAAACTCACCTTAAAAACGGGTCTACACCCAAACTTAAAGGTTACAATGACTATCACGCACATCACCCTTCGCAAAATTCGAGAGGAGGATCCTCCCTCTACATTAAGAACTGCATAAAGCACTTCAAGAACACAGAAGTTGAGCTAGACTCTATGCAGATCAGTTCAGTTTCTGTAAAAATTGACTGCTTAGATTATAACATTGCATCTTGTTATTTCCCGCCAGGATATAGACTGGTGGAAGACGATCTTGATCGTATGTATGACTTCATTGGGTCCAATTTTATCATTGGGGGTGACTTTAACGCGAAGCATACTTTTTGGGGCTCACGATGCAATTCAACAAGAGGCAGATTACTGTACAAAAATAGTATGAAGCGTGGGGTGGACTTTTTCTCCACGGGTAAGCCAACATATTGGCCAACCGATAGGAATAAAAAGCCTGACCTTGTCGATTTTTTCATCGCTAAAGGGTACCCCAAATACCTTACGCGAATTGAAGAGTGTTATGATCTTTGCTCAGACCACTCAGGAGTTATCTTGAAGATGGGTGGAAGACTGGCGAAAATAGAAAGAGCTCCTAGATTAGCTAGCAAAAACATGAACTGGGACGCTTTCAGAAAGGACTGTAAGGAGGGTGTTGGCTTGAGTGTGCCATTGAAAACTCCTTTCGAGTTAGAAACCGCAGTTGACAAATTCATTGAAGCAATTCAGAGCGCTGCTTGGAACAACAATTCGTCCCAAAAGAACGCAGTTAGCACCGACGGGCATGTACGTAAAACATATCCGCTCGAAATCGAAGAATTGATTCGTGAAAAGAGAAGAGCGCGTAGGAGATGGCAAGGCACGAGGGCCCCCCCAGACAAAACCCTATTGAACCACCTCTCTAACAAACTAAAAGGAATGTTGCTAGATCTTAAAAATCGTGAGACCACTGAATACCTTGAAGGCTTGTCGGCGGATAGGACCTCAAACTACTCGCTGTGGAAAGCAGTTAAGTATATCAAGAAACCTATAATCCACTCGGCACCAATAAAAAAAGCTAACGGCGAATGGGCAAGAGATGACAAAGAGAAAGCGAATTTGTTTGCTGAACATTTAGAAGAAACATTCAAGCCTTTCGACGGTCCGCCGTTGGCTGACGTTCTAAACAACAACGGGGAACCTGGTAGCTTTAGAATGAAAAAAGTTTCGTTAGTTGAACTCCGACAGACAATTAGCAAACTTAAAAATAATAAGGCCCCGGGTTACGACCTGATCACTGGCGAAATATTAAAAGAGCTACCAAAAAAGGCATTAGTCAAGCTACTTTATATGATAAACGCTTCTCTTAGACTTCTATACGTTCCAAGACAATGGAAAGTTGCTGAAGTCATTATGGTTCCTAAACCGGGGAAATGCGCAAATGATAAAAAATCTTATAGGCCCATATCGCTTCTGCCGATAATATCGAAAGTATTTGAGAAACTTCTGCTGAAGCGATTACAACCAATAATTGCAGAAAGACGCTTGATCCCGGATCATCAATTCGGTTTCAGACCTAACCATTCCACAATAGATCAAGTCTACAGAATAACGCATGAAATTGAAAAAGCCTTAGAAGGGAAAAAAATATGTTCAAGTGCTTTCCTCGACGTATCGCAAGCCTTCGACAAGGTATGGCACGAGGGCTTGAAATATAAGCTACGGCAAAATTTGCCGGAAGACATGTTTAAAATATTGGAAAATTATCTTGAAAGCAGACTCTTTCGTGTTAGGTGTAGTAGTGAATACTCGAGTTTCAAGCAAATTCGGGCTGGCGTACCCCAGGGAAGCGTCCTCGGTCCGACCCTGTTCCTGCTCTACACAAGAGACATACCTCTAGATGACGAGACAGTCGTGGCCACGTTTGCGGACGATACGGCCATCCTGGCAACAGGTGAATCAGTCGAGTCATCAACGAGAAACTTCCAACGAGCATTGGACAGAATTTGTGTCTGGACGAAGACTTGGCGAATTGCTCTTAACGAGAACAAGTCTACGCATGTGAATTTCACTTACAGAAGGGTTAACAATTTGCCTCTGTTCATAAATTCTGTACAAATACCTTATGCAAATGAAGCGAAGTATCTAGGGATGACACTGGACGCTAAACTAAGGTGGAAACCACACGTAAAGAAGAAGCGTGACGAGCTCGAGATTAGGCTCAGGGAAATGTATTGGCTTATCGGAAGATTTTCGAAATTAAGCACATATAACAAACTGCTCTTGTACAGGCAGGTGTTAAAGCCGTCCTGGACATACGGTATACAACTTTGGGGTTGTACCAAGCCGAGCAACATGTCCATGTTGCAGACTTTCCAAAGCAAAACACTAAGAGCAATTGTGAATGCTCCATGGTATATTAGGAATAGCGATATTCACAGAGATTTAGGAATAGCTACCGTGGGCGAAGAAGTAACAAACTTCGCTCGAAAGCTTAATGCTCGCCTTCATGTTCATTGCAACAATGAAATGATCCGTACTCTAAACGAGACTCTTAACGATGTTAACAACGAGCGACGACTACAAAGAACAAGACCTTTCGATCTAGCGACGTAGGGTGAAGCCGCATTAATGAACGGCTTAGTAGGTGCATTCACTGGAAAGCAACCTATCCAATGCGATCAACACTATGGAAGCGTAAACTACTTGTTAAGTTAACTTAGTTGTAGTCAAGAAGTATTATGAGAGAGCGAAAATTTACTACTATGAAGTGCGTTCTGGCAGTTTCATAGTGTCTCTCATAAATGGGTGGTTTTTTAGCACGTGGAAATCGGGCATAACCAATATCGGCTACTTCGGTATTATGTTCCTGCTATAGTGGGCGTATTGGTATCTTTGAAAGATTTTGGAGTTTTAGTCTCCGTCCATCCTAGTATTCAAAAAAAAAAAAAAAAAAAACTATTGATGTCATCAATACTATAGACGTCATCTATACTATAGACGCCATCTATACTATAGACGCCATCTATACTATAGACGCCATCTATACTATAGACGTCATCTATACTATAGACGTCATCTATACTATAGACGTCATCTATACTATAGACGTCATCTATACTATAGACGTCATCTATACTATAGACGTCATCTATACTATAGACGTCATCTATACTATAGACGTCATCTATACTATAGACGTCATCTATACTATAGACGTCATCTATACTATAGACGTCATCTATACTATAGACGTCATCTATACTATAGACGTCATCAATACTATAGACGTCATCTATACTATAGACGTCATCTATACTATAGACGTCACCTATACTATAGACGTCATCTATACTATAGACGTCATCTATACTAAAGACGTCATCTATACTATAGACGTCATCAATACTATAGATGTCATCAATACTATAGACGTCATCTATAATATAGACGCCATCTATACTTTAGTCGTCATCTATACAAGAGATGTCGTCTATACTATAGACGTCATCTATACTTTAGTCGTCATCTATACTATAGACGTCATCTATACTAAAGACGTCATCTATACTATAGACGTCATCTATACTATAGACGTCATCTATACTATAGACGTCATCTATACTATAGACGTCATCTATGCTATAGACGTCATCTATACTATAGACGTCATCAATACTATAGATGTCATCAATACTATAGACGTCATCTATAATATAGACGCCATCTATACTATAGACGTCATCTATAATATAGACGCCATCTATACTATAGACGTCATCTATACTATAGACGTCATTTATACTATAGACGTCATCTATACTATAGACGTCATTTATACTATAGACGTCATCTATACTATAGACGTCATCTATACTATAGACGTCATCTATACTATAGATGTCGTCTATACTATAGACGTCATCTATACTTTAGTCGTCATCTATACTATAGACGTCATCTATACTAAAGACGTCATCTATACTATAGACGTCATCTATACTATAGACGTCATCTATACTATAGACGTCATCTATACTATAGACGTCATCTATACTATAGACGTCATATATACTATAGACGTCATCTAAACTATAGACGTCATCTATACTATAGACGTCATCTATACTATAGACGTCATCTATACTATAGACGTCATCTATACTATAGACGTCATCTATACTATAGACGTCATCTATACTATAGACGTCATCTATACTATAGACGTCATCTATACTATAGACGTCATCTATACTATAGACGTCATCTATACTATAGACGTCATCTATAATCTATACTATAGACGTCATCTTTACTATAGACGTCATCTATTTTATAGACGTCATCTATACTATAGACATCATATATACTATAGACATCATATATACTATAGACGTCATCTATACTATAGACGTCATCTATACTATAGACGTCATCTATACTATAGACGTCATCTATACTATAGACGTCATCTATACTATAGACGTCATCAATACTATAGACGTCATCTATACTATAGACGTCATCAATACTATAGACGTCATCTATACTATAGACGTCATCATTACTATAGACGTCATCTATACTATAGACGTCATCTATACTATAGACGTCATCTATACTATAGACGTCATCTATACTATAGACGTCATCTATACTATAGACGTCATCTATACTATAGACGTCATCTATACTATAGACGTCATCTATACTATAGACGTCATCAATACGATAGATGTCATCAATGCTATAGACGTCATCTATACTATAGACGTCATCTATACTATAGACGTCATCTATACTTTAGTCGTCATCTATACTATAGACGTCATCTATATTAAAGACGTCATCTATACTATAGACGTCATCTATACTATAGACGTCCTCTATGCTATAGACGTCATCTATACTATAGACGTCATCAATACTATAGATGTCATCAATACTATAGACGTCATCTAAAATATAGACGCCATCTATACTATAGACGTCATCTATAATATAGACGCCATCTATACTATAGACGCCATCTATACTATAGACGTCATCTATACTATAGACGTCATTTATACTATAGATGTCATCTATACTATAGACGTCATCTATACTATAGACGTCATCTATACTATAGATGTCATCTATAGACGTCTATACTATAGACGTCATCTATACTATAGACGTCATCTATACTATAGACGTCATCTATACTATAGACGTCATCTATATTATAGACTTCATCTATACTATAGACGTCATCTATACTATAGACGTCATCTATACTATAGACGTCATCTATACTATAGACGTCATCTATACTATAGACGTCATCTATACTATAGACGTCATCTATACTATAGACGTCATCTATACTATAGACGTCAACTATACCATAGACGTCATCTATACTATAGACGTCATCTATACTATAGACGTCATCTAAACTATAGACGTCATCTATACTATAGGCGTCATCAATACTATAGACGTCATCAATACTATAAACGTCATCTATACTATAAACGTCATCTATGCTTTAGACGTCATCTATACTATAGACCTCATCTATACTATAGACGTCATCTATACTATAGACGTCATCTATACTATAGACCTCATCTATACTATAGACGTCATCTATACTATAGACGTCATCTATACTATAGACCTCATCTATACTATAGACCTCATTTATACTATAGACGTCATTAATGCTATAGACGTCATCAATACTATAGACGTCATCAATACTATAAACGTCATCAATACTATAAACGTCATCTATACTATAGACGTCATCTATGCTATAGACGTCATCTATACTATAGACCTCATCTATACTATAGACGTCATCTATACTATAGACCTCATCTATACAATAGACCTCATCTATACTATAGACCTCATCTATACTATAGACGTCATCTATACTATAGACCTCATCTATACTATAGACCTCAGTTATACTATAGACGTCATCTATACTATAGACGTCATCTTTACTATAGACGTCATCTATACTATAGACTTCATCTATACTATAGACGTCATCTTTACTATAGACGTCATCTATACAATAGACGCCATCTATACTATAGACGTCATCTATACTATAGACGTCATCTATACTATAGACGTCATCTATACAATAGACACGTCATCTATACTATAGACACGTCATCTATACTATAAACGTCATCTATGCTATAAACGTCATCTATACTATAGACCTCATCTATACTATAGACGTCATCTATACTAAAGACGTCATCTATACTATAGACCTCATCTATACTATAGACGTCATCTATACTATGGACGTCATCTATACTATAGACGTCATCTATACTATAGACGTCATCTATACTATAGACGTCATCTTTACTATAGACGTCATCTATACTATAGACGTCATCTTTACTATAGACGTCATCTATACTATAGACGTCATCAATACTATAGATGTCATCAATGCTATAGACGTCATCTATACTATAGACGTCATCTATACTATAGACGTCATCTATACTTTAGTCGTTATCTATACTATAGACGTCATCTATACTAAAGACGTCATCTATACTATAGACGTCATCTATACTATAGACGTCATCTATACTATAGACGTCATCTATGCTATAGACGTCATCTATACTATAGACGTCATCAATACTATAGATGTCATCAATACTATAGACGTCATCTATAATATAGACGCCATCTATACTATAGACGTCATCTATAATATTAATCCACCCCTGCAAGGTCGGGGTTAGAATAGCCTTGAGGTAAGGTATGCCTGTCGTAAGAGCCGACTAAAATCCACCGGAAGAAATATTCTTTAATGTTTCAACGGATGCTGTCGATGCTGCTCCATTTGGGGCAACTTTTGGCAGTAAGGTTTTAACTTATAGATGAATCTGAAGGTTAAATTAAAATCCAGAAGCGTCTGTCACACATTGTGCGGCTCACTGGTCGGCGTCTGTCTCCAAAGGGGCGGCTGTATTTAAAAATGAAAATAGAAGTGACTTACCTATTTCTCATAAAAACGACAAGTTAAAAAAAAAATGGCAATGAACAAAACGAAAGATTTGATTACCCCAGGTGGCAGCCCAGCTATGCTGGAAAATCCACCCTCTTCGGAGGCAGGCTCTACGGATTCTGGGGAGAGCCTTTTATTGCTTATAAATCCTTTTGAGAAAAGGACAAAACTAAATCGATCACCACCACCTAGATCGAACATATCCGGAAAAAGCAGTCCACCGGTAAACCAGGACTCTGTGAAAATTAAGAGCTTAGAAAAGGAGAATAATGAACTCCGAGCTAAGCTTATTGAAATGGAGCGACTCTTCCAAGATCTAAAAATGGAAGTTGACTCTCTGCGAAAAGAAAACGAGGATATTAAAAATACTCGTTTAACGAAAGACTGTGAGGTAACGAAAGAGTGTGTAACACCGAACCGACCAGCAGTCGAATACTTCACGGACGAGGACGAACTTGCACTTGAGACCGATTCAGTCTTAAGGAAAAGGTCTAGCAAGAAGCGAAAGGCGAATTCCTCTCCCGAAGTAATACAAAAAGAAGATAAGCCCTCTGGCTCAAACAAGGCTAATCCAGAAGCGAAAATTCGTCCACCTCCCGCAATAAACATCGTCGGGATAGCAGACTTTGGGTTATTGCGCAACCTTCTTGCAAACACGGTGAGAACAGAAAACTATAAGCTTACCTCGCACCGAAATAACGTGTGGAAAGTAAATGTTGACAACGCCGATTCCTATCGCGCACTGTCTCTTAGACTGAATGCAGAAAGAATCGAGTGGTATACTTATCAAAATAAGTACGAGAAACCACTGCGAGTCATTGTAAGGGGGCTCCACCCATCATGCACAAAAGAAGACGTTGTAAAAGACGTAAAAAATAAAGGCCTTAAAATTATTGATGCCGTCAATATCATTAAAAAGGAAAAGCAACGCACGGAAGGAGAAAGAGACACTGTGATCAGACGCGGCCTTCCAATTTTTATGCTCTCCTTTGAAAGAACTGAGAGCATAAACGATATTTATAAAATAAAAATGATACTTAACATCAGGGTTAAAATCGAACCCATGCGAAAGATCAATAGACTGATACCACAGTGTAAGCGATGCCAAGAATTCAGGCACACAAGTGCCTACTGCCAAAAAGAACCACGTTGCGTGAAATGTGCCGGAAAACACCTGTCAACAGAGTGCAAGGTTGACATAAAGGCTCCAGCAGTTTGCGCCAATTGCCACGGAAACCACCCCGCGAACTATCGAGGATGCGAAGTAGCCATAGAGCTGCAAAAGGGACGAGAACCTCTTAAGGAAAATACTAGAGGTCAGAATCAAAGCCTAGGACGCCCAAAACCTGCTGAAACTCCTAAGCCAAAGACTCCAAAGACGCCAAAGCCGATCAAAAGTGGAAGATTGGCAAAGGAGGCGTCGACAAAAGGCGTAAAAGCTCCACAAAAGAGCGGCGCCAGTTCAAGTGCAGCGGAGAAACCACCACTGGTCGCACCGAAATCATACGCACAGGTTGCGGCAAACGAAAGCAAGGCAAGATCGCCCACAACAGATGCAGTGTCTCAGATCCTCGCTGTAATCTTGGAGAAACTTGAGGATCAGACTAAAATCAACAAAGTTATATTTGACAAACTGAGCAAGCTCGAGTTTAAGCCTCGAAAAAATTACAAGAGAACATGAATATGAAACAGTTATTTAAAATACTAACATGGAATGCAAACGGCCTTCTGAATAAAATAGACGAACTAGAAGTATTTCTACGGAAAAACAATATTGATATTTGCATGATTACGGAAACTCACCTTAAAAACGGGTCTACACCCAAACTTAAAGGTTACAATGACTATCACGCACATCACCCTTCGCAAAATTCGAGAGGAGGATCCTCCCTCTACATTAAGAACTGCATAAAGCACTTCAAGAACACAGAAGTTGAGCTAGACTCTATGCAGATCAGTTCAGTTTCTGTAAAAATTGACTGCTTAGATTATAACATTGCATCTTGTTATTTCCCGCCAGGATATAGACTGGTGGAAGACGATCTTGATCGTATGTATGACTTCATTGGGTCCAATTTTATCATTGGGGGTGACTTTAACGCGAAGCATACTTTTTGGGGCTCACGATGCAATTCAACAAGAGGCAGATTACTGTACAAAAATAGTATGAAGCGTGGGGTGGACTTTTTCTCCACGGGTAAGCCAACATATTGGCCAACCGATAGGAATAAAAAGCCTGACCTTGTCGATTTTTTCATCGCTAAAGGGTACCCCAAATACCTTACGCGAATTGAAGAGTGTTATGATCTTTGCTCAGACCACTCAGGAGTTATCTTGAAGATGGGTGGAAGACTGGCGAAAATAGAAAGAACTCCTAGATTAGCTAGCAAAAACATGAACTGGGACGCTTTCAGAAAGGACTGTAAGGAGGGTGTTGGCTTGAATGTGCCATTGAAAACTCCTTTCGAGTTAGAAACCGCAGTTGACAAATTCATTGAAGCAATTCAGAGCGCTGCTTGGAACAACAATTCGTCCCAAAAGAACGCAGTTAGCACCGACGGGCATGTACGTAAAACATATCCGCTCGAAATCGAAGAATTGATTCGTGAAAAGAGAAGAGCGCGTAGGAGATGGCAAGGCACGAGGGCCCCCCCAGACAAAACCCTATTGAACCGCCTCTCTAACAAACTGAAAGGAATGTTGCAAGATCTTAAAAATCGTGAGACCACTGAATACCTTGAAGGCTTGTCGGCGGATAGGACCTCAAACTACTCGCTGTGGAAAGCAGTTAAGTATATCAAGAAACCTATAATCCACTCGGCACCAATAAAAAAAGCTAACGGCGAATGGGCAAGAGAAGACAAAGAGAAAGCGAATTTGTTCGCTGAACATTTAGAAGAAACATTCAAGCCTTTCGACGGTCCGCCGTTGGCTGACGTTCTAAACAACAACGGGGAACCTGGTAGCTTTAGAATGAAAAAAGTTTCGTTAGTTGAACTCCGACAGACAATTAGCAAACTTAAAAATAATAAGGCCCCGGGTTACGACCTGATCACTGGCGAAATATTAAAAGAGCTACCAAAAAAGGCATTAGTCAAGCTACTTTATATGATAAACGCTTCTCTTAGACTTCTATACGTTCCAAGACAATGGAAAGTTGCTGAAGTCATTATGGTTCCTAAACCGGGGAAATGCGCAAATGATAAAAAATCTTATAGGCCCATATCGCTTCTGCCGATAATATCGAAAGTATTTGAGAAACTTCTGCTGAAGCGATTACAACCAATAATTGCAGAAAGACGCTTGATCCCGGATCATCAATTCGGTTTCAGACCTAACCATTCCACAATAGATCAAGTCTACAGAATAACGCATGAAATTGAAAAAGCCTTAGAAGGGAAAAAAATATGTTCAAGTGCTTTCCTCGACGTATCGCAAGCCTTCGACAAGGTATGGCACGAGGGCTTGAAATATAAGCTACGGCAAAATTTGCCGGAAGACATGTTTAAAATATTGGAAAATTATCTTGAAAGCAGACTCTTTCGTGTTAGGTGTAGTGGTGAATACTCGAGTTTCAAGCAAATTCGGGCTGGCGTACCCCAGGGAAGCGTCCTCGGTCCGACCCTGTTCCTGCTCTACACAAGAGACATACCTCTAGATGACGAGATAGTCGTGGCCACGTTTGCGGACGATACGGCCATCCTGGCAACAGGTGAATCAGTCGAGTCATCAACGAGAAACCTCCAACGAGCATTGGACAGAATTTGTGTCTGGACGAAGACTTGGCGAATCGCTCTTAACGAGAACAAGTCTACGCATGTGAATTTCACTTACAGAAGGGTTAACAATTTGCCTCTGTTCATAAATTCTGTACAAATACCTTATGCAAATGAAGCGAAGTATCTAGGGATGACACTGGACGCTAAACTAAGGTGGAAACCACACGTAAAGAAGAAGCGTGACGAGCTCGAGATTAGGCTCAGGGAAATGTATTGGCTTATCGGAAGATTTTCGAAATTAAGCACATATAACAAACTGCTCTTGTACAGGCAGGTGTTAAAGCCGTCCTGGACATACGGTATACAACTTTGGGGTTGTACCAAGCCGAGCAACATGTCCATGTTGCAGACTTTCCAAAACAAAACACTAAGAGCAATTGTGAATGCTCCATGGTATATTAGGAATAGCGATATTCACAGAGATTTAGGAATAGCTACCGTTAGGAACAGCTTAATGCTCGCCTTCATGTTCATTGCAACAATGAAATGATCCGTACTCTAAACGAGACTCTTAACAATGTTAACAACGAGCGACGACTACAAAGAACAAGACCCTTCGATCTAGCGACGTAGGGTGAAGCCGCATTAATGAACGGCTTAGTAGGTGCATTCACTGGAAAGCAACCTATCCAATGCGATCAACACTATGGAAGCGTAAACTACTTGTTAAGTTAACTTAGTTGTAGTCAAGAAGTATTATGAGAGAGCGAAAATTTACTACTATGAAGTGCGTTCTGGCAGTTTCATAGTGTCTCTCATAAATGGGTGGTTTTTTAGCACGTGGAAATCGGGCATAACCAATATCGGCTACTTCGGTATTATGTACCTGCTATAGTGGGCGTATTGGTATCTTTGAAAGATTTTGGAGTTTTAGTCTCCGTCCATCCTAGTATTCAAAAAAAAAAAAAAAAAAAAAAAAAAAATCTATAATATAGACGCCATCTATACTATAGACGCCATCTATACTATAGACGTCATCTATACTATAGACGTCATTTATACTATAGATGTCATCTATACTATAGACGTCATCTATACTATAGACGTCATCTATACTATAGATGTCATCTATAGACGTCTATACTATAGACGTCATCTATACTATAGACGTCATCTATACTATAGACGTCATCTATACTATAGACTTCATCTATACTATAGACGTCATCTATACTGTAGACGTCATCTATACTATAGACGTCATCTATACTATAGACGTCATCTATACTATAGACGTCATCTATACTATAGACGTCATCTATACTATAGACGTCAACTATACTATAGACGTCATCTATACTATAGACGTCATCTATACTATAGACGTCATCTAAACTATAGACGTCATCTATACTATAGGCGTCATCAATACTATAGACGTCATCAATACTATAAACGTCATCTATACTATAAACGTCATATATGCTATAGACGTCATCTATACTATAGACCTCATCTATACTATAGACGTCATCTATACTATAGACGTCATCTATACTATAGACCTCATCTATACTATAGACGTCATCTACACTATAGACGTCATCTATACTATAGACCTCATCTATACTATAGACCTCATTTATACTATAGACGTCATCTATACTATAGAGTTCATCAATGCTATAGACGTCATCAATACTATAGACGTCATCAAGACTATAAACGTCATCAATACTATAAACGTCATCTATACTATAGACGTCATCTATGCTATAGACGTCATCTATACTATAGACCTCATCTAAACTATAGACGTCATCTATACTATAGACCTCATCTATACTATAGACCTCAGTTATACTATAGACATCATCTATACTATAGACGTCATCTTTACTATAGACGTCATCTATACTATAGACTTCATCTATACTATAGACGTCATCTTTACTATAGACGTCATCTATACTATAGACGCCATCTATACTATAGACGTCATCTATACTATAGACGTCATCTATACTATAGACGTCATCTATACTATAGACGTCATGTATACTATAGACGTCATCTATACTATAGACGTCATCTATACTATAGACACGTCATCTATACTATAGACACGTCATCTATACTATAGATGACGTCTATAGTATAGATGACGTCTATAGTAAAGATGACGTCTATAGTAAAGATGACGTCTATAGTATAGATGACGTCTATAGTAAAGATGACGTCTATAGTATAGATGACGTCTATAGTATAGATGACGTCTATAGTATAGATGACGTCTATAGTATAGATGACGTCTATAGTAAAGATGACGTCTATAGTATAGATGACGTCTATAGTATATATGACGTCTATAGTATAGATGAGGTCTATAGTATAGATGACGTCTTTAGTATAGATGACGTCTATAGTATAGATGAGGTCTATAGTATAGATTACGTTTATAGCATAGATGACGTTTATAGTATAAAACGTCATCTATGCTATAAACGTAATCTATACTATAGACCTCATCTATACTATAGACGTCATCTATACTAAAGACGTCATCTATACTATAGACCTCATCTATACTATAGACGTCATCTATACTATAGACGTCATCTATACTATAGACGTCATCTTTACTATAGACGTCATCTATACTATAGACGTCATCTATACTATAGACGTCATCTATACTATAGACGTCATCTATACTATAGACGTCATCTATACTATAGACGTCATCTATACTATAGACGTCATCTATACTATAGACGTCATCTATACTAAAGACGTCATCTATACTATAGACGTCATCTATACTATAGACGTCATCTATACTAAAGACGTCATCTATACTATAGACCTCATCTATACTATAGACGTCATCTATACTATAGACGTCATCTATACTATAGACGTCATCTTTACTATAGACGTCATCTATACTATAGACGTCATCTTTACTATAGACGTCATCTATACTATAGACGTCATCTTTACTATAGACGTCATCTTTACTATAGACGTCATCTATACTATAGACGTCATCTATACTATAGACGTCATCTTTACTATAGACGTCATCTATACTATAGACGTCACCTATACTATAGACGTCATCTTTACTATAGACGTCATCTATACTATAGACGTCACCTATACTATAGACGTCACCTATACTATAGACGTCATCTATACTATAGACGTCATCTATACTATAGACGTCATCTATACTATAGACGTCATCTATACTATAGACGTGATCTATACTATAGACGTCATCTATACTATAGACGTCATCTATACTAGTCACGTCATCTATACTATAGACGTCATCTATACTATAGACGTCATCTATACTATAGACACGTCATCTATACTATAAACGTCATCAATACTAAAAACGTCATCTATACTATAGACGTCATCTATGCTATAGACCTCATCTATACTATAGACGTCATCTATACTATAGACCTCATCTATACTATAGACCTCAGTTATACTATAGACGTCATCTATACTATAGACGTCATCTTTACTATAGACGTCATCTATACTATAGACTTCATCTATACTATAGACGTCATCTTTACTATAGACGTCATCTATACTATAAACGTCATCAATACTATAAACGTCATCTATACTATAGACGTCATCTATGCTATAGACCTCATCTATACTATAGACGTCATCTATACTATAGACCTCATCTATACTATAGACCTCAGTTATACTATAGACGTCATCAATACTATAGACGTCATCAATACTATAAACGTCATCAATACTATAAACGTCATCTATACTATAGACGTCATCTATGCTATAGACCTCATCTATACTATAGACGTCATCTATACTATAGACCTCATCTATACTATAGACCTCAGTTATACTATAGACGTCATCTATACTATAGACGTCATCTTTACTATAGACGTCATCTATACTATAGACGTCATTTTTACTATAGACGTCATCTATACTATAGACGCCATCTATACTATAGACGTCATCTATACTATAGACGTCATCTATACTATAGACGTCATCTATACTAGAGACGTCATGTATACTATAGACGTCATCTATACTATAGACGTCATCTATACTATAGACACGTCATCTATACTATAGACACGTCATCTATACTATAAACGTCATCTATGCTATAAACGTCATCTATACTATAGACCTCATCTATACTATAGACGTCATCTATACTAAAGACGTCATCTATACTATAGACCTCATCTATACTATAGACGTCATCTATACTATGGACGTCATCTATACTATAGACGTCATCTATACTATAGACGTCATCTATACTATAGACGTCATCTTTACTATAGACGTCATCTATACTATAGACGTCATCTATACTATAGACGTCATCTATACTATAGACGTCATCTATACTATAGACGTCATCTATACTATAGACGTCATCTATACTATAGACGTCATCTATACTATAGACGTCATCTTTACTATAGACGTCATCTATACTATAGACGTCATCTATACTATAGACGTCATCTTTACTATAGACGTCATCTATACTATAGACGTCACCTATACTATAGACGTCATCTTTACTATAGACGTCATCTATACTATAGACGTCACCTATACTATAGACGTCATCTATACTATAGACGTCATCTATACTATAGACGTCATCTATACTATAGACGTCATCTATACTATAGACGTGATCTATACTATAGACGTCATCTATACTATAGACGTCATCTATACTAGTCACGTCATCTATACTATAGACGTCATCTATACTATAGACGTCATCTATACTATAGACACGTCATCTATACTATAAACGTCATCTATGCTATAGACGTCATCTATACTATAGACGTCATCTACACTATAGACGTCATCTATACTATAGACGTCATCTATACTATGGACGTCATCTTTACTATAGACGTCATCTATACTATAGACCTCATCTATACTATAGACCTCATTTATACTATAGACGTCATCTATACTATAGACGTCATCTTTACTAAAGACGTCATCTATACTATAGACGTCATCTATACTATAGACGTCATCTATACTATAGACGTCATCTTTACTATAGACGTCATCTATACTATAGACGTCATCTATACTATTGCATCTATTGCATAGATGACGTCTATAGTATAGATGCTGTCCATAGTATAGATGACGTCCATAGTAAAGATAACGTCCATAGTATAGATGACGTCCATAGAATAGATGACGTCCATAGTATAGATGACGTCCATAGTATAGATGACGTCTGTAGTATAGATGACGTCTATAGTATAGATGACGTCTATAGTATAGGTGACGTCTATAGTATAGATGGCGTCTATAGTATAGATGACGTCTATAGTATAGATGACGTCTATAGTATAGATGACGTCTATAGTATAGATGACGTCTATAGTATAGATGACGTCTATAGTATAGATGACGTCTATAGTATAGATGACGTCTATAGTATAGATGACGTCTATAGTATAGATGACGTCTATAGTATAGATGACGTCTATAGTATAGATGACGTCTATAGTATAGATGACGTCTATAGTATAGATGACGTCTATAGTACAGATGACGTCTATAGTATAGATGACGTCTATAGTATAGGTGACGTCTACAGTAAAGATGACGTCTACAGTATAGATGACGTCTATAGTATAGATGACGTCTATAGTATAGATGGCGTCTATAGTATAGATGACGTCTAAAGCATAGATGACGTCTATAGTATAGATGACGTCTATAGTAAAGATGATGTCTATAGTATAGATGACGTCTATAGTAAAGATGACGTCTATAGTATAGATGACGTCTATAGTATAGATGACGTCTATAGTAAGGATGACGTCTATAGTATAGATGACGTCTATAGTAAAGATGACGTCTATAGTATAGATGACGTCTATAGTAAAGATGACGTCTATAGTATAGATGACGTCTATAGTATAGATGAGGTCTATAGTATAGATGAGGTCTATAGTATAGATGACGTCTATAGTATAGATGACGTCTATAGTATAGATGAGGTCTATAGTATAGATGACGTCTATAGCATAGATGACGTTTATAGTATAGATGACGTTTATAGTATTGATGACGTCTATAGTATTGATGACGCATATAGTATAGATGACGTCTATAGTTTAGATGACGTCTATAGTATAGATGACGTCTATAGTATAGTTGACGTCTATAGTATAGATGACGTTTATAGTATAGATGACGTTTATAGTATTGATGACGTCTATAGTATAGATGACGTCTATAGTATAGATGACGTCTATAGTATAGATGAGGTCTATAGTATAGATGACGTCTATAGCATAGATGACGTTTATAGTATAGATGACGTTTATAGTATTGATGACGTCTATAGTATAGATGACGTCTATAGTATAGATGACGTCTATAGTATAGATGACGTCTTTAGTATAAATGACGTCTATAGTATAGATGACGACTAAAGTATAGATGACGTCTATAGTATAGACGACATCTATAGTATAGATGACGTCTTTAGTATAGATGACGTCTATAGAATAGATGACGTCTATAGTATAAATGACGTCTATAGTATAGATGACGTCTATAGTATAGATGGCGTCTATAGTATAGATGACGTCTATAGTATAGATGGCGTCTATATTATAGATGACGTCTATAGTATTGATGACATCTATAGTATTGATGACGTCTATAGTATAGATGACGCCTATAGTATAGATGACGTCTATAGTATAGATGACGTCTATAGTATAGATGACGTCTATAGTATAGATGACGTCTATAGTATAGATGACGTCTATAGTATAGATGACGTCTATAGTATAGATGACGTCTATAGTATAGATGACGTCTATAGTATAGATGACGTCTATAGTATAGATGACGTCTATAGTATAGATGAGGTCTATAGTATAGATGACGTCTATAGTATAGATGACGTCTATAGTATAGATGACGTCTTTAGTATAGATGACGTCTATAGTATAGATGAGGTCTATAGTATAGATGACGTCTATAGCATAGATGACGTTTATAGTATAGATGACGTGTCTATAGTATCGATGACGTGTCCATAGTATAGATGACAACTATAGTATAGATGACGTCTATAGTATAGATGACGTCTATAGTATAGATGACGTCTATAGTATAGATGACGTCTATAGTATAGATGACGTCTATAGTATAGATGACGTCTATAGTATAGATGAAGTCTATAGTATAGATGACGTCTATAGTAAAGATGACGTCTATAGTATAGATGACGTCTATAGTATAAATGAGGTCTATTGTATAGATGAGGTCTATAGTATAGATGACGTCTATAGTATAGATGAGGTCTATAGTATAGATGACGTCTATAGCATAGATGACGTCTATAGTATAGATGACGTTTATAGTATTGATGACGTTTATAGTATTGATGACGTCTATAGTATTGATGACGTCTATAGTATTGATGACGTCTATAGTATAGATGACGTCTATAGTATAAATGAGGTCTATAGTATAGATGAGGTCTATAGTATAGATGACGTCTATAGTATAGATGACGTCCATAGTATAGATGAGGTCTATAGTATAGATGACGTCTATAGTATAGATGAGGTCTATAGTATAGATGAGGTCTATAGTATAGATGACGTCTATAGCATAGATGACGTTTATAGTATAGATGACGTTTATAGTATTGATGACGTCTATAGTATTGATGACGCCTATAGTATAGATGACGTCTATAGTTTAGATGACGTCTATAGTATAGATGACGTCTATAGTATAGATGACGTCTATAGTATAGATGACGTCTATAGTATAGTTGACGTCTATAGTATAGATGACGTCTATAGTATAGATGACGTCTATAGTATAGATGACGTCTATAGTATAGATGACGTCTATAGTATAGATGACGTCTATAGTATAGATGACGTCTATAGTATAGATGACGTCTATAGTATAGATGACGTCTATAGTATAGATGACGTCTATAGTATAGATGACGTCTATAGTATAGATGACGTCTATAGTATAGATGACGTCTTTAGTATAGATGACGTCTATAGTATAGATGACGTCTATAGTATAGATGACGTCTATAGTATTGATGACGTCTATAGTATAGATGACGTCTATAGTATAGATGACGTCTATAGTATTGATGACGCCTATAGTATAGATGACGTCTATAGCATAGATGACGTCTATAGTATAGCTGATGTCTATAGTATAGCTGACGTCTATAGTATAGCTGACGTCTATAGCATAGATGACGTCTATAGTATAGATGACGTCTATAGTATAGATGACGTCTATAGTATAGATGACGTCTATAGTATTGATGACGTCTATAGTATAGATGACGTCTATAGTATTGATGACGTCTATAGTATGGATGACGTCTATAGTATAGGTGACGTCTATAGTATAGATAACGTCTATAGTATAGATGACGTCTATAGTATAGATGACGTCTATAGTATAGATGACGTCTATATTATAGATGACGTCTATAGTATAGATGACGTCTATATTATAGATGACGTCTATAGTATAGATGACGTCTATATTATAGATGACGTCTATAGTATAGATGACGTCTATATTATAGATGACGTCTATAGTATAGATGACGTCTATAGTATAGATGACGTCTATGGTATAGATGACGTCTTTAGTATAGATGACGTCTATAGTATAGATGACGTCTATAGTATAGATGACGTCTATAGTATAGATGACGTCTAAAGTATAGATGACGTCTATAGTAAAGATGACGTCTATAGTATAGATGACGTCTATAGTATAGATGA
>CANQKQ010000025.1:0-16851 GCA_947623515.1 Neoascia interrupta
TTAAGTTTGTTGGTTAAGGCCCAAGACCACTCCGGACTGTAGCCTCACCTCCCAGCTCCCACCTAAAGTAGGTAATAAAGTAATATGCTCTTTACTCGAATACTAGTTAGGAACCATGTATGGAACTCAGTGCTTGTGCAATACGTACAGTTTTTAATATTGACCCTGGCATCAAGGTGTTATGACTACAGAAAGAGATGGATGAAAAAGAGGAATACGAGTAACCAATGTAACTACGCGGCTAGTTCAGAACAAAACCTTGCGTTAAAAAGACCAAAGCTTTCACCCGCAAGTGCCTTTACCTAGCAATGGCATTACCAGCAGAGTATTAAGCTACAGCGCACTTAATAGTTAAGTGCTAACCGGGAATAAAAGGAAGTGCGAAAGACGGAATCTCAATTTTTCTTCCAGTTCAATCATCGACCGACACGTTGAGTAGGATTTTGCTAATTTTGATACGGATGCTCCTGGTTTTTGTTTGATAGTTTTGGTGCATCCCGAATTATAAATACTATGGAACCCCAACATAACGAGCTTTCACCTATCTGCAACCTGGTGAAACGCCCAATCGGAGACCACCAACGTCAAAAGTGTAACTTTGATCATATATATTTTTGTTTCAGCTACCAAACTATGAATATGTTAGCTATACCAATCTAATGAAATGTGCAAATTGTAGCAGTTAAGAAATGTGTACTGTAAAATTTACCACTTTCGAATAGACAGGCAGCCAAAAATTGCTTCCCACAACTGCGAAAACTAACATTCATCTCTCGTTTAACCACTTCTGCCGGACGTTTATTCATAATCACCTCTTTGGAGCATTTCCTGTCGTCTCCTCTATCACCACACAGCACGGTGTTATTCTTATGTTTGCACCCTTGTCCGTGTCCAGGCATTAGAATAGAAACTCAAACTGCTATGAAAACCGCTGGTTGCTTGTTAGCCCCTGTACTATCGTTGTGTTTGACCAACTACACCGATCCTCATCGAACACAAATCCACATGTAATTTCAATTCGAGTGCCTATCGATGAAATGCTTAAAGTACACATTTCGCTTAGGATAGTGCATCTATATGTGCTCCGCAGGTGGATGTGTGCGAAGAACAGGGGCCCTGGTCCACTTCAGAGAATGGAATGAATTAACAATGTCCTTTGATGATGACGCCAGCCGAACGTTGTTGTTTGGTGGTTTCTGTAGCTTCCAGTGAAGTAGGCCAAAACTGCTGCAAAGGACACTTTATTTGCATTGAGATTCAAATGTGGGCCGGTGCGCTGTATGGAGACTAACTATACACTGCACATCCTTTCGCCCACCCCAAATTAGTTCTTTTTTTTTGTCCTTTTTGTCATGGGGTGGAGGTGCTTTTGCTCCACCGCAGAGGTTCACATCCTCTTGTTGCTTATGAATGCTTTTGCTTTTCCCTTTTTGCCATCTGACATAAACTTGCAGAGGGAGTTTATGTCGTTGTGTATATTCTTTGTTCTCATCTTCACTTTGACGATATGCATCGGACATGTTAATCCTAGCTACAAGGACACCGATAGTCGTCGACAACGAAGCACACGAATGAGGTTAAGTGCTCGGACGAGCGACTGTGACGGTCGTTCACATTCGGTCGGTCTCGGTACCTACTTTGATTTCGAATTCTGCATATGCTTTGTCAGGAGGTGCGGACTTTGTCAAGTGCGTTTTTGCACCAGTGTGTGCTACGTGATCGAGTGATTGATTGATTGAACATCCTTTGTGTGATGTGTATTGGAATTGCTAGGGGATTTGCCAAAAAGAATAAGAGCAAATCCCAAAAAGAATACTCAAACCAAAAGCTTGTTACGTATTTATTTTGACTGAGTTGCGATTTACCAAAATAGAATTAGCGTACGGGTATTCCTTGGCTGAAGAAAAGCAGAGCAGTAATTTCTTGACTATTGACTTTTGATAGTAACTAATATTTCATTGTGTATATGTGAGGCAAACAGAATTTTCTAAAACTTCTTCTGTTTTGAAAGTATATGAAAGTCTTGAAGAATTTTAAAGATATTGTGATAAAAGAACCTGAAACATTAAAGCGACACTGGACTAACCAGAAGTCAGAATAAAACCGCTGCGATGGCTGGGTTATCTAAAGCAGATGACATAATTTTTTGGCAGCAGACATAAATTGTTATTGTTATTGTTACTTAGTATGACTTTTTGATTTTCAGTCCGAGGTGGTACCATCTGCAAAGCCGTCTTTCGACCAGCTTAGTTTTTTTTATGACCCTCATTATCTCTGCCCAACCTTACGGTGTAGAAGCATGGACCTTGTCAAAGGCTGAAAGCAATTCTGTAAGCTTTTTCAAGGGAAAATCCTTTTGGTCCCATTTGCGTGGACGGAGAACGGACGCAGTGATATAATCTCTACAGCAACACGGATCCACCCAGAAGAGTGAGCGTGCTACAAATGCTGTAGCTGGGTTGGGTCATTTAGCCGCTCTAAGCATGGACTACAACGGCTCGGCGCGGAAGATCTTTGTATTCACCCCGATTTTCGAATATTTGACAGTGTCGCCAAGAACGCAATGAAATTCTTAGATTTGTAAGTAAAATTCAAAGTAATGTTAGAGTTAACAGGTCATAAACTAAACTGGAGCTCACAGCAGAGACTCCTGGAACGTGGATACTCTTCAGGTACATATAAGCATTATCCACGACTCTTCAGGTCGTGGATAATGTTTATATGTACCTGCGACATACCCAATACGGCATTTCACGCAGATCTGATTTCTGCAAGCACTCATCATATTTGAAATGCACTGATTCATAACATTAATAACCCTATTAAACCCGGCATTAAATTCGCAAAAAGGCTTTCACTGAACTTATATGCATGCACGTTTTAACGACGACAACTGTAAAGCTTTTCAATCAATCTATGAATCACTGTTTTCCTTTCAAGTGTACCTACATAATAACATCTTTTTCTCCCGCTATATAATAATCCAGAAACCAGGTCGCCTACTTTTCGAAATGATCCTTTTTGAAACGTAGTCTCTGTTATCATTAGTATTTACAAAGCTCCCTACGCATTACACAATGCATTGTAAAACACAACAAGTTCGTAATTTTTCTATTTCCTTTAATCCTTAGAGGATTAAGCGCATCTGAGAAACTACAAACAGAACTAGATCCCGTGTCCATTACATGCTTCCTCATCCTCGTTTTACAAACAGTGAGTACTTCGAAGCCTTGCATGAAACAATGGTGTATACTGTACCTAAGCTATACGCAATTTAATTAACAAGGAAGTAATGCAGATGCATATTCTGGCTTTCCTCCTAACCGCGTCGTGGGCATATAGATTAAGTAGCATAGAGATGCCGGAAAGAATTCCGCGAGCGTTTAAACGATTTCATCCTAGAGGATACGTTACGTAACCCCATTTCGAAATATCCTGGAAGAAAGTTGTTAAGCAGCGATATGCAGGATCGCGCGCCGCTTCAGTTTAAACATTCCAAAATTCTTTGGATGACAGTCATTTTACGCCACCCGCACTAATAAGGGATGCGCTTCAGCCTTCCAGAGCGTTCAATGCAATTTCATCGTCATCGCCTTTGTTCCTGACGCATCCAGGAACAAGGGCAACGATGATGCTAGATAAAACTAAAACAATGGCATAAAGCCAAAATTAATGGAGTTCCGTTTTCAACAGAACCGGGATAGAACCTACTTCTTTTCGCCATCCTGGGCTGCATGTTTCAGTCGTTGACGGCAAACCACAACCGGGTAATGAAATTCGCTAAGGACCTCATAAGTTTTCAGTGGTTGCCGGTAGTTTAAGAAGTGCTTCTCATTCTACTCCTGTGGCTTCTTGGTTTCGCTTTATTTACTGTTTACTGAATGTGTTTGCATTGCATTCGCCTAGTAAAAAAAAAAAAACAGGGGGAATTCTTAGAAAGGATGTCGCTGTCATACCTCTTAAAGACCAACAAAGGATAGCTTGGGGTGTGCTTCTTTGCTCAGGCCATAGCATCCCTCATCGCGTGGAAAAGATGAAAGTATCTACTTAAAGGATCATGTTTATGTTTGTTATGCATGAAATTTCATTTATGCGGCGCTGTATCTGAGACTTCCATGCTGGAAGTCATCTCTAGTCGCCATGCATATGACTTTACATAGGTACAGTACATTGAAGACACAGCGCTATATATATAAATTCCTTGACATGCAGTGCAGTGGAGCGATATCACCGCATACGCCACCCACCACACTCTCATGTTGATTTTTGTTTTCAAATCAACTATGCTCGCAAGGACACGCTCGTAAACTTATTATCCACTTTTATTGGCGGCCCCTCGGTTTTTGTTGATTCTTATTTTCTCCTTTTGAGACCTCCAAATTGGATGATAAAACTACTGCCGCGCATAGAGACTAGAGAGTTAAATAAATTGCAATATGACTTGTGGCCGGGGAAGGACTGTTTATTTTATGCTTCCTTTGATGTCGCCATCTCGTAAAACTTCCTGAGGGCGTGCTTTTTCTTCGCTTTTGCTCCTTGCCGCTGTGGGTGAATTTTTTCTTGCGTCAAATTGCTCCGAGTAATTTGCCAGAGTAATTGCTGGGGATGAGCTTAGGTTTATTAAGTGGATTTATGATTGTTGCTCGAGTCAAATATTAAATGAATCTCTCCTTCGTGGGGAGAAATTGAGATTGATTGGGGATTATGCGGGAGATCGCGGATTTTTTTCCCAGAGGTTTACGAGGAAATAAAGTTTTTTTTGTAGGCTCTTTATGCCTGCCGCTTTATGGTCGAGATATTCTTGTAAACGTGGCAAGAATATATGACTGCCAAAAGGCTGGTGTGCTCATTTAAGACAAATCTGTTGGTTGGCTTTATTGTTTGAAGTCGATCTATGCGAGAAACACTGAGGAATATTGTTTTCAAAAATATTGATGACCTTTCATGTGGGGCACGAACGAAGAGCTTATCAAAGAGAAAACCAATATAGAAATCGTTTAAAACGCACAAGAGGCAATTAATTAACATATCACATGGCTTGTATTATCGAGCCATGTGCGTTATGGTAGAGTACTTATGTTGAGAGCAACAAACCACGAAGTTTAGATCAGTGGCGCTTATGGTCAGTGACAAGACTTCTAAAAAATTGGTAGAACTCAACTTGAGCTCAAATATTCGCTCTACTCAACGCTCTCCTACTAGTTCCAAGAAGTGGAATAATATTTTTTTGAAAATTTATCATTATCTGTAATTTACCGGAGGCACCACAGGTGGTGCAGAAGGACACGAAGAAGGTCTGAATGAGCAACAAAATATTTTTTCGCGGTTCACGCCCCAATCAAGAAAAAAAAATTTATTGATACCTATCATACCCACAACTTGCACGTTGTGAGCGGCGAGGCACAATATACCCGATCCATACATAGGGTATGCTAATCTTAACGCATAGTTTTTAACACAGTGAAATAATCACAGTAAAATAATGATCGCGACTGGCAGGTGAATTGATTAAGCATTTTGTTCGTCTGTCTGTAAAGGTTTTAGGTTTCCAAAAATCCTGCTAGAAAGCTGAAGCGGGTACGGCTTGTTTCTTTTACTGCACAGAGAAATTGTTAAAATTGGTTTAATGAGCCAACGGCCAGGCCCACAATTGGCTTCAATGTAAGACAACCTCAAATCCACAGGCCCCATTGAATAATTGATGGATCATACCATTAATTTAATGTGACCATACCATTGATTCAATGTGACCATACCATTGATTAGTGTGACCATTCGATTAATTTAATGTGACCATACTATTGCTTTAATGCGGCCATATAATTGATTCAATGTGACCACAACATTAAAATTTAATGTGACTAGTCGCATTAAATCAATTCTAAATGGTCACATTAAAGTAAAAGTATGGTCACATTAAATCAATGGTATGGTCACATTAAATTAATGGTTAGATTAAATTAATGGTATGGTCACATTAAATTAATAGTATGGTCCCATTAAATTAATGCTCTGATTGAATTAATAGTATCGTCCCACAAAAAGAATGGTAGGCTCACATTGTTGATTTTACGGATCTTTGTTTAAATCTCATCATCACATTAAAACAATGACTTGACTCATTCTTCAGGCGTCACTCAAATATGTAAAAGTGTGCACTATTAAATCAATAACATTAATACCTTAGTTCCAATATTTCGTGTCCCATTATTAATGAAAAATCTCAGACTATCAATTCAATAATACAGTACCTTTGAATGCATAGGAGACAAATTATTAAACTAATAGTTTTTCCAGTAAAATTAATAGTGCTTGTATTGACGTCACTATTAACGTCAGCGTTAAACTATTGTATTAATAGGAAATACTATTCTAAAATGGAGTGTTGAATTGATAGTCGTCACATTGGCAGTTTAATGAGATGTTTTTTCCTGAGTGTAATTAAAATTAAAGTGTATAGAAATTGCGGCTGAAAACCTTTAACACGCCAAAAATTTAAACGCCCACACCGTCGACTATGCCCACTTTTATTCTGTCATATCTTTAAAAACTTGATTTCCTACACTTATTATTATTACCTACACTTCGTCTGTCGTAATCATATAATCATAAGACACAGACGAAAAAAGTTCTGTGAATTAAATTTAAACGTAGGGCAATAAGGCAAAAGTTGTTGAAGTAGTTTTGGCTTATAAACGAATTCGAATTCACGCTACTGCTACAGAATTTTGTATTTTGAGCTCTCTTCAAACTAGGTTTCGTATCGTTGCTTATATTGGGGAGCGGCCCCTAGGGCGAAGCCATACAAAATTAAATTTTTTACTGAAAGGTGAAAAATTACAACAATTTACATTTACTCAAACATCATAATAAATGGCTAATTCTATGCCAATTTCAAACGCTACCAGGCGAACATCGTCAGGAACCTTAATATTAATTTTTATATTAATTAAATCTTTCTATTAATTTATATTCAGGAATTATGGAGGCTATCTCGAACGACAAAAATCTCGAATGGGAAAAATGTCGAAAATATTTTTCTAAAATCTCGAATGGTACAAAATCTCAAATAAACCAAAATCATGAAAGACGAAATCTCGAAAAAATCTGGATTGAAAAAAGCGTTTTCGAGATTTTTTTAAGTTTGTTTAGTGAAACCTAAGGGGGTGGTAAAACCAGTAAGTAAGTGCACTAGTGTGTACGCAGAAGTTACAGTTCGTAAAACGGACCGTTGTATACCCCGTCCTATCCCTCATTGTAAAACGGTGATCTTTTTGTTTGGAGGGCGTGGCAAACCGCACCTTATAACAAACTATCAATAGTTTCCAAGTTACGCTTAAAAATACGTAAAAATAAATTTTTTTGGTTTAAACATCAATATTTTGAAAAATTGACCTCCAAAAGGGGGCGTGTCCAATTTATCTTCCCTGCTATTTTTGTGTTTCATGCTTTCCTAAATAAAATTTAATACCAGTCAAAATTACGTTTTTCTAGAAAATTTTAGGTTTTTCTTGAATTCTGCCTCCAAATGTGGGCGTGGCCCAAAGTCTTGCAAAAAGAAAATGAAATGCAGAACTAAGAAATGCAGAACTAAGTATTTCCTACTTAAAATATCAAGCAAAGTTTTTTCAATTTTGCACAAAATATTGAGTATGTACTCTAAAATGTACCCCTAAAATAGATGCCACGCCTACTGGAGGAGGTTTACCAATTAAATTTTTCTTTTTTGTGTCTTACATTCAACAGTAGATGCTAAATGCTTTTGAGACATCTTACAGTTTTAAAAGCTCTGGAGGTAGTTGCACATTTAGACCGATTGCGGGAGTGTCTGTGGGTGGCTTCTTTGAGTTTTTGCAGCAAATGCTTTTTAAAGGAAACCATTACTTATACTGTTTGATGATTTCTATATCTGCAGGTCATCCTCGTCTCCACGACTCATCTCTTGGGTAGCGACTAAATCTGTTTCGGAAAATCATCATTTTTTATTTTTCAAGGCCTTACTTTTGAACCAGCATCTTGCAGTACCCCCGAAATCTGCAGTATCCTCGAAACAAGCATCTTGCAAGAACAGCGAGAACAGAAGGAGTCTCAAGAGGCAAAAAGTCTTTACACCAAATCGTGTGGGAAACCACCTAACTTTTTCCACCCAAGCTTTGTCCATACCATACCACAGTCTTATTTGGCTCATACACACTTTGCAGGACGTTAAAGACAAATAAAATAAATCGAGTGGCGCAATAGCTCAATGTAAACCAGGGCCAACTTCTCAACCATGTGTGCGTTGCATTCTACATAAGGGAAACTACTTTTTTTTTCCGAATTCAAACTGCACTTACGAAAGTTTTTCAATATCACCCTCGGAGGGCTTGTCAGACCCTCGCGGAGGTGGGGATCGTAAAAAGACCGAGTAATTTTTCAGGTAGAAGAGGTAGGGCTCGAACCAAGACCCGCGTAGTAAGTACACACACTGAACACTCACGGCACCCCACCTCCCATGTAAGATTGCTCTAAACTTGACACAGTAAAACTTTAATCGACTATCGAGAAGCTCTCCCTAAACCTTGCCTGGAACTCGCTGAGAATAGAGTTTTCATCAGCCGCAGAAATGGCATGTCAGTGCAAATATTAAATTAAATTGATTCTTTGAAAGTGGGTCTTTTGTTGGATAAATTTTTGGCAACTTGAATGAATAAGGCCGTCAACAAGCACTTTGTCGAATTTCGATGGTCACAATCCATACAAAATATACAAGTTTGCAATACATCCAGATCTATTTGATTTTGTTTGTCTGTGACCAAAAGAGGATCCTTTATGCAAGCGCCATCTAGCATCAAAGTCACAGACTTATCGAGCAGCTCACTTAGGCTTTTCTGTTATAATGTGAAATTATTTATGCCCCGTTTTTTGAGCCAGCAATCTCGGCGCCCCTCAATTTTACCGCTTCGGGCAAATGTCGAGCGTGCCCCCCTAGATCGGTCCCTGATGTGCTTTTGCGTAGGTAGGGAGCGTAAAAAAGCTTTTAATACCGCGGTCGGGATCCGAGCCCAGCTATTCGTGCACATTAGCTCGACATGCACATTCCACTGAACACCGGCTAGCGCCCTCACGCCAATGGTTAGTTATCAAAGAGTTCAAGTGAATTAGGCCATTTTCACGGAAGGATGGCTTCATTTAATTGCCATACTCTTATTTTGGTTTTACAACAAAGGAGACCGCGTGTCGAAGTCGAAAAAGCAAACTGCCCTACTTCTACCTAGACAATTAAAACTTTTCTTTCATACTGCTGAACCGACTTAATGAAGCATCAAAAAGCGGCAATCAGTTCAAAAGAGCCCTCACCTTCAGGTTGCACCTTTTTACCCCTGCAGATACACATTTTCTTCGGAATAAATTAGGCTTGGATGTTGGATCGCAAACAGATGTTTATACCTGAGTGCTGCCTCGATGAATCAGTTATAATCCTTAGTAAACGAATTGGTCCTCTATTCAACCGACGCATTTTGATTGATGTATTGTAAGCTGTTTACTGTATATTACGTAAGTACATACATCTAGTCCAGCTAAAAAGGGTATAAAAAGAAATTTCACCCTCGTACTCGTACATATTTACTCTTAGCCTTTCCCTTATTTGAAATTATTTCCATTGTTTGTTGAACTTACTGAAAAGGGAAAATGCTCCGCTAAACTTTTAATGGCCATCATTGTGAAATTGGACAAGAACAATGGCAAGCTAGGATAGGCGCGCAGTGGGCATAGAAGGTTCCATTGCCACTGAACTGAAATTTGTAAATAAATTGTATTTCTTTTTTTCGTCCGTGGATAAATATTGCCGGTGCCACTCAAGGATATTGCGTAGTTGACAGAGCTTGACAATATTCTTGTTTGCTGTCTTACCTCTTGTGCGCTGATTGCGTAAGAATGTTATTATGTCTGGTGGATTTGATGTTTACAAGTCCTTAAGAAAGGATCTCTTTATGTTTTATTGTGGTGCGGTTTTACTTTTTTTTCCCAAATTTTCTTGTGTCTTTGTGTACTTTTAAGCCCGACGACTTTTATTTGATTTGTCAAGCAAAGACATTTAGACAATACAATGCGAGTTCCTCCGAAAGGGCGATAAAAAAACAACAAGAAATCTGTATGGCATGAGCAAACAGGACTTACGTAAGGATATGTACAGTTCATACACTAGATATCATCTGATTCATATTTTTGACATTTGTAAATATTTTAATTATACGATACCTACGTTTTATACCTAGCATTTGGGTAGAACAGAGAGCAACTGTCAATCCGATTTGACAATTGCTCTCAGTTTAATTCTATTGCCTTATTTCGATCGTAATTTCTGCAAACATTCACTAAAAGTGCTACGTTGGGAATACATAGTAGCAAATAGTATTTAAGCGCTTTTCAAAAGTATCTATACGTACACCACTCGACCTAGAAGCACAAAATACTTTTCCCAAATTAGGTCGATTTTCCACCACCCTTTACCCTAAACTGAAAAATGGCCAATAAAATGGGTTTTCGGGCCAAGTAGTTCAAGGAATCGACAAGTAAAATTTTTTATAATATTTGCAAAATTCCCAATCTTACTGATCTATTTTTTAAGCTTTTCCATGTCAAATATATAGTTTAAAATTCTCTAGAATTGGCAACGGTGTAAGCTGGGCATGTAAAAGCTTTGTCCACAACCTGAAATTGATGAATTTGCTCATACTACTCATACATACTCATATTCATGCGATATCGTTTTGGAGTCAAGCGATCAGCTGATCGCCTAAGGTAAATTGTTGTGGTGTCTTCTTAAACGTATTTATAAAAAAAATAAATAGAGTGGCGCAACAGCTCGAGGTGAACCAGAGCCAACTTCTCAACAATGTATGCTGGTGTGTTAATTTCTTTACATACAAGGGGACCTACAATTTTTTGCCAAATCCGAACGGCACTTTGAGAAGTTTTTCAAGACAAACGATACTCTCGGGGGGCTTGTCAGACCTTCGCGGAGGTGGGGGCCGTGAAAAAGAACAAGTCTTTTTTTTTCAGGTGATGATGGCAGGATTACACGTATTTACCGTCACGAAAATTTAAAGCTTTATAAAAGCTTTAAAGCCTTTATAAAAAACGTAAACAAATGGATGTTGGAGGGCAAGAGGGACGCAAGTTGAAGCTGTTCAGTAATTTATGCTGCCCCTTGTATGTAACCAACATATTCACAACTTTATGCGGTTAGTAGGTATCAGTATCTGTTAAGCTTTCTTTCAATACCACCTTCCTCCAAATGTCAGATTCTAAAAGCGCTTCAGAGTTCCGATTTTTCCATGACTACTGACACTTTGAAATTTTCAAAATGTTTCAAACAATAACTCCCCCATTCGTGTCCAAGGACAAATAAACTCTAAAAACACACTCTAACTCTACCATATAACACGTTGGAAATTTATTAAGCCGTTTGACATCTCCTCGCTGTGAGTTTTCACAGATCGCATGAATTATGACCGAAACTAGAGTCGAACACGGCATGAGGCATTGATTTTTGGCCACAAAAAGGACTCTATCATCAATGTACCATAAATCGAAATATGTGTGTGGTGGTACGCCAAGGTAAGTGTCGCACCGTGTCCCGTCATCATCATCGTTCTCGAGTTGTTGTAAAGTTCATATGTGCGGGGAATGCCATTCGGGACGAGTTGTACAACTTTCAACGACAACAACGGCAATGTGAATTTGTGGTGCAAGGACGAACTTTGTCCTGAAGCACATTCACAACTTAATTCTTTTTTTGGTTGTTGGTGGATTTTTGTTCTCACCGTGCTGCATGTCTTTTATTCGATTGAATTTTTCGCTTTTGTTTGTCCATGGCTATTGTTGACGTCACACTCAGCAGGATAGGACTTGGACGAAGAGCAGGAGTAACCACAGAACAAAAAACTTGTCATCAACAGTGATGTAAAATACTAAACCGAACGTTTTATCGTCGCTACTTTTTTTTGATGCGGAGTTTCCCGTTTTGTTTGGCAGGACATTGAGAGCATACCAAGGGACGAGCACATGAGCTCTTTTGATTACTGAAAAGGAGCCCAATTTTTTAAGCTTCATGCAATGGGTGGATAAGCTCGAAGCGGGAGTAAACTTTTTCAAAGGAATGCCGACTAGTGTGTGTGACATAGAGAATTCCCGACGATAGAAAGACTTGATTATTGTTTTTTTATTTTTAAATGGGTGGGCTGGGAACCTACCTACCTACAATACATACACCTGCTTTTTTGGGCAGAGAATATTTTTGATTTTCTCCCCTTCATTGCTTTTGTTTTGAAATGGAAGGTCCTTGAAAGATATATTTGGAACAATTCTTTATTTCTGAGAGTTGCCTTTGCGAATCGAAGGTGAGATTTACTGTGACAGGATGAATAGGTTTGTGGTGATTTACAATGTGAATCGATTTACGCCGAAATCGGAATGAGAAATTGCGAGGGGACATTTTTCAAAATGAAAATGACAACCTTTCATTTTGAATCGTTGGTGGCGAATGTGATAAATAGTTTCCGTTTGCTTGATAGGATGTATGTGGGCAGAAGAAGGGAGCAGAAGTAAGAGCACGCATGGAGAATCACCTTCATTAGATTAGATTATATTAAACTTATTTAGATGAACAATAGTCCATAATTTTAATATATATATATATATATATATATATTTATAACTTTGATTAATTTTGTATGTACCTTATTCAACATAAATTGAGGACATAAGTTTGATTGGCCTTGGCTATTCTTTCACATTAAATTTAAATAGGTTTAGAAAAACCAATGATTTAGCACCCAAGCACCTAATATAAGTATTTTTTACGCAGTTTTAAATAACACGAAATTTTGTCTTTCTGCGTCTTACCATTCAGAAGTTACATCGCACAAGGACAAGCGGACGGAAAACGCGCCGACAGTTTAAGAACTCCTTTTTCCACCTACGGACAGACCCTTGAAAAAAATTTTTTAGGCATAAGCTACCCCCTCTAGTAATAACATTAGTAAAAGGGTTTCATCTAAGCCAATATAAACTTTAATTACGTTTCGGTTGATTTAAGACTTCATAAATAAAAGTAGGAACCACCTGTTCACTTACACAAATTATACAAGCCTTTCGAGGATGCTTATTCACTCTCAATCATTTCCTCATTAAGCAAGGATCATTGAAATTACCTTAACGCTCAAGTGCTCGCTTAAGTGCCTTTAAGTTATTCTATGCAATCCATTCAGGACATGCCAAAAATTTCTTCCTTTTAAGTGCACCCATCTTCAGTATACTTATATTGAAACAGTGCCTACACCTCAACTGGTTTATATTTGTATACTCCATTCGTGGACCAGATAGTAAAGCATTATCGCACTCACACAATCGCACAAGCTTAACAAGTAATTATTTACCAGAAAACAGATGGATAATTCCGATAATTACATCATTTATAATTCAGAATAAAAGCATGCGAAAAATAAATTACATTAATTGGTCGAAATGTTGGCATTAAATTCAATATTTGAATTGGCAGCCGGGGAAACGAAGTGTATATTCAATGTAGCTTGTGCAGTAGTAGTTAAGGTCCTGCCTCTGCCGCACTACAGCATTGTTTACACGTGATAAATGGTTTTAATTAAACTACATTCATTGCGCATAAAAAATGTATATAATATACATACTGTTGTTGATGTTTCAGGTTTTTTTTTTCTTTGACCACTTTCTCTCTTTTATTTATTTAATATACAAAAATTTACCATGCCACAGGATATAGCAACACATTTAATATTTTATTTTTTAACTTTACAGGCAAACTTGCTAGTTAAAGCGGAAGGATGTTGTTCGCACTAGAGCCACTTCAGTATTGTACGCATTACATGGAGTTGAAAATTGATGACAGGTGAATTTTAGTGAGTGCTAGGTACCCTTTTTGCCTTTATTTGTATAGTATAGTAGTGTGTCATAAAATTGTTTGGTTTAATCAATGGTCATGTGCAAAAATAATAAATATTTTCAACCACAAGCTCGGAGCCGAGGGCTTTAGTAGTAATCACAAGATTTTTATACAATATGGTTAACTTAACCGGCCATAATAACATTTAATCACATTTTGCAGCACATACCTTTAATTATACAAGAACAAAGAAGGTAATGTGTCCTTACGCGATTTGTGATCAGATCGACCATCTGCCAGGATCAAGTTACTTTTTTTTACTTAATCAACGAGCTGCCCTCCTGTGCAAATTTGAGCTTCTGTTGATGAATTAGTTGGCGCCCTGAACCTCTTACTATAGTTCTCATAAATTCTGTGTCACATGACACCCTCTATAGTCTAAAAAGGTGGTTGTCTGTAAAAACAAGACTAGTTGCTGTAAGAAAAGAATAAAGGTGGGCTTTTTACTTAAGCTCTTAATCTGCACACACATAGAGTTTCCTCATACTTTATAATGGATTTCCACAGTGGAAAAACCAAAACACCCATGAATTCCTTAATATGTTTATTTTTAAACAGTATTTATTAAATTCTTGTTAGTATATACATATACGGTATAAGTCTGTGTGAGTTAAAACTAGAAGAGAAAGTATTAAAACATACTCTTGTAAGGCCTGCAAGTTATGTTGTTAATCCAAATGCACCTACAACATAGCTTTACTTTCTACCTTACCCATATTCGTCATTGGTTACTGAATTAATTATTAATAACTATAAAAGTCAGGCAGAAACTGAGAACATGGCATTTTATTTAAAAACAATATGCATTACTAAATTGAACTTTTTTGCTTGGAAAAGGGATGTACGTCGAAAAACTATCAACATTTGTATGCGACCATATCTATTCAACATCTGGTAATTAAGATAATGCTGGACAACCATAAATTATGAGGATAATATTTGATTATCCCAATGAAAATAAAGTTGGGCTGACACACTAAACTTATATTATTATAAATATTTAAAGCTCATAGCTTACGAAAATAAACCCTAATTAAAATTTCATTGTTTTATTTCAAATGCTACTAAATAAAATTAAAAATAATTGAGCCAAATTCATGGTTTAATGCGGTTCACAGCTAGGCAATCGGTCGACTACACCCTGAACTTTGGCAATACGTGACTAATTGGAAGTACTATTCGGATTACTTCCAAAGAAAATACCGAGACGGACTTGTGTTCATCGGTTCGGTTGCTTAAATATTATTCTCTAAAATCGATCGAAAAAGACTTCAACTAAGGTTATATTTAAGGAATCTTATAGAGCACCAGATACGGCGAAAGCAAAAATGTAATGAGCTCGACGTATACCCACCAAGCTCTTATCTTTCTGAAGCCAGTAATACCATGTGGCGGACAATTTTTCCTTGTTCTGCTATATTTTCCACAGATGCAGAATTTTCGAATGTACAATTGAACGGGTCTCACTTCAAAAACAATTCTAAACTCACAGTGTATTTTCTTAGACGACGCGACGTAAGCCTGTTACTTTCGCCTTGTCCACTTTTTGAGCACACTGAGGTACGATATGTTGTTAAGAAAACTTTATTAAAAGTGCCATTGTCAGGTTAGATTGGGAGAAACGCAAGAAAGCATGCAAAGTAACAGCTTCGGTTTTCAACAATTCTCATCCCATGAAATTCTTAAGGCAATTGTGGCCTTGAAAAACAAAAGATCATGTAACGTGTGATTTTTTAAGAGGTTGAGAACTTTTTAAAAAAAAAAAACACAAAAAATTCGAAAAAATTAATGAAATATTTATTTGAATCGATAGTTTGAACCTTGCAATTTAATGTTTAAAGATAATTTCATGCAAATGTTGACCGCGGCTGCGTCTCAGGTAACCCATCCGCTGAGTCCAATTTTGGCATACTCTTTTACACATATCGGCCGGTATCTCACGAATGAATGCATGGATGTTGGCTTCCAGTGCGTCAATCGAAGCGGGCTTGTCCCTATAGACATTAGCCTTGACATACTCCCACAAAAAATAATCTAATGGTGTCAAATCGCACGATCTAGGCGGCCAATTGACCGGCCCGAAACGTGAAATTAACTTTTCACGAGAATGCCGACCATAAAATGGAAGCCGCGCGCGATGAACATTTCGAACCGAGCACGAATTTTGATAGTAAAATTCAATAATTTGCAAGCGTTGTTCATTTGTAAGACGATCCATGGTTAAATTGTAAACCAAACTGAAGCTGTTTGACAGTGACACAAGGTACTAAACACATGTCAGCTGTCAAAAGCAGTGTTGCCAAAACCAAACCAGCTAAAAAATCACCCTTTACTAGCGATGGTAGCCAATCTATTGAAAAGAATTGCTTGGGAAATTGTAGACGTTCTGCAACATCTCTTTAATCTTAGTGTTTAATCTTAACAGAGGAAAGTTTACCGATTCTCTAAAAAAGGCAAAAGTTATTCCTTTATTCAAGAAAGGAAACCGCAAAAATATAAGTGATTACAGACCCATATCTCTTCTCCCTACATTTTCCAAAATTTTTGAAAAATTGACAAAATCGCGAATGCTCTCCTTCCTCAAGCAAAATAACTTCTTTTCGCAATATCAATACGGTTTTAGATCAGGTAGATCCACTAAAGATGCTGTTCTGAAGGTATGTTGTGATTTGTTTAGTGGCGTTTGCTCAATTCATTCTACTATGGCTCTGTTTATCGACATGACCAAAGCATTCGACATGGTGGATTTGAAAATTTTATTGGATTAGCTGTTCAAAGCTGGGTTTAGAGGAATCATTTATGAATGGTTTAAATCTTATTTGTTGGAAAGGGAGCAAAGAGTGTTAGTAAAGGGTTGTTACAGTGCCTCGCGTAAGCTCAAAAAT
>CANQKQ010000027.1:0-20143 GCA_947623515.1 Neoascia interrupta
GAATAGTTTTTTACGTTTATGTGTAATTTTTGTTCGTTTTCCATATAAAAACGTGCTTTGTTTGGCATCCCGCACTCGATAATACCAGTAGACGTCAAACTGTTAAAAGCTCTATACACAGTGCTTCTAAAATAACGGTAATCTACATTTGTTTAAAATTTCCGGCAGGGGCAATTACATTTTATTACTTCGATGTAAAAATGTATGTAAATACATAATTATAGATTCTTATTTTCGTTAAAATAATTTTAATTCACTAATGCAAGGTTTCAAGCAAATAAACACCAAATCGAAAGGATGGACGATTTCATGGCAGCCTACCCCTAGTTACCGATAAGCTAGATGCACTTTCATTTGTTGAAAACCCACTCCAAAACATATTTGCAGGTTGTTAAGTCACAATGGTCCTCAGAAAAAATCAATCCAAAATGGAAAAACTGGTTTTTGAACTGAAAACTAGTGGGAGGGTTACAATCCGCTTAGGCGAATCGTTGGATGCCCCATCCCAATTGACCACTGTCAAGCTGGTTGTGGCGAAAATTTATTCACTTGAGTTGATAGCTTCGGTACATATCTGAACATTTTATGGTGCAAGTTTATTGGACTTAAAGTAAATATATCAAATAAAAACCGTTTATTAAAATGCATATTAAATATGACCACGCCTACAAGAGGCGGTATTCGCTTTTTTTTTTTAAATGCCAATCACAAAACACTTAAGCGAGGATATTGCATACCAAATTTTAGCTTCCTGCGACAACTTTGATTTTTCATGCTATTAAATAAAGTGGGCGTGTCAGTGGGCGGATTTCAAAAATGTTTACACTTGTACTGCTTCGGGACCTAGAAAGAACAGATATCAAGTTTCAAGTTCCAAGCTCAAAATTTAAGGCCTAAAAACTACCGACAGACGGACGGACAGACGGACATGGCTCATTCGACTAACAATTCGGTCTCGATCGTATGCCCTTAAGGTCAACGTTGGAGTGAATCTTCATGGCGACAACACGTCTTCCATAGCGCGTCCGAAGTATTTTAAGCTTAAATGAGTCAAATTTAAATTCCTATTGAATTAACCACCCAAACCGATCGTGTGAAACTCAGTGCTCTTATAATTTTCGGATGATCACGCACGAGGAAATAGCGAAATATTAAATATTAAAATAAAAAATCGAAATCTTTAACATACATCGTATATACATACCTTCATACATATTTTCGTTCCGCTTTTTTTCTCTTATACGCCTGTTATTCCGAAAAGCTACAAGAACTCAAAACCACAAATCCACTCCAAAGTTCGTAGTTTTCACTAACATGTCCGGAGAAAGAACCACCAGATTAAACACCGCTAAGTTACACAACCAGAACTCACTTAATCTACAGTCAATCAAATCAACTACCAAAACACTTGAAAAAAGCGTCACCGATATGTCAAAAAAGATTGGAAAGCTCGAGAACCAGAATGCAACAATACTAAAAAAAACTCACTGCCATGGAGGCTTATCTGTCGTCCAAAATTAAAGATTTCGAAAATTCAATCACTGAAACACTATCACTAGTAAATAATGAAATTACAGCACTGAAAGACAGAGTTTCTGCGCTTGAAAATAGAGTTGACAGCGAACCCGCTGCCCTACAAAACAACAACACTGCTGTAGTTACCGAAATTGCCACTTTGAAACACCAGATTAAAGCAATAAACCACAAAAACATCGCCTCCGACACCATTCTTGTTGGGGTTCCCTTCATGCCGAACGAAAATTTAGAGCTTCTCTTTCAACACTTGTGCTCAGCTATCGATATACCGTCACCCCCAATCAACAAGATTTTCCGCACCAAACCGAAAGAAGTCTCTGTCATCGTTATAAAATTCTGGACCACACACGATAAGGCCGTAATTTTAAAGCGAGTTGCGAATTTTCGGAAAACCAAATCACGCCAACTTAATTTACCCGAAATCGGATACGACAGCGATAGGTCGATTTACTTGCACGAATGTTTAACCGATGCTAACCGAACACTTCTTCGAGGGGCCCTACAATTAAAACGTAAATATAGAACCTGTTCTGCTTTTACCGCACGAGGCCTTGTTTATGTAAAAACTAACACGACTGACACGCCCACACTGATTGACTGCATTGATAAGCTTAATCAATTCGCTCACAATCTCGCCAAACCATAAGATGATAACAAAAACAAAAAAACAAAAACTTCACTGCCGAATGGATCTAGCCTGCTTGCTGCTGCTGCTGCTGCTGCTGATGCTGCTGCTGATGCTGGGGTGGATGCAGATGATGCGTAGACTCACCTTGGCGTATTATATCATTTTAATTATATTATTTTTAATCAAAATGCTTTATTTTCACTATTTCTTACATTCTCTCCTTTCTACTTTTTTGCTATTAACTGTAACACTTGTTTTTACTTTTATTACTTACATTATTTTAGTTTGTTTTTTTTTTATTTTATTTTATCTATGTGTTCTCTGGCCAAATTGTTTTCCTCTCTTTGGGGTTATTATACCCTGGGTTGCTGTTTGATAGTGTTTGTTTATCCAGTTCTTCTTTATACTAACTTTTGTCAATCGAACATTGATGGCTGCGAATCATGACAGCAGGGTTAACACGGGTGGGTTGCGAAGCGAAAACCTGTTTTCAATGTTACGTATCCTAAGCTCGCAACATCAAGGCCTATATATGCCACTTAAATGCCCAAAGCGTGAACAATTCGATGAATTTCGCTATATTTTTGAAAATTCCGAAATTGACATTGTGTGCGTATCTGAGACCTGGTTTCGACACAAAAAGACCATTGGCGCTTTAGTTTCTGTAGAGGGATACAACATACATTGCTCTGATAGAGTGGGGCGTATTGGAGGTGGAGTTGTAATATACGCCAAGAAGGGGATTACAGTTGTTCCTGTCTGCAAATCTGAAGACCACATTGATTGCGGCATAGATTATGTTTTCGTCAAATTGATATGCGATAGTGGCAATGTTCTCAACAATCTGATAGGCACATATCAGTGTGGCTTTAGGCCAGGAAAGTCCACCATCGATCAAATATTCACACTGCGGCAGATCTTGGAGAAAACCCAGGAATTCCAAATCGATACACACCACCTCTTCATCGATTTCAAGGCCGCGTATGACAGCATCTATAGAGACGAGCTATATAGCGCAATGTCTAGTTTTGGCATCCCTGCCAAACTCGTCAGTCTGTGCAGGATGACGATGGAAAACTCACGCTGTTCCGTCAAGGTCGGCAAAGACCTCACCGACCCCTTTGATGTCAAAAAAGGATTTAGACAAGGCGACGCGCTGTCATGCGACTTCTTTAACATCATACTTGAGAGAATTGTGCAGAACTCTCGCGCCAACACCAGAGGTACAATCTTTCAAAAGTCCGTTCAACTACTTGCATACGCAGACGACATTGACATAATCGGTAGAACAAAGCGTGATGTCAGTGAAGCCTTCGTGAGTATTGGGACGGAAGCGGCGAATATGGGTTTAGCAGTCAATGAGGGCAAAACCAAGTATATGCTGTCATCAAGAAAAGACACCCAACACCGACGTCTTGGACAAAACATCACCATCGACAGCTATAACTTTGAGGTAGTTAGGGACTTTGTCTACCTGGGTTCCGCTATCAATTCAGACAATGACACCAGCGCTGAAATCAAACGAAGGATAACTCTTGCCAATCGCTGTTTCTTTGGGCTAAGAAGGCAATTGAGTAGCAAAGCCCTCTCTCGAGCAACTAAAGTGTCCATGTATAAGACCCTCATCATCCCAGTCCTGCTGTACGGTGCAGAAGCATGGACCCTGTCAAAGGCGGATGAAAACACTTTAGGCTGCTTCGAGAGGAAAATTCTTCGGACGATTTACGGTCCCGTCTGCATAGACGGAGAGTGGAGGAGGAGATATAACATCGAACTGTACGGGCTGTACAGCGATACCGACCTAGCCAAAAGAGTCAAAACACAACGTCTACGATGGCTGGGTCATCTAGAGCGGATGGACACCAACGCCCCGGCCCGGAAAATCTTCGAATCCACACCGCAGGGACGACGCGGTAGAGGAGCACCGAGACTCAGGTGGCGCACGCAAGTGGAAGGGGACCTCAGCCAACTTCGCGTGCGAAACTGGAGACGGCTAGCTAGAGACAGAGCTGGCTGGCGAAGCTTGTTGGTTGAGGCCCAGGTCCACCCCGGACTGTAGCGCCACCTTAAGTAAGTAAGTAAGTGGCAATGTTCTGTTGGGCACAGCTTATAGACCCAACAAAAGCATTAGCCTTAGCCCTTTAATCGACATTTTAGAAGAGATCTCTTTTGACACGCCACATGTCGTGCTTGCGGGTGACCTAAACTGTAATTTAATGAGCGTTCAAGAATCAACTCCTCTCTTAAACGATTTACGAGCACTAAGCCTTAATCCGGTTAATACTTCATCACCTACCCATTTTTCTGATGATTCGGATACACTCCTAGACGTGTTTCTTGTAAGTGATCTCTCTTGCGTTCTGCTTTATAGCCAGTTGTCAGCTCCAATGTTCTCTAGGCACGACCTGATTTGTCTAACTTTGGACACCCAAATTATAAGACATATACCCAGTTTTACCTTAAGAGACTTTAAAAATATCGACCACAACTCATTGATCCATGATCTACAAACCACTGACTGGCATACTATTTATAGTTTTGCCACCGCCAACGATCAAGTGAGCTTTCTGCAAGATGCAATAGAGTTCTTATTCGAGAAACATGTGCCTTTAAAAACAATGACCTTGAAACGATCGTCTAATCCATGGTTTACCGATGAAATCAGGTCGCTTATAAGATCCCGTGATGTCGCTTACTCCCGATGGAAACGTTTTAAGATGCAAAATCTCAAAAATGTCTACCGCAGGTTGCGAAACTTAGTTGTGCATAAAATAAGAATTGCTAAAAAGGCGTTCTACGATTCAAGACTGAAAACTTCGCTTCCGGGCGCACAACTATGGAAGAACCTACGGCAACTGGGCATCGGTAAGCAAAAAGCTGAAGTTCCTAAGGATATCGACCTCGAGCAGCTCAATGCAATTTTTAAAAACTCTCCTTCTTCTAGCTCTACTCCAGAAAACACTTTGGGCGAAACCAATGTTGTAGAGGAAACCGACAGTTTCCAATTTATAAGAGTGTGCGATGAGGACACTATCCAAGCAGTGTTAAATGTTAGGTCTTGTGCAACAGGACTCGATGGTTTGAACCCTAAATTCTTCAAACTTATTCTACCATTTATTCTTCCGTTTGTCACACACATTTTTAATACCATCCTCACTACATGTGAATTTCCGTTGTCCTGGAAGAGGGCTAAGATAATTCCAATTCCCAAAAAGAAAAATTGCACCCTTTTTGACTATCGTCCTATTGCCATCCTACCCTTCCTGTCTAAGGTATTCGAAAAAGCTGTACTGTGCCAAATACAATCCTATTTGCACAGCAAATGCCTGCTTAGTTGCTTTCAGTCAGGTTTTCGCTCTAAGCGAAGCTGCAAGTCTCTGCTCCTGTTAGCGACCGAGCAAATTCGTTATGCCCTAGACAAGAGGGATATGACGCTTTTTGCGCTTTTGGACTTTTCGAAAGCTTTCGACACTGTCAACCATAGATTGCTGTACCTTAAACTTATTAAGGAGCTAAGGTTCTCGCTAAATTCGGCTAAGCTCATTCTCTCTTACTTGACAGCCAGATCGCAGTGTATTGACACCGGGGAACATAATTCCAGCTTCCTCCCTGTGTACAGTGGGGTTCCACAAGGATCCATACTCGGTCCTATACTCTTTCTCGCCTACGTTAACGACCTACCCAATTCTGTAAAACATTCTGTGGTGCACAAGTTTGCTGATGACATGCAGCTACATATTTCCTGTCCCACGGATGACATTGATTGCTGCGCAAGAAAAATTAACGAGGATCGAACCCATTCGAGCTTGGTCGGCCGAGAATGGTCTTTTTTTGAACGCCACGAAGTCAAAAGTCATGGCCATACACAGAAGCGAATTTGATCCAGCACTCCTTCCCCCTATCATGATGGACTCTTCGGTGATCGAATACGTCGATAACGCGCGGAATCTGGGCCTTATTTTCAATTCCTCTCTTACATGGTCAGATCACATCGATTCTGTAGTAGGCAAAGTGTATGGGAGTCTTCGTTACCTGTGGCAAATTTCTGGTATAGTACCAGTCAACACAAAAATGATGCTAGCTAAAACATTGTTGCTTCCTATTCTGCTGTATGGGTGCGAGGTTTTTTGTAACCCCGATTACCGAAGTAAAAGGAGACTCAACGTCCTCTTTAACACTATTGCCCGCTTTGTATTTAATGTGAGAAGACAGGATCACATCTCATAGTACGCGAAGAATATTCTCGGTTGTACATTTGATAATTTCTTAAAATTAAAAGCGTTAACATACTTACACGAAATAATGATTTCCGGGCAACCTGAATATTTATTCAACATATTGGCGTTTGCTCGATACCAAAGATCTTTTACACTAATCCAACCTAGGTACTCCTGCCTTGTATCTGAACGCCAGTTCTTCGTCCATGCAACCCGTCTGTGGAACTCCCTACCAATCAATTTAAGAAGAATTGGATATTCAAACTATTTTAAGAATTCACTTTTAAAGCACTTGGCCAGTGTACACCTACAAACGTTGAAACAAAGTAAAGCAATAATGTTAAACATATTTCTCCTTTAATCTATTTTTACTTAGTTATAATAAATAAATTCTTTTTTTTTTTCAAATAATTTTAAATTAGCTTCACAATGTAATAAGATATTGTCTTACTGTGTCGCACTGATCTTAATAAAATTGAAATTGAAGGTCTTGGGGGTCTACGGTGATTATTTCTCTATGTTACAAACTATGAATCAAACTTAATATACCTCCTATCCTATGGGATGGGGTATAAACAACCTCACTGACTTAGGTACACTTATAACAGGTACACATGTACCGATCACTAAAACTGACGAAGTTTAGAAAAAATCATAAAAAGAAGTCAATTATTGCAAAAACACGAATAGCTTTAATTGAAAGCGACACTAAATAGCTGTCAGCTGAAATTCATCACAAAATGTTGATGATCACTGTGATTACCACCTTACGGGATCCCGAAATGAAAAATGTGATGATCAACTATCAGTTTTTACCTTAGAGGTTTCCACTCCTGAATTGAGGGATTATAACCCTCCCACTACTACTACACTCCTAATGGTCCGCTTGTGGGGTAGGCCGATTGAACCGAACGGTCCGGTTTTGGATTATTCCATCACATGAGTGGACTCAGTGCTGTTTTTGTTGCATTTGTGCGATCCATGAATGGTAAGGCCTCTCTTTCGCAACTATGTACGAATGTTGAGTGACATTGGCATTTGGTAGGGTTCATAGAATCTCTCCTTTGAACATGGCAATACCAACTGAGCTCCGGTCGTGCTCCATTTTCTTTGAGATATATTCTTTTACGTGGAGGCTTCCTCGGATCTTCGCACTTCTTAGTCTGTCTCGTTTTGTTACTCCTGTTATCATGCGAGCATCTTCATCTCAGCTGCCACTAATTTGCACTCTACCCAGCATTGTGAAGAAATGTTGTTGGCCATATGTGATCGCCAGATAACGCACAACTGCGGTGTAGGTCCTTCCTTTCAGCTTAGGGGAAATTTTTCTGTCAAAAAAGATAGTAAAATTTTCTCGCTACTTCAATTACCCTATGCTTACGCGGTTGACGTCGTAATCACAGTTTACTTCGCTATTGATCAAAGATCCCAGGTACTTAAACTTTTTACACTTGGTAAACGTATTTCCATTCAATTTAATGTCTGGAATTAGCTCGGGTGGATCAGAGCATGGGCAGCATAGGTACCCTGTCTTTTATTTGGCTAATACGATACCCATTCCCATCTTAAACATCCACTCATATATCAAGTGCTAGCTGCAGGGATGTATGATCTTCATTTATGATAACCCTATCGTCAGCGAAATAGAGAAAACCAGTGATTCATCCCGGATTAGGAAAATCCTATACAAATCTCCAGTCACTCCTAGCTACAATAAAAAGCTAGATTGAAACTGGATAATGTCCCCACTTTCCTGGTTTTAAACCCACTTTCCTGGCAGCGAAGCAAGGACAACGTACTCTGAAATAAACCACGATGGAGTTCAAAACACTGTACCCGAAGATGTTGTCACACCCAAGAAGATAGAGTGGGTAGTGCACAGCTTCCTTCCGTACAAATCACCTGGACTCGATGGCATAATACCGGTGGAACTCCAACAAGGTCTCGGAAAACTGAGTCCTTGGCTCCACACTATTTTTAGGAGTTGGCTAAGCCTTGACTATACACCCAAATCCTGGAGGAAGGCCAAGGTGGTGGTCATACCATAGCTGGTAAGATCTCCCATGCAACTCCTAAAGACTTTCGCCCAATCGGCCTATCTTCTTTCCTATTAAAGACCATAGAGAGACTGATCGACGCCCACATCAGAACCAATATAGACAGTCTTCTCTCGTGCTCCCAACATGCGTATCGCAAGGCAAGATTTGTAGAGACGGCTCTACACTCCTTGATTAGCATCATTGAGAAATCCTTTGAGAATAGGGATTTCACTCTAGTACCATTCCTTGACAACAACAATGTCAGAACGGAAGCTCCTTGAGCTGAAGTTTGACAATTATCTCTGCAATTGGATCGAGAAAATGCTTAAAAGCAATCTCGTCCATGCCGAGGTGGGGAGTTGTCTAGCTGACAGGTCCGTGTGTGAGGCACCCCACAGGGTATAGTATTATAGTAAAGTATAATCGCCACTACTATGGGTCCTAGTCGTAGTAAATGAACTTTTCTCGATCGTGGAGAAAAACGGCCTTAAAGTTATAGCTTATGCGGACAGTATTTCGATAGCGGTAACAGGCAAGTTCCTTCTCACTATTATGGACGTAATGCAATTTGCGCTTAACAAAATAGCTAGGTGGACACATTTTGTCCGCCTTGGAGTAAATTTGGCAAAGACTAAACTAGTATTGTTCACAAGAAAGTATAAAACAGCTCCCATAACCCCCCAACACTAAAAGGTGTTGAACTGTCACTTGCAGATCACGCTAGATATCTGGGGGTTATATTAAATAAGAAACTCAGTTGAAAACTGAATATACAAGAAGGTGCGAGGAAGGCCTCTATTTCCTTCTACTCCCGCAGGAAAATCCCAAAAGGCCCAAACTGGGGACTCTAGCCCAGGATTATGCACTGGATATAAACGGCAGACGTTAGGCCCATACTTAAGTACAGAGTACTAATCTGGTGCGAGGCACTAGACAAGAGTAGCAATATTGCTATATTAGAGAAAGTTCAAAGACTACCCTGTATTTACATCACACGTGCTCTTAGAACAACCCCCTCGACTGCGCTTAACATAATGCTCCATTTTCTTCCCGTTGACATCTTCGGTAAAGTGATGGCAGCGAAAGCAGCACTTAGGTTTAAGGAATCCTCGCAACTGACTCGTGACAACATGGGACATGCTAGCATCCTGAACGGCCACGACACCATCCTTCGTAGCTTCTTTTTAGCGACTTAAATGTCAAATTCAAGACAAAATTTCCAAGCAGAACCGCCTGGGAGTCAGGTGAGGTCTTAAATGCATCTGCAATAGAAATCTAGACTGACGGATCGAAAACAGCAGTTGGAGTAGAATCAGGAGACTTTCCCAGTACTCTTGATCTATGTATTTCTAAGCGTCTGCCAGATCAGTGTAGTGTGTTTCAAACAGAAATTACAGCCCTTCATGAAGCCGCGGCCTGGTTTTCAATTAACTCAATAGACTGCAGAGCTTTTGTTTTCTATATAGACAGCCAAGCTGCAATAAAAGCCTTGGAATTGCCAACGATACGATCTAAGTTGGTAAAGCAATGCCGTGAATCTCTCAATAGATTGCAGTCAAGTGCAACGCACTTATTCCTGTGCTAGGTTCCAGCCCACAGGGATATTCCAGGCAACTGCAGAGCCGACGGACTAGCAAGAGAAGGGGGTAATGCTAACCCGACTCATACAAAAGATCCGGCAGCACCCACTAACTCGATAAAGTTCCACCTGGACGTCGAAGCCATCACAATGGCAAACAATAGGTGGAAAACATCAGCACATGTCTCTCCTCCAAACAAATCTGGCCAGAGCTCGATCGTAGGAAAACAAAGAGGCTGAATCTTAGAAAGATAATTGCGACATGCTAGAAGACTTGGCGCCCCTTTCAACGATTTCTGTAGAAGTTGCAGAGATGAGGAGGAAGAAGAGACCATGGTTCATCTTCTGTGCGACTGTCCCGCCCTATCGACATTGAGAAGTAAAACTTTGGGTTAATACTTCTTTGATCATCTAATCTAAATGATCTAGCGCGACTCGATCTAAAGAGGATAATGAACTTTATCTCCGGTCAAACTGGCTAAACGCCTAATTGTTTATCACAAAACCCATCCCTTCTCTATATGGAAGCTCTATTGGCAAGCAAGCTCCTTTCAGTGGAGTGCCAAACATCCCCCCTCACCCCCCTCCCTTCAAGTCTTCCCAACAGGACCGGCCTGAAAAGGGCTCATACCGTTTCGGTTGCCATTACCTCTCCGCTCTAAAGGGCTCATACCGTTTCGGTTGTCATTACCTCTCCGCTCATTACCTCTCCTTTACCCCAATTCTAACGGGGCCGCCTGTAGTACGGGTTTATATCGAAGACGGTTACCCTACACCGGCTTATTGCGTTAGTACTCCCCCCTTCAAGGGCTTACACAAAATTCAGTTACCCCTGCACCTTTCCATCCCCGAGGATAATTTTTAGCAGAGAAGCCATTGGAACGGACTTATACCGAAATCGGTCACCCTACCGGGCTTTTCTCACACGGAAACCATTCCTCATTTACCGCATCAAGTTCGCCCCTCCCATCTTCAAGGCAAATTCCCATCCGGAGTTCTGAAAATGGGTAGAACACCCTTTCTTCAGGAAGTCTCTCACTGGCCCCCATCAATCCTGCTGACAGTGGTTTACACCGTAACGGTTATCCCCAGCCCCCATTACCCTCGGCTGAGTCTTCAACCAATCAATAATTTATTGGGGACCTTCGGTACAGGTTTACACCGTCACTGGTTGCCTAGACCCCTTCCACCCAAATGGGTAGTTGTCATTAGGTCCTCGGGCTGGCAACACCTAGCGGGGGCAGCCACCCAACCTAACCTAACATATCGTCAGCGAAGAATAACTGATGTACTTTCGGGTCCGTTAGTTTTCCTATATCGAGTGACGTGGCAACCGAAAGTGATGATGATGATGGTGACTGTCTAGAACACGCTTTACGATCTTTATTGTGTTCGACATCAGCTTGATAAAATATTCGGTAATTGTCAAAGCTCCCTGTAGGTGATACTTTTCCTTTGTAGAAAGGAAGTAAATAACTTTCCCTCCACTGATTAGGCATTCGATCACCTCTTATTTGCTTAGAGATGAAGGTCGTGAGCCAACTGGACCCGCTGCCTCCCATTTTATTCCCAAAACTCTGAGGCTATCTGATTCGGCCCAACCGCTTTCCGCTTTTTGGAGTACTTGACAGCCTTCCCAACCTCTTCGACTGTTGTGCCTGGCAGTTCTTTCCAGTTGGGAGTGGTTAATTTTGAAAGTATTGCCTAGAAAACTATTCATTCCAGATTCCATTACAATACTGTCACCACCTGTAAAGAATTTCGCCGTCATCCACAAATAGCTGTGCCTGAGCATTGTTGATGAACTTTGACAAACGAATCTCCTGGGCGTTTCTCCTCCTCTGAGCAGAAATTTTGAAGATTTGAGCCCTCTTATTCAAGGTGCTTAAAAAGCTTTATTTAAAATTAAAATAAAAACAGAAATTTGTGACTTTACAAAAAAGTATATCATAGCATTGTGTCTGCCAAGAACTGGCAGCGGCTTGAACTTAAACATCAATTGGTGTTCCACTTTCGGGAAACCATGGTAGGCCTAAAACTGTGGTATTACGGAACTCACGTAACTTGAGCTCTCTTTTGACATTCTACGCTGTTGGGTACGGCATTTCATTTGTTCGATCTCTATCTATCAAGCACGTTAACTGATGATCCCAGCAATTCTTTCATCTCTAAACAGAGCTGCCGTGCTTTTGCCATATCTAGGGTACCAGTTAGGTAGTTTAATCGTGTGTAGAAATTTCTATCTACTGCAGACGCATCATGCGGAAACTGGACTTGTTGATCTCCACAAATCGTATCATTGCCCGAACAGAGCAATGTGGGGCTGATGTCAAACCGAATGATACCCGGGCTAACCAATATTGTTTTATTCCACTGGATTTTGGTGGCCGCCGAAAAATTGATCGGGGTGAATTTTTACCTGGAGAAACATCTTTTTGATGCCAGATGTGGTTGCAACCGGATGGCATCGTACGTAAGTGCTTGATGAGTGGTGCCAAATTATCTTGTTACATTTCACCAGCTAATCGCACTTCATTTAATGAAACGTTGTGATTATTCCGGTGGTTTGATCATCCAAAACATGATAGCAACGCATCCAGACATGATAGCCATTACCAGGAGAAAAATGCGGCTACCAGGAACTACAACATCCCACAAATTGGCCCCCTTCAATCAAGGGCGCAAGTCTAATCTTCGCTGATGAAGCTAAAAGTCTGGGTCTCATCTCAGACAGAAAAATTAGATGTGAATCTAGTATGCAGGAAAGGGTTTGGAAAACTACAAAAGCACTTTTTTCCTGCAAAAAATTCATTGGAAACAATAGTGAACTTCAAGCCAGAATCACCCACTGGTTATATACCTATGTCGTTAGACCGATACTGACGTATGGAACGGTTCTAAATCAATGGGTCAAAGACAAATGATGAGGTAGGGGGTCTCTATTTCCGACTTCCGGATCTTACTTACGTACTTAAGGTGAAGCTACAGTCCGGGGTGCACCTGGGCCTCAGCCAACAAGCTTCGCCAGCCAGCTCTGTCCCTAGCTAGTCGTCTCCAGTTTCGCACGCGAAGTTGGCTGAGGTCCCCTTCCACTTTCGTGCGCCACCCGAGTCTCGGTGCTCCTCTACCGCGCCGTCCCTGCGGTGTGGATTCGAGATTTTCCAGGCCGGGGCGTTAGTGTCCATCTGCTCTAGATGACCCAGCCATTGTAGCCGTTGTGTTTTGACTCTTTTGGCTAGGTATCGCTGTACAACCCGTACAGTTCGATGTTATATCTCCTCCTCCACTCTCCGTCTATGCAGACGGGACCGTAATGCCCGGTGTTAATTTAAAAATTATACTTTGTACCATTTTGGGAGATAGTGGGCGAGACATGCGTTCTGTTGAAGTTTTTATAATTTTTTAAATTTCAAATCCAAAAAACAAATATTTTGAAGTTTTTTCCAGTTCCCATTAGACTTTTTTCCAATAGCACAATTTCCAGCACTAGCCTTGGATGTTCTTTTTTTAATTCTATGGCCACCGGTTTATGCGTAAACGGTAAAACAAGCTCCTTTTTTATTTGTTTTTTTTTTTTAAATAGGCTTTTAAAAACTTAGGTTAAAAACAGCTTTTTGAAAATAATTTTAACGCAGCCTTCCTTCTTTTTGTAAGCTTTGTACTATAACCAAATCTGAAAAAGATTGCCTATACCGTTAAGCTACTAGAAGGCTTGAAAAATTTGTTTTTGAAAATGATTTTGGGTTAAATCTCAGAAGATTTTGAAATCTCTAAATAAGCTAAATTTTTCCTTAAAATTCTGAATTAGTTCTGATACGTGTGATTTTTTTCATAGAATTCTACCAAACACCACCAGAGATAAGGGGAGCGTTTTTTTCGAAAAATCGTCAAAACTGCAGTATTCAAACTGTTTTTGAAAAATATGACCTAAGCACCTAAGGTTAACTTTGAGTTACTTTGAACTGTTCAATATTGATTTTGAGCGATAAGCCGTTCAAGTTATGGCCTCCAACAATTTAAAAAACGTCATGCATTTTCGACTCTTCATTTCTCAAAAACATTTTGATATTTTCGAAAAGTTTTATTTTTTAATTAAAGCTTAGTGTTCCTTAAACCTAAGTTTCGTTTTTTCTAGTTCTTGCCTACTAAACTTCTTAAAAATAACACTAAAAAAACATGGAGTCCATTTTCACATGAAATTTCAAACTGTAATTAAACCGTTATTTGTGCTTAGAAAAAATTGGCCTCTTTGGATTCTTTGACTATCTCCGCAGTTTACACGCACACCAAATTTTGCCTTTCCACGACTTACCGTTTAGAAGTTATAAGGCAATTGGGCTGACGGACGGAAGGACAACGTAGCGATACCATAAGAGGTCCTTTTTCCATTTTTTGACGGACCGCTAAAAATTTGAAAATATAAATATCGTTTCCCCGGGAAAAGGCGTGAAATATTTGATAAAAAAAAGTATTTTTTGGTCTTCATTTAACTAAAAAGTTATAATTAAAATTAAAAAAAAACTAGTGGGAGGGTTACAATCCGCTTAGGTGAATCGTTGGATACCCCATCCCAATTGACCACTGTCAAGCTCCAAAATGCGTCAAAAATCTTGGTTGTTAAATTTTCTATTAACTTCAATTGTGTTAAGAATTTGTCAGTTAAGAATCTTTTTTCTTGAAATAGGGTCGTGGCATCAACCCCTTTTCAATAACATAATTTTTTTTATAATATTTTTTATCAGGTGCAGTCTACAAGTGTTGATCGCAATCTTATATTTAAAATTTGATTTTTTACTTAAAAACGCCCATAAAAGTGGGCGTGGCAAAAATTTACTCATTTGAGTTGATAGCTTACGCACATATCTGAAGAATTTATGGTGTAAGTTTTCTGGATTTAAAGCAAATATATCAAATAATAGCCGTTTATTAGAAAACATATTATATATGACCATGCCTACAAGGGGGAGGTTTTCGCTTTTATTTTAAAAGCCAATCACAATACACTTAAGGGAGGATATTGCATACCAAATTTCAGCTTCCTACGACAACTTTGATTTTTCATGCTATTAAGTAAAGTGGGCGTGTCAGTGGGCGGATTTCAAAAAATTTCACACTTGTACTGCTTCGGGAGCTAGAAAGAACAGATATCAAGTTTCAAGTTCCTAGCTCAAAATTTAAGGCCTAAAAACTACCGGCAGACGGACGGACATGGCACATTCGACTAACCATACGGTCTCGATCATATGCCTTTGAGGTCTTGGGGGTCTACGGTGATTACTTCTCTATGTTACAAACTATGAATCAAACTTAATATACCTCCTATAGTATGGGATGGGGTATAAAAAAAGTGGGAAAGTGCAACAGTGCGTATGCAAAAGTTTCAGTCCATCTACGACGGATTGCAAAATACCCGAGCGAATGTTAAATGCTTTATACTAGTTGGTTGCATAAATTTTACCGGTCTAAAACTCCGCTTTTTTAACCTGAAAAAATCACTTTTTTTAACGCCACGACCACAAAAGTGGGCACATAGTACTTATACATGAAAGTTAGAAAATGCTAATATCTACAACTTTTGTGATACAATTTTTAGCCAAATTTCATATAATATTTATTGAAAAACAGTCATTTTAATTTAAAAATCAATTAAAAAAGTGGGCGTGGTCAATGAAAAGGCTAAAATTTTTCGGCCATTTCAGAGACAATTATAAGGCAATATTACATACCAAAAATGAATGCACTAGCAATATTCTAACAAAGCTAAAATTTAGAAAAAGCATTTTTGAAAATTAGAGATGTTCGCACATACGGGCCTGTAGTGGGCGTGTTTTGTGGGCGGATTCGGCTAATTTTCGAACTTGATCTTGTTCAATGGACTTCCAGCCAACCCACAAAATTTCAGCTCTGTACCTTATAATTTAAGGCCTAAAAGTTGTTTACAGGACGGACGGACGGACGGACATGGCTTAATCAATTCTCCTATCGGTCCCATTCATATCTCTAAAAGGTCTTAGGGGTCTAAGGTGATTATTTCACTGCGTTACAAACTATACATCAAACTTAATACACCCTGGGTCGGGTAGAGAAATTTAAAAGTCGTAGTGAGAGCACGTTCATATTGGCTTTGCTTGAATGGTAAAACGACTTGGTTAGCTTTTACAATTTATTATTATTATTCATGTTTATTAAAGAGTAATAAAATTACAAATTAATCTTAAAACCAGTGAGTAAGTGCTACAGTGTGTACGCAGAAGTTACAGTCCGTAAAACGGACCGTTGAATACCCCATCCTATCCCACATAGGCATAGTTATTTTTTGACATTTTATAAGTAATGCAAACTTCGAAAAGATGCGTGGTCCAACTGCCCCTAATTACAAACTATTAGTTATAAAATATTTCCACAGATATTTCCAAGTTGCACTTAAATGTATGCAAAAATGTAGTTTTTTGGTTCAAATTCAATATTTTTGAAAAATCGACCCCTAAAAGGGGGCGTGGCTAAAAACTTTGTAAAAACGAAATCTGGAATAAAATCTCGTTTACCTAACCTGTTACTTTTTTTGTTTCATGCTTTCCTAAATTAGGCTCGAGGCCAGTCGAAATTAAGTTTTTCTGGAATTTTTTAGGTTTTTCTTCAATTTTGCCTCCAAATGTGGGCGGGGCCAAAAGTCTTGTATGAACAAAATATGAAACTAAGCGTTTTCTACACAAAATATTAAGCAAATTTTTTTCAATTTCGAGCAAAAATATTGAGTAAACTACATTTGAAAATTTACTCTTGATATAGATGCCCCGCCCACTAGAGGAGGTTTACCAATTAAATTTGTTTTTTTTTTGTCTTAAATTCACTAAGAGATACTAAATGTCAAATTTCAGCCTTTTAGAACGTCTTACAGTTTTGAAAAAACTGGAGGTTGTTGCACATATAAACCGATTGTGGGCGTGTCTTTGGGCGGATTTCAAAAATTTTTACACTTGTACTGCTTTGCATGACGTGCACCTTACGTACGAAGTTTCAGCACCCTAGCTCAAAATTTAAGGCCTAAGAACATGTGACATACAGACGGACGGACGGACGGACATGGCTTATTCGATTCAGAATTCGGTCTCGATCATATGCCCTTAAGGTATTGGCGGTCTACCATTATTATTTCACCGTGTTACAAACTATGTGACAAACTAAGTATACCTCCTATCCTATGGGATGGGGTATAAAATATATGGGTTAAAAAACTAAAGCACTAGCTACCAGGGCTTTCGGCTAGTTTTACAGTTTAGAATCTGCACTGAATAGTAGATCCACACCTTTCATTGAATTTCCTCTATTTTTTCACAGTTTTGTAATTTTTTTTTTTGGGATACCGCATGAACAAATAAAAACAAGTGGGAAAGTGCAACAGTGGGTAAGCAAAAGCTTCAATCCATCTACGACGGATTGCAAAATACCTGACCATACCAAAAAGAAAACTGCCACGCCTCCAAAAAGTGGGCGGCATATAAAAATATAACTGTTGAATGCTTTATACTAGGTGGTTGCATACATTTCGGCCTAAAACTCCGCCTTTTTAACTAAAAAAATCACTTTTTTTAACACCACGCACACAAAAGTGGGCGGAGGCACATACAATATACACATAAAAGTTAGAAAAATGCTAGTATCTACAGCTTTTGTCATATAATTTTTTGTCAAATTTTATATATATTTATTGAAAAACAGTCATTTTAAGTTAAAGCCCCTTAAAAAGTGTGCGTGGTCAATGAAAAAGCTAAAATTTTTTGGCTACCTTAAAGACAATTATAGGGAAATGTTACGTACCAAAAATGAATGCGCTAGCGCCATTGTAACATAGCTAAAATTTGCAAAACAAATTTTTTTAAATTAGAGATGGTCGCACATACAGGCCTGTAGTGGGCGTGTCTGTGGGCGGATTCAGCTTGTTTTCAAACTTGATCTGAAGGACTGGACTTCCAACCAACCCACAAAATTTCAGCTCTCTGCCTTAAAATTTAAGGTCTAAAAACTGTTTACATACGGACGGACGGACGGATGGACGGACATGGCTTAATCGATTCTCTTGTCGATCACATTCATATCTCTAAAAGGTCTTAGGGGTCTACGTTGATTATTTCACTGCGTTACAAGCTATACATCAAACTTAATATACCCTGGGTCGGGTATAAAAAGCAAACCGAAAGTTACTAGTGTGGTATATTGCTTCTAAGACAAAAATAAAAAAAAATAAAATATGATATTTAACACATATCCCGGCGTTTTCCGCAAACGTCGTACGATTTTTTTTAAGTTTTTTAACTCTCTAGCGCTTTTGAGGTACAAAACATTTTTAAATTTTTGATAAGACAATTGTTTGACTTGACATACATATTTCCAATCGTAGGCTTTTTGTTTGATTTAAATATTCGCAAAATTACGAAAGATATAACGTTTGGCGTAAAAGTAAACTAAAACGTAATCTAATTTTTCATGGGACACCCACCCGTAAGGTCTTGGGGGTCTACCATTATTATTTCACCGTGCTACAAACTTTGTGACAAACTTAATATACCCCTATCCCCCTACCTATCCTATGGGATGGGGTATAAATATCAGTGTGACATGGCTTAATAAATTCCTCTAACGGTCTCTATCACTTATTTTAAACGTTTTAGTGGCCTACGGTGATTATTTTACTGCGATACTTTTATAATCGTACATTCAACTATATGCAGGCTGCTAGGGTATAATTATGTAACAATAGTAATGATATGATGAATTTGAACATATAACGCACTTTGTATAACAATAACACCCACTCGATATACTCTTAGGCAAAAGACTTAGCATCAAACAAGAATGAAGCAGAGCAAAAGAAGCTGCGAGAAGTTATAGCAATAAGAGAGCAACTCAATGAAGCCTTTGAGAAAACTGAAAGAACTCATTCCAAAAGCTCACAAGTAAGCGTTTAGAGGACCAGAAACACAACCTTATTTTTAACACTTTTCGTGCTTTTTTCTTTTCTATTTATTTAAATAGGGAGCTGTTGTACAACCAAAATGGACGCTGGGCGAAAATAATGTGGAAAATGCTACAACGGTCACCATCACACAAAAGAAACTTAAGGATACTGCCAAAATTCGAGATGAGATTCATAGAGCAGTAGCCAATGATCTTTACATTGAGGGCGAAAGTGCTTACAATGCAAAGAAAGCAGATCAACTGCTGGGAATGCAATTCAACAAAGAAAATGTTGTTGGTGCTGAGAGGTTACAGACCAATGATCATGAATATGAAACCGTTGGGCTTTGGTTAAACGAGGAAGATGACGAGTTACCCAATATTGTTGAAAGCAATGCTCTGTTGAACAGTTTTGAATTACATAAATTAAGTCAGTTAGAAAAATCAATGCGACATGTAAGGGAAATTTTGAGTCTCACCGAAATTGTGGAGGATCCCACATTCCAGCTAGGAGAAAACATCAGAGAGTGGAAACATGTCCAGCACTTAGAAAAAGAGTTTTATGTTGGCTTGAGAGATAGAGGCCTACTTCTTGTTCAGAGGGATGTTATGGACCAGCAGAAAGAATATATGATTAAAATAGAAGCTGAAATACAATCCATAGAAACATATAGTTTTTGGAATGTTGAGACACAAAAACAGGAGGGGTTTATAGTGGCAGCGGTTCAGGAAAGGGTCCTTTGGTTTCTGGCACAACAGGAACAAATTTATTGGAACTTCTCAGTAGGTGTTCAAATAAACGCACTGAAATACTTTACAATTGGACCAAACGAATACTTAGCTCTTGCCGTAAAAAGCTCTCCTACAACTGGCCTTCCAGTTCTTATCATTTATCAGCTCAATACAAGGTCAAAGGACTTTTGGATTGCTCAAATGCTTCAACTTGAAGAGATTTGCTCAGAAATTGCTGTCTTAGACTCTGGAATAGATGTTTTGTTGGTCGTCGCTCAAAACAACACAGCCAGAGTATTTTCTTTCCGTCCACGTTCGGATGCAGGCAATCACATAACATTCATTATTAAAACTTCGATTGAATCTAAGGGTATTAAGTCAATTTCTGGATTTAAAATGGGTGGAAAAACTTATTTAGCTTTGGGTGGACTCAGCCCTCAGATTCTGCAGTACACTA
>CANQKQ010000028.1:0-7500 GCA_947623515.1 Neoascia interrupta
AACTTATTTAGAATAGTCTCACAACCCTCAACCATATGTAGTCCAAGCAGCACTTCAAAATTAATTAAAGTACATAACAGCATGGACTGCGATATGCGTTCAAAATGTCGATGTTCATGTGTCCTGCAGTTCACACGATGACGCACAGTTTGCTGCGTTCTTCATCGACCCATGAGCCAAGTGATCCACCGCTTAGAGTAAAAATTTTATTTTCAAATGATAGTCAAAATTGTATAAAAAGGAAATTCCTTTTTATTTTGTTAAAATATAAGTCTCTTGATGCGAGTGTCCATTGTACATACGAAAGTATGTGCAATTACTTATTTCTAAGTGCACCATATGACTTTATATTATTTTTTATATTTTTCTTTAATTTCTTTATTAATAAAGTTTCCAGTTTTATCAATAAAATACATATAAGTTTTCGCGTCACTAGTTAAATGACAAACAATTGCAACCACCGCCACAGTGCCATAATTTTATTACTTGCCGCCACACAAGTCGGAATTTTATTAATAACCGTCAAACCCGCTTAAATATTATAAATAACTGCCGCAACCCACAGTTTTATTAATATAATATTTGAGTTTTACAAATTATTATAATTCCTTGGTTCGCTAAAGTTTTATCAATTCCTTAGTTTTACGAAAAGTACAATATATGAATTTTTTACGTCACTAATTAGATGACGAACAATTTGCTACCGTATTTTGTATTTTATTAATACCCGCCACGATATTATCAATACAAATTTTTGAATTTTAGAAATTAATAAAATTTCTATATTGATAAAGTTTTTAATTTTATCAATATTTTTAGTTTTCTTTTAAAGAAATGTTGTGTTTGTGTTTTTCTTTCTTTTTTGTGCATATAATTCATTTGGGTTTTCTATATAGTATAAATACTTTATGTATATATTTGTTTGTTTGTTGAAGGAACACGTTAATGATCCTTCCGCCATAAGCCATAGCTTTATTAATATAATATTTGAGTTTTACAAATTATTATAATTCTTTGTATTGCTAAAGTTTTATCAAAGTACTTTAGTTTTACGAAAAGTGCAATATATAAATTTTTTACGTCACTAATTAGATGACGAACAATTTGCTACCGTATTTTGTATTTTATTAATACCCGCCACGATATTATCAATACAAATTTTTGAATTTTAGAAATTAATAAAATTTCTATATTGATAAAGTTTTTAATTTTATCAATATTTTTAGTTTTCTTTTAAAGAAATATTGTGTTTGTTTTTTGTGCATATAATTCATTTGGGTTTTCTATATAGTATAAATACTTATATACATATATTTGTTTGTTTGTTGAAGGAACACGTTAATGATCCTTCCGCAGGTTCACCTACGGAAACCTTGTTACGACTTTTACTTCCTCTAAATAATCAAGTTCGGTCAACTTCTGCGAAACCAACCGTAACACGTGAGCGTCACAGTGATCACGTCCGGAGACCTCACTAAATAATTCAATCGGTAGTAGCGACGGGCGGTGTGTACAAAGGGCAGGGACTTAATCAATACGAGTTAATGACTCACACTTACTGGGAATTCCAAGTTCATGTGAACAGTTTCAGTTCACAATCCCAAGCATGAAAGTGGTTCAGCGGTTTACCCGGACCTCTCGGTCTAGGAAATACACGTTGATACTTTCATTGTAGCGCGCGTGCAGCCCAGGACATCTAAGGGCATTCCAGACCTGTTATTGCTCAATCTCATTATTGCTAGACGCAATTTGTCCATTTAAGAAGCTAGTGTCCTTATAATGGGACAAACAAACAGGTACGACTCCACTTACATAAACACATTCAAACACTCCTACATTTTACTGTATTCGTTAATGAAGGCTATGCAAGCTTCAACACCATAATCCTGAAAGCATCTATTTAATATATTTGAGTCTCGTTCGTTAGCGGAATTAACCAGACAAATCACTCCACGAACTAAGAACGGCCATGCACCACCACCCATAGATTCGAGAAAGAGCTATCAATCTGTCTTACACACTTATGTTCGGACCTGGTAAGTTTTCCCGTGTTGAGTCAAATTAAGCCGCAGGCTCCACTCCTGGTGGTGCCCTTCCGTCAATTCCTTTAAGTTTCAGCTTTGCAACCATACTTCCCCCGGAGCCCAAAAGCTTTGGTTTCCCGGGAAGCGACTGAGAGAGCCATAGAAGTAGCTACACCCAATTGCTAGCTGGCATCGTTTATGGTTAGAACTAGGGCGGTATCTGATCGCCTTCGAACCTCTAACTTTCGTTCTTGATTAATGAAAACATCTTTGGCAAATGCTTTCGCTTAAGTTAGTCTTACGACGGTCCAAGAATTTCACCTCTCGCGTCGTAATACTAATGCCCCCAAACTGCTTCTATTAATCATTACCTCTTGATCTAAAAACCAATGAAAGTAGAACAGAGGTCTTATTTCATTATTCCATGCACAAAATATTCAGGCATTTGGAGCCTGCTTTAAGCACTCTAATTTGTTCAAAGTAATAGTACCGGCCCACAACAACACTCGATGAAGAGCACTGAAGCAGGTTTAAATAGGAGGTATACATAACGATACAAGTACCATTACATATTAGAACTCCACCGGTAATACGCTTGCATACATAAGGTAATGTACAATCCACAATTATAGTTGTACTACCCGTATGAAGCACAAATTCAACTACGAACGTTTTAACCGCAACAACTTTAATATACGCTATTGGAGCTGGAATTACCGCGGCTGCTGGCACCAGACTTGCCCTCCAATAGGTCCTTGTTAAAGGATTTAAAGTGTACTCATTCCAATTACAGGGCCTCGGATATGAGTCCTGTATTGTTATTTTTCGTCACTACCTCCCCGAACTGGGAGTGGGTAATTTACGCGCCTGCTGCCTTCCTTAGATGTGGTAGCCGTTTCTCAGGCTCCCTCTCCGGAATCGAACCCTGATTCCCCGTTACCCGTTGCAACCATGGTAGTCCTAAATACTACCATCAATAGTTGATAGGGCAGACATTTGAAAGATCTGTCGTCGGTACAAGACCATACGATCGGCAAATTATCTAGAGTTCAACCATAATAACGATTTCCGAAAAAATCGCTTGGTTTTAGCCTAATAAAAGCACACGTTCCAAAAGGTCCGTGTTTATATTGCATGTATTAGCTCTAGAATTACCACAGTTATCCAAGTAACTGTTAACGATCTAATGAACCATAACTGATATAATGAGCCTTTTGCGGTTTCACTTTTAATTCGTGTGTACTTAGACATGCATGGCTTAATCTTTGAGACAAGCATATAACTACTGGCAGGATCAACCAGAATAATGTTATTTATTTATTTTTGCATTTCCTTTATTTCTTCCGAAAAAGATAATAAATTAATAATTCAAATTGTAAAGTACAATATTAATACGATCAGTAATTTTGGTCCTTACATCGCCTTATTGTGTGTCACCAGATTATATATTACACACACTCTTTGTGCTTTAAGTTTACCAGAAGTTTTGCACAAAACCGTTAAAACAGATATGTTTATTAAAAAAAAGTAACGGTTGCTAATGTTCGCTTTATTTTAAGGCTTAATTATTACTGATCGATATTTATTATGTACCATTTTATACAAATTTAAATTTTTATTTCTATTACCAAATAAGAACATTTTTAGAACTTATCTGTGTAATTTGTTTTTGCCTTTTATTTTAAGAAGCAGATCTTATATTTGGGTTTTCTTTTGTATGATCTCTTTTCAGCTTGCGAACATATTTCAAAAATATATTCCTGAAATTGTGAATATAAAGAATTAAAAATTCTTAATTTTCTATCCATTGCTGGCATACGCACCAACAATGTATCCACTCATTTATTTATTTTTTTTTTGTTTGCTTGTTTTTTTATTTTTTTTTTCCCCCCGTCGCCAGAAGGATTAACATATTAAAATGAATATCCCCCTTCCTGCGTTCTACCAAAATTTTATTTTCGACGATATAATCAATTATACCGTGCGAATAGCTTTTTCGCTGTAAAAAATATATAATATACATAATATAAAATATATTTTCATTAGATCAGCTTAGCCATGCATAAAAGTTTTTCAAAGTACCCACCAAAAACTCTTTTTAAAACACAAAAATTTATTTTGTAAATTTGTGTAAAAAAAAAAAAAAAACTTTAAAAAAATTTTTTTAATTATTTTTTACAATTGTTTAAACAATTGTTTAAACAACTATTTTCCAATCTACCAACTTGGAAAATCAGCTGAAACACAAAAAAAATTTTTTTTCAACAACTGGTATTGTTACTCAATTTCATTCAAATTGCTCAGCATCGAAAATATTCGTTTTCATATACAGTTTTTTCAACAGGGGTTGCTGATCCTAAGTTTTCGTGTATGACAAATAAGAAAAATATTTGAGGATTGTTACTCAATATGTTAAAATTGTCAGAGAACTGGGATTGTAAGTCGAAAAATTAAATATAATCAGGCAACTGGGATTGTTACTCAAAATGTGAGAAAATTGTCAGAGAACTGGGGTTGTGAGTCAAACATTAAATTTTATCAGACAACTGGGATTGTTATCCAAAAAGTGAAAATTTGTATAGTTAGTCAAAAATGAAAATTCCTCAGAAAACTGGGATTGTTATTCGAAGGGTGATAAATTGCACGAGAACTGGGATTGTCTTTTAAAAATGAAAATTTATCAGACAACTGGGATTGTTAATCGAAAAGTGAAAAATTATCAGAGAATTGCCATTGATATGACGAAAAGATAAATTTTTTCAGACAACTGGGATTGTTAGTCAAAAAGTGAAAAACTGTTAGAGTATTGGGATTGTAAGTCGAATAAATAAATATTATCAAACAACTGGGATTGTTACTCAATATATAAAAAATTCAAAATGAACTGGGATTGTGAGTCGAAAAATTAATTATTATCAGGCAACTGGGATTGTTTCTCAAAATGTGAATAATTCTCAATGAACTGGGATTGTTAGTCAAAAATGAAATTTTACCAGACAACTGGGATTGTTATCCAAAAAGTGAAAATTTGCATAGTTAGTCAAAAATGAAAATTCCTCAGAAAACTGGGATTGTTAATCGAAAAGTGATAAATTGTACGAGAACTGGGATTGTCTTTTAAAAATGAAAATTTATCAGACAACTGGGATTGTTAATCGAAAAGTGAAAAATTATCAGAGAATTGGCATTGTTATGACGAAAAGATAAATTTTATCAGACAACTGGGATTGTTAGTCAAAAAGTGAAAAACTGTTAGAGTATTGGGATTGTAAGTCGAATAAATAAATATTATCAAACAACTGGGATTGTTACTCAATATATAAAAAATTCAAAATGAACTGGGATTGCGAGTCGAAAAATTAATTATTATCAGGCAACTGGGATTGTTACTCAAAATGTGAATAATTCTCAAAGAACTGGGATTGTTAGTCAAAAATGAAATTTTACCAGACAACTGGGATTGTTATCCAAAAAGTGAAAATTTGCATAGTTAGTCAAAAATGAAAATTCCTCAGAAAACTGGGATTGTTAATCGAAAAGTGATAAATTGTACGAGAACTGGGATTGTCTTTTAAAAATGAAATTTTTTCAGACAACTGGGATTGTTAATCGAAAAGTGAAAAATTATCAGAGAATTGGCATTGTTATGACGAAAAGATAAATTTTATCAGACAACTGGGATTGTTAGTCAAAAAGTGAAAAACTGTTAGAGTATTGGGATTGTAAGTCGAATAAATAAATATTATCAAACAACTGGGATTGTTACTCAATATATAAAAAATTCAAAATGAACTGGGATTGTGAGTCGAAAAATTAATTATTATCAGGCAACTGGGATTGTTTCTCAAAATGTGAATAATTCTCAATGAACTGGGATTGTTAGTCAAAAATGAAATTTTACCAGACAACTGGGATTGTTATCCAAAAAGTGAAAATTTGCATAGTTAGTCAAAAATGAAAATTCCTCAGAAAACTGGGATTGTTAATCGAAAAGTGATAAATTGTACGAGAACTGGGATTGTCTTGTAAAAATGAAAATTTATCAGACAACTGGGATTGTTAATCGAAAAGTGAAAAATTATCAGAGAATTGGCATTGTTATGACGAAAAGATAAATTTTATCAGACAACTGGGATTGTTAGTCAAAAAGTGAAAAACTGTTAGAGTATTGGGATTGTAAGTCGAATAAATAAATATTATCAAACAACTGGGATTGTTACTCAATATATAAAAAATTCAAAATGAACTGGGATTGTGAGTCGAAAAATTAATTATTATCAGGCAACTGGGATTGTTACTCAAAATGTGAATAATTCTCAAAGAACTGGGATTGTTAGTCAAAAATGAAAATTTATCAGCCAACATATTACCTGCTTTTATAAACAGTTTTTTCAACGGATGTCGCTAAGTCTTCATGTAAAATAAATTATATATTATCAGACAACCGGGATTGTTATTCGAAAAGTGAAAAACTGTCAGAGAACTCAGATTGTTAGTCGAAAAATTAAATATTATCAGGCAACTGGGATTGTTACTCAAAAAATGAAAAACTGTCAGGGAACTCGGATTATTGGTCGAAAAATTAATTATTATCAGGCAACTGGGATTGTTACTCAAAATGTGAAAAATTCTCAAAGAACTGGGATTGTTAGTCAAAAATGAAAATTTATCAGCCAACATATTATCTGCTTTTATATACAGTTTTTTCAACGGATGTCGCTAAGTCTTCATGTAAAATAAATTATATATTATCAGACAACCGGGATTGTTATTCGAAAAGTGAAAAACTGTCAGAGAACTCGGATTGTTAGTCGAAAAATTAAATATTATCAGGCAACTGGGATTGTTACTCAAAAAATGAAAAACTGTCAGGGAACTCGGATTGTTAGTCGAAAAATTAATTATCAGGCAACTGGGATTGTTACTCAAAATGTGAAAAATTGTCAAAGAACTGGGGTTGTGAGTCAAAAATTAGATTTTATCAGACAACTGGGATTCTTATCCAAAAAGCGAAAATTTGCATAGTTAGTCAAAAATGAAAATTCCTCAGAAAACTGGAATTGTTAAAAGTGATAAATTGTCCGAGAACTGGGATTGTCTTTTAAAAATTTTTACCTTCGTTTTAAATCAAATTCAGCAGGCTCCAACTCCTGGTGGTGCCCTTCCGTCAATTCCTTTAAATTTCATATTTGCTACGTTTTGGAACATTTAGCTATAGTTATGAATTCAAGAGATAAACAACAGTTTTCCTCTTAAGTTATAAGAGTTCCTTTTTCTTATATTCTCTTATTTCATATACATTTCGTATATGTATTCTTAGACTTTATGAAGGAAAACACCATAATAATCCTTCTCGTTATATTATATACCACACTATTAAGATGACGAGAATTTCGGAACAGAATTATATAATTCATATACTTATACATATCCATATGCAATATATAGATATATATATACATATTCATTCGCTACT